>CM077207.1:1875381-1935381 GCA_039654625.1 Rhinogobio ventralis
CATACACCGATCAGGCATAACATTATGACCACCTTCCTAATATTGTGTTGGTCCCCCTTTTGCTGACCCGTCGAGGCATGGAATCCTCTAGACCCCTGAAGGTGTGCTGTGGTATCTGGCACCAAGATGTTAGCAGCAGATCCTTTAAGTCCTGTAAGTTGCGAGGTGGGGCCTCCATGGATCAGATTTGTTTGTTCAGCACATCCCACAGATGCTCGATTGGATTGAGATCTGGGGAATTTGGAGGTCAAGTCAACACCTCAAACTCGTTGTTCTGCTCCTCAAACCATTCCTGAACCACTTTGCTTTGTGGCAGGAGCATTATCCCGCTGGAAGAGCCACAGCCACCAGGGAATACCGTTTCCATGAAAGGGTGTACATGGTCTGCAACAATGCTTAGGTAGGTGGTACGTGTCAAAGTAACATCCACATGGATGGCAGGACCCAAGGTTTCCCAGCAGAACATTGCCCAAAGCATCACACTGCCTCCGCCGGCTTGCCTTCTTCCCATAGTGCATCCTGGTGCCATGTGTTCCCCAGGTAAGCGACGCACACGCACCCGGCCATCCACGTGATGTAAAAGAAAACGTGATTCATCAGACCAGGCCACCTTCTTCCATTGCTCCGTGGTCCAGTTCTGATGCTCACGTGCCACTGTTGGTGCTTTCGGCGGTGGACAGGGGTCAGCATGGGCACCCTGACTGGTCAGCGGCTATGCAGCCCCATACACAACAAACTGAGATGCACTGTGTATTCTGACACCTTTCTATCAGAACCAGCATTAACTTCTTGAGCAATTTGAGCTCCAGTAGCTCGTCTGTTTGATCGGACCACACGGGCCAGCCTTCGCTCCCCACGTGCATCAATGAGCCTTGGCCGCCCATGACCCTGTCTCCGGTTCTCCACTGTTCCTTTCTTGGAGCACTTTTGATAGATCCTGACCACTGCAGACCGGGAACACCCCACGGGAGCTGCAGTTTTGGAGATGCTCTGACCCAGTCGTCTAGCCATCACAATTTGGCCCTTGTCAAACTCGCTCAAATCCTTACGCTTGCCCATTTTTCCTGCTTCTAACACATCAACTTTGAGGACAAAATGTTCACTTGCTGCCTAATATATCCCACCCACTAACAGGTGATGAAGAGAGAATCAGTGTTATTCACTTCACCTGTCAGTGGTCATGTTATGCCTGATCGCTGTATAAGTATGGTTCATTTTTTGATTTGTAATCATTAAGGCAAGACACTACAGAATAAAATGTGCGATTAATTAGTTACTTTTTTTATTGATTGACAGCACTAATTTTAATACATATTTTAAAGGGTAACTAAACCCTAGAACAACTTTTTTTAGTTAATGATCTGCAAGACTGGGGCTTTATTAGTGCTATTCATTGATTCGAGTTTTTACATTTGGGTATAAAGTGTTTTAATTCTACAATATATGGTGTAAAAACGTCCGAGTGCTGCCCTCTTAAGGTTAAACGGTGGCTACTGCAGTTGAATTTTCCTATTGAACGGTGTTGGCCATCGTGACGTATGTTGGCTCTTCCAACGGCTCACTACCACGCCCCTGGCGCGAGCTCACTACGCCCGTCGGCATCAAGAGTTAACGCAGTTTGAGCCAGCGGCTCGAATTGATAAGGCTCTGGCCCTGTGTCTACAGACAATTTACTCTTCTCCACTTCAGGTGAAGGTGGGGGAGAAAAGTCCTCTACTTCAAAAGGCCGATTTGTTACAAAACTACTGGCATCACTCCAGTCATTCTCCATCTTTGCGAGTCTGACAGCTGTCAATCAATCCGTCACTGTGGGTCTCAGGTGCACGCCCCCCGCTCAGCCCCGCCCCTCTGTCTCCGCTGGGCTCTGCCCACTTTTCAAGCATTTTTCAAATATTGCCAGTGGGTGGAGTTAGGCTGTGAACAGGGGTTTAGTTACCCTTTAAGAAGTCAGAAATCTCCACTTCAGCAGCTTTACATACACCAGACAATTTTATTATCTATTTATTTTAACTTTATTTATTTTATTATACACTCACCTAAAGGATTATTAGGAACACCTGTTAAATTTCTCATTAATGCAATTATCTAATCAACCAATCACATGGCAGTTGCTTCAATGCATTTAGGGGTGTGGTCCTGGTCAAGACAATCTCCTGAACTCCAAACTGAATGTCAGAATGGGAAAGAAAGGTGATTTAAGCAATTTTGAGCGTGGCATGGTTGTTGGTGCCAGACGGGCCGGTCTGAGTATTTCACAATCTGCTCAGTTACTGGGATTTTCACGCACAACCATTTCTAGAGTTTACAAAGAATGGTGTGAAAAGGGAAAAACATCCAGTATGCGGCAGTCCTGTGGGCGAAAATGCCTTGTTGATGCTAGAGGTCAGAGGAGAATGGGCCGACTGATTCAAGCTGATAGAAGAGCAACTTTGACTGAAATAACCACTCGTTACAACCGAGGTATGCAGCAAAGCATTTGTGAAGCCACAACACGCACAACCTTGAGGCGGATGGGCTACAACAGCAGAAGACCCCACCGGGTACCACTCATCTCCACTACAAATAGGAAAAAGAGGCTACAATTTGCACAAGCTCACCAAAATTGGACAGTTGAAGACTGGAAAAATGTTGCCTGGTCTGATGAGTCTGGATTTCTGTTGAGACATTCAGATGGTAGAGTCAGAATTTGGCGTAAACAGAATGAGAACATGGATCCATCATGCCTTGTTACCACTGTGCAGGCTGGTGGTGGTGGTGTAATGGTGTGGGGGATGTTTTCTTGGCACACTTTAGGCCCCTTAGTGCCAATTGGGCATCGTTTAAATGCCACGGCCTACCTGAGCATTGTTTCTGACCATGTCCATCCCTTTATGACCACCATGTACCCATCCTCTGATGGCTACTTCCAGCAGGATAATGCACCATGTCACAAAGCTCCAATCATTTCAAATTGGTTTCTTGAACATGACAATGAGTTCACTGTACTAAAATGGCCCACACAGTCAGCATCTTTGGGATGTGGTGGAACGGGAGCTTCGTGCCCTGGATGTGCATCCCACAAATCTCCATCAACTGCAAGATGCTATCCTATCAATATGGGCCAACATTTCTAAAGAATGCTTTCAGCACCTTGTTGAATCAATGCCACGTAGAATTAAGGCAGTTCTGAAGGCGAAAGGGGGTCAAACACAGTATTAGTATGGTGTTCCTAATAATCCTTTAGGTGAGTGTATATATATATATATATATATCCTGAAGGTCTGTTTATATATAATTCGCCTAATTTATATCAGCGTTATTTTAGGTTTTATTAATATTTTTTAACTAGCTTGTACATTTTTAGTTTTCATGTTTAGTTAAATTTTTAGTCATTTTGTTGTGTGCTTTGGTCATTTTATTAGTTTTTTTGTGCTATTTATGTTTAATTTATTTTATTTCAGTTTTAGTTTTTATTCATTTCCAGGTAATAATTTTAGTGCTTCAACTTAAACATTTCAGTTTATTGCAAAGGCAACATTTCTAATTTTTGTTTAGTTTATGTTTTTCAAATAACATTTTTATTTTTATTTAATTCAGCTTTATTTAAATAATAAACAGAAATGTTTTTAATAGTTTTAGTTAACGATTATAACCCTGATTTAAATAACATTTTATTCCTTTTTTTTTTTTTTTAAAGCTGTTGACTATTTTCTGATGATAAAAAGAGAAATCCAAAATCCCTCTGTAAAAACCTTTAACTCTAATATGTCAGCAAAATGAAACAATCATTTTGAGCCTGACTTTATCTGTTCTGATGTTTTGTTTCTTATCTGGAAATGTATGCAAATTAATGCATATTTAATTAGATACTGCTTAATTTGCATACATAAACATAACATTGCAGAAAACTTGTAGTACAAAACAATTGTCTTACTGTGTACTGTGATTAATTAACTAGGGATATATAGTGACTAAATTTTACCCTATTCCCCTATGATGTTTTGCAAAACGTTGTTTTTGCAGTCCAATCAAATCAGCAGATATTGCTACTGGTTCATTTAATTGAACACATTGTTTAGCATATCTTTGCGTGTGTGTGTGTTCTTGTACCTTGTATCTTGGTCTTGGGTTTGCCGCAGGGTTTGGTGGCGCTAACGGTGTTTGGACAGTTAGCGTCCATCAGCGCTCGCTTTAGCACACCAGTGCGCGTCTTCATTCCCGTGGTCGAATCACACTCTCCCCACGCCTGGAAGTCATACTTACACTCACCTGTCGAAGACAAAAAGCACAACTTGATTCGGGTGAGTTCATTTGCAACATGTCAGAAACTGCATTGTAATATACACCGATCAGACATAACATTATGACCACTGACAGGTGAAGTGAGTAACACTGATGATCTCTTCATCACGGCTCCTGTTAGTGGGTGGGATATATTAGGCAGCAAGTGAACATTTTGTCCTCAAAGTTGATGTGTTAGAAGCAGGAGAAATGGGCAAGCGTAAGGGCCAAATTGTGATGGCTAGACGACTGGGTCAGAGCATCTCCAAAACTGCAGCTCTTGTGGGGTGTTCCCGGTCTGCAGTGGTCAGGATCTATCAAAAGTGCTCCAAGGAAGGAACAGTGGAGAACCGGAGACAGGGTCATGGGCGGCCAAGGCTCATTGATGCACGTGGGGAGCGAAGGCTGGCCCGTGTGGTCCGATCAAACAGACGAGCTACTGGAGCTCAAATTGCTCCAGAAGTTAATGCTGGTTCTGATAGAAAGGTGTCAGAATACACAGTGCATCTCAGTTTGTTGCGTATGGGGCTGCATAGCCGCTGACCAGTCAGGGTGCCCATGCTGACCCCTGTCCACCGCCGAAAGCACCAACAGTGGCACGTGAGCATCAGAACTGGACCATGGAGCAATGGAAGAAGGTGGCCTGGTCTGATGAATCACGTGTTCTTTTACATCACGTGGATGGCCGGGTGCGTGTGCGTCGCTTAGGGGAACACATGGCACCAGGATGCACTATGGGAAGAAGGCAAGCCGGCGGAGGCAGTGTGATGCTTTGGGCAATGTTCTGCTGGGAAACCTTGGGTCCTGCCATCCATGTGGATGTTACTTTGACACGTACCCCCTCCCTAAGCATTGTTGCAGACCATGTACACCCGTTCATGGAAACGGTATTCCCTGGTGGCTGTGGCTCTTCCAGCAGGATAATGCTCCTGCCACAAAGCAAAAATGGTTCAGGAATGGTTTGAGGAGCACAACAACGAGTTTGAGGTGTTGACTTGACCTCCAAATTCCCCAGATCTCAATCCAATCGAGCATCTGTGGGATGTGCTGAACAAACAAGTCCGATCCATGGAGGCCCCACCTCGCAACTTACAGGACTTAAAGGATCTGCTGCTAACATCTTGGTGCCAGATACCACAGCACACCTTCAGGGGTCTAGTGGAGTCCATGCCTCGACGGGTCAGCAAAAGGGGGACCAACACAATATTAGGAGGTGGTCACAATGTTATTCCTGATACACTGTAAATGCAAAACCAGAACAAACAAATATACATGCAATCTAAATGTATTGTCTCAATACATGTTCCTGGTCTTATTGTGCTCCATTCACCAGTGCATGTTATTCCGAAGAAATACATTTTTGTCCAAAAGTTTTGAGGCGACGTCTTATTTTTCAACTATCTGTCATACAGAGAAACTTTTCACCATGCAATAACTCCAAGCTTAAAACCACATTTTTTTCTTGTTGAATATCCTGTTTCACTCTGAAACACATCCGATTATGGAAGTAAAATGCGTTGCAAACTTCACAAGGGAAAAGAAAACACAACCCAGACTATATTAAATACACGTTCACTTACAACGAGGTTTGTGCCGAGCACAGTTTGTTTCGCGAGGCGAATTATTGGCTGCCAAAAGCATGAGACCATCGAAATGCAATTTTATACGATAAACAATTTAGGTAGTGTGTTGGGTTGGCACTTGATGTCTAATGTAAAATCTGGATCCTGAAGTAAAACCAATTGCGAAGCCCTGATCTATGCTCTCGTTCTCGTCTCATTTCATCTTTCATTCTTTCAGTCCATACAGTACGATTTCTTTCGGTCTCCGGCAGAATGGATTGGGGGTTAAACTGCTTCAATCAAGCACAAAATTGTCTCTAATGACATATTTAAAGGCAGAGAGAATGTAATTACATGCAGCAGCCCTCCGGCTGAATGGCCGCTGCCCTGAATCAAGACCCTCAAAAACGAAGCCGGTGTGAAATAGAACTCAGGAGAATAAATTCTGCACTAGACATCAGCATTTCAACACTAAACCGCACTGACACGGCTACTGAAGTACACAGAAATACACTGAGGATTCATCACTCAACATTTAGTGCTATCATGTTTTATTAAGTCTGTGATTTCTGATGTTCTTTCAGAGCGAGACTGTCTTACATGTTCCCAGAGAGAGATTTCTTAGAGAAAACACCAAACCGTTTCAGTGTTTGTTGATAGTTTATGTGCATACCTACAAATCCCGAGGGAAGATGGCATATGCTCTCTGATACACACACACACAGTGGTATAATGTGCCAGGTTGTTTCTGGCTCTCGCTGCAGTCGTGTCATTTCTGAGGACAGAATTCAGCGAGAATCTCCAACTTTTTGGCTTATTTACCCTGAGCCCAGTATGTGTGTGTGCGTGTGTGTGTGTGTCATCTGTTTGTGTGGCTTCTCACCTCCAAACTGCTTTTTCCAGTTGCAGGGGATTTTGCAGCGCTGGGTTTTGATGGTCTGTTTGCAGTCGGTGCCGGTGCGTGTGCCCTCTCTGGTGCCCAGGCCGCAGTCACCCTCGTTAGCCACACACACACTCCACTGCCACTCGCTACAGTCCGACTTGCGCTCTTTCTTACCTGTCAGAGTGGGAGCGCACACACAGTTTCATACTGCACCTTACAGTTGTGTGTATGAGAGAGAATATATGTGTGTGTGTGTGTGTGTGTGCATGTTTATGTGATTTATGAGGACACAAATGTGTATAATGACATGGGTATTACACTGGTATTACAACGTAAACGTGGTTTATGAGGACATTTCCTGTGTCCTCATAATAAAAATAGCTTTAAAAACATACTAAACAATGTTTTATTAAAAATGTAGAAATGCAGAATGTTTCCTGTGATGGGTAGGTTTAGGGGGAGGGGTAGTGTAGGGGGATAGAATGTACAGTTTGTACAGTATAAAAACCATTACGTCTATGGAATGTCCTCATAATGATAGATGCACCAACATGTGTGTGTGTGTGTGGAAACATACAGCACTGTGGGATAATATAGAAGAGCTAGGGGAATTTTAGATCAATATGGGGTGATGTAGAGCAATACATGGACATACAGTTGTGTGTGGTAATATAGAGCAGTATGGGGTGATATAGAGCAGTATGGGGTGATATAGAGCAGTATGGGGTGATATAGAGCAGTATGGGGTGATATAGAGCAGTATGGGGTGATATGGGTTATATAGAGCAGTATGGGGTGATATAGAGCAGTATGGGTGATATAGAGCAGTATGGGTGATATAGAGCAGTATGGAGTGATATAGAGCAGTATGGGGTAATATAGAGCAGTATGGGGTAATATAGAGCAGTATGGGGTGATACAGAGCGGTATGGGGTGATATGGGTGATATAGAGCAGTATGGGTGATATAGAGCAGTATGGAGTGATATAGAGCAGTATGGGGTAATATAGAGCAGTATGGGTGATATAGAGCAGTATGGGTGATATAGAGCAGTATGGGGTGATATAGAGCAGTATGGGGTGATATGGGTGATATAGAGCAGTATGGGGTGATATAGAGCAGTATGGGTGATATAGAGCAGTATGGGTGATATAGAGCAGTATGGGGTAATATAGAGCAGTATGGGTGATATAGAGCAGTATGGGTGATATAGAGCAGTACGGGGTGATATAGAGCAGTATGGGTGATATAGAGCAGTATGGAGTGATATAGAGCAGTATGGGGTGATATAGAGCAGTATGGGGTGATATAGAGCAGTATGGGGTGATATGGGTGATATAGAGCAGTATGGGGTGATATAGAGCAGTATGGGTGATATAGAGCAGTATGGAGTGATATAGAGCAGTATGGGGTAATATAGAGCAGTATGGGGTAATATAGAGCAGTATGGGGTAATATAGAGCAGTATGGGGTGATACAGAGCGGTATGGGGTGATATGGGTGATATAGAGCAGTATGGGTGATATAGAGCAGTATGGAGTGATATAGAGCAGTATGGGGTAATATAGAGCAGTATGGGTGATATAGAGCAGTATGGGTGATATAGAGCAGTACGGGGTGATATAGAGCAGTATGGGTGATATAGAGCAGTATGGAGTGATATAGAGCAGTATGGGGTAATATAGAGCAGTATGGGTGATATAGAGCAGTACGGGGTGATATAGAGCAGTATGGGGTGATATAGAGCAGTATGGGTGATATAGAGCAGTATGGGGTGATATAGAGCAGTATGGGGTAATATAGAGCAGTATGGGGTGATATAGAGCAGTATGGGTGATATAGAGCAGTATGGGGTGATATAGAGCAGTATGGGGTAATATAGAGCAGTATGGGTGATATAGAGCAGTATGGGGTGATATAGAGCAGTATGGGGTAATATAGAGCAGTATGGGGTGATATAGAGCAGTATGGGGTGATATAGAGCAGTATGGGGTGATATAGAGCAGTATGGGTGATATAGAGCAGTATGGGGTGATATAAAGCAGTATGGGGTAATATAGAGCATTATGGGGTGATATAGAGCAGTATGGGGTAATATAGAGCAGTATGGGGTGATATAGAGCAGTATGGGGTAATATAGAGCAGTATGGGTGATATAGAGAAGTATGGGGTGATATAGAGCAGTATGGGGTGACATAGAGCAGTATGGGTGATATAGAGCAGTATGGGGTGATATAGAGCAGTATGGGGTGACATAGAGCAGGATGGGGTGATATAGAGCAGTATGGGTGATATAGAGCAGTATGGGGTGATATAGATCAGTATGGGGTGATATAGAGCAGTATGGGTGATATAGAGCAGTATGGGTGATATAGAGCAGTATGGGGTGATATAGAGCAGTATGGGGTGATATAGAGCAGTATGGGGTGATATGGGTGATATAGAGCAGTATGGGGTGATATAGAGCAGTATGGGTGATATAGAGCAGTATGGGGTGATATAGAGCAGTATGGGGTAATATAGAGCAGTATGGGTGATATAGAGCAGTACGGGGTGATATAGAGCAGTACGGGGTGATATAGAGCAGTATGGGTGATATAGAGCAGTATGAGGTGATAGAGCAGTATGGGGTGATAGAGCAGTATGGGGTGATATAGAGCAGTATGGGGTAATATAGAGCAGTATGGGTGATATAGAGCAGTA
The DNA here is from genome assembly GCA_039654625.1 of Rhinogobio ventralis. Classification (NCBI taxonomy): domain Eukaryota; kingdom Metazoa; phylum Chordata; class Actinopteri; order Cypriniformes; family Gobionidae; genus Rhinogobio; species Rhinogobio ventralis. The sequence continues at coordinate 1,884,790 of CM077207.1, forward strand.
TGGGGTGATATAGAGCAGTATGGGGTAATATAGAGCAGTATGGGGTGATATAGAGCAGTATGGGGTGACATAGAGCAGTATGGGGTGATATAGAGCAGTATGGGTGATATAGAGCAGTATGGGGTGATATAGATCAGTATGGGGTGATATAGAGCAGTATGGGTGATATAGAGCAGTATGGGGTGATATAGAGCAGTATGGGGTGATATGGGTGATATAGAGCAGTATGGGGTGATATAGAGCAGTATGGGTGATATAGAGCAGTATGGGGTGATATAGAGCAGTATGGGGTAATATAGAGCAGTACGGGGTGATATAGAGCAGTACGGGGTGATATAGAGCAGTACGGGGTGATATAGAGCAGTACGGGGTGATATAGAGCAGTATGGGTGATATAGAGCAGTATGGGGTGATATAGAGCAGTATGGGGTAATATAGAGCAGTACGGGGTGATATAGAGCAGTACGGGGTGATATAGAGCAGTATGGGTGATATAGAGCAGTATGGGGTGATAGAGCAGTATGGGGTGATAGAGCAGTATGGGGTGATATAGAGCAGTATGGGGTAATATAGAGCAGTATGGGTGATATAGAGCAGTATGGGGTGATATAGAGCAGTATGGGGTAATATAGAGCAGTATGGGGTGACATAGAGCAGTATGGGGTAATATAGAGCAGTATGGGGTGATATAGAGCAGTATGGGTGATATAGAGCAGTATGGGGTGATAGAGCAGTATGGGGTGATATAGAGCAGTATGGGGTAATATAGAGCAGTATGGGTGATATAGAGCAGTATGGGGTGACATAGAGCAGTATGGGGTAATATAGAGCAGTATGGGGTGACATAGAGCAGTATGGGTGATATAGAGCAGTATGGGGTGATATAGAGCAGTATAGGTGATATAGAGCAGTATGGGGTGATATAGAGCAGTATGGGTGATATCAAGCAGTATGGGGTGATAGAGCAGTATGGGGTAATATAGAGCAGTATGGGGTGATATAGAGCAGTATGGGTGATATAGAGCAGTATGGGGTGATATAGAACAGTATGGGTGATATAGAGCAGTATGGGGTGATATAGAGCAGTATGGGTGATATAGAGCAGTATGGGTGATATAGAGCAGTATGGGGTGATATAGAGCAGTATTGGGTGATATAGAGCAGTATGGGGTGATATAGAGCAGTATGGGTGATATAGAGCAGTATGGGGTGATATAGAGCAGTATTGGGTGATATAGAGCAGTATGGGTGATATAGAGCAGTATTGGGTGATATAGAGCAGTATGGGGTGATATAGAGCAGTATGGGTGATATAGAGCAGTATGGGGTGATATAGAGCAGTATGGGGTGACATAGAGCAGTATGGGGTAATATAGAGCAGTACGGGGTGATATAGAGCAGTACGGGGTGATATAGAGCAGTATGGGTGATATAAAGCAGTATGGGTGATATAAAGCAGTATGGGTAATATAGAGCAGTATGGGTGATATAGAGCAGTATGGGTGATATAGAGCAGTACGGGGTGATATAGAGCAGTATGGGTGATATAGAGCAGTATGGAGTGATATAGAGCAGTATGGGGTAATATAGAGCAGTATGGGTGATATAGAGCAGTACGGGGTGATATAGAGCAGTATGGGGTGATATAGAGCAGTATGGGTGATATAGAGCAGTATGGGGTGATATAGAGCAGTATGGGGTAATATAGAGCAGTATGGGGTGATATAGAGCAGTATGGGTGATATAGAGCAGTATGGGGTGATATAGAGCAGTATGGGGTAATATAGAGCAGTATGGGTGATATAGAGCAGTATGGGGTGATATAGAGCAGTATGGGGTAATATAGAGCAGTATGGGGTGATATAGAGCAGTATGGGGTGATATAGAGCAGTATGGGGTGATATAGAGCAGTATGGGTGATATAGAGCAGTATGGGGTGATATAAAGCAGTATGGGGTAATATAGAGCATTATGGGGTGATATAGAGCAGTATGGGGTAATATAGAGCAGTATGGGGTGATATAGAGCAGTATGGGGTAATATAGAGCAGTATGGGTGATATAGAGAAGTATGGGGTGATATAGAGCAGTATGGGGTGACATAGAGCAGTATGGGTGATATAGAGCAGTATGGGGTGATATAGAGCAGTATGGGGTGACATAGAGCAGTATGGGGTGATATAGAGCAGTATGGGTGATATAGAGCAGTATGGGGTGATATAGATCAGTATGGGGTGATATAGAGCAGTATGGGTGATATAGAGCAGTATGGGTGATATAGAGCAGTATGGGGTGATATAGAGCAGTATGGGGTGATATAGAGCAGTATGGGGTGATATGGGTGATATAGAGCAGTATGGGGTGATATAGAGCAGTATGGGTGATATAGAGCAGTATGGGGTGATATAGAGCAGTATGGGGTAATATAGAGCAGTATGGGTGATATAGAGCAGTACGGGGTGATATAGAGCAGTACGGGGTGATATAGAGCAGTATGGGTGATATAGAGCAGTATGAGGTGATAGAGCAGTATGGGGTGATAGAGCAGTATGGGGTGATATAGAGCAGTATGGGGTAATATAGAGCAGTATGGGTGATATAGAGCAGTATGGGGTGATATAGAGCAGTATGGGGTAATATAGAGCAGTATGGGGTGATATAGAGCAGTATGGGGTGACATAGAGCAGTATGGGGTGATATAGAGCAGTATGGGTGATATAGAGCAGTATGGGGTGATATAGATCAGTATGGGGTGATATAGAGCAGTATGGGTGATATAGAGCAGTATGGGGTGATATAGAGCAGTATGGGGTGATATGGGTGATATAGAGCAGTATGGGGTGATATAGAGCAGTATGGGTGATATAGAGCAGTATGGGGTGATATAGAGCAGTATGGGGTAATATAGAGCAGTACGGGGTGATATAGAGCAGTACGGGGTGATATAGAGCAGTATGGGTGATATAGAGCAGTATGGGGTGATAGAGCAGTATGGGGTGATAGAGCAGTATGGGGTGATATAGAGCAGTATGGGGTAATATAGAGCAGTATGGGTGATATAGAGCAGTATGGGGTGATATAGAGCAGTATGGGGTAATATAGAGCAGTATGGGGTGACATAGAGCAGTATGGGGTAATATAGAGCAGTATGGGGTGATATAGAGCAGTATGGGTGATATAGAGCAGTATGGGGTGATAGAGCAGTATGGGGTGATATAGAGCAGTATGGGGTAATATAGAGCAGTATGGGTGATATAGAGCAGTATGGGGTGACATAGAGCAGTATGGGGTAATATAGAGCAGTATGGGGTGACATAGAGCAGTATGGGTGATATAGAGCAGTATGGGGTGATATAGAGCAGTATAGGTGATATAGAGCAGTATGGGGTGATATAGAGCAGTATGGGTGATATCAAGCAGTATGGGGTGATAGAGCAGTATGGGGTAATATAGAGCAGTATGGGGTGATATAGAGCAGTATGGGTGATATAGAGCAGTATGGGGTGATATAGAACAGTATGGGTGATATAGAGCAGTATGGGGTGATATAGAGCAGTATGGGTGATATAGAGCAGTATGGGTGATATAGAGCAGTATGGGGTGATATAGAGCAGTATTGGGTGATATAGAGCAGTATGGGGTGATATAGAGCAGTATGGGTGATATAGAGCAGTATGGGGTGATATAGAGCAGTATTGGGTGATATAGAGCAGTATGGGTGATATAGAGCAGTATTGGGTGATATAGAGCAGTATGGGGTGATATAGAGCAGTATGGGTGATATAGAGCAGTATGGGGTGATATAGAGCAGTATGGGGTGACATAGAGCAGTATGGGGTAATATAGAGCAGTACGGGGTGATATAGAGCAGTACGGGGTGATATAGAGCAGTATGGGTGATATAAAGCAGTATGGGTGATATAAAGCAGTATGGGTGATATAGAGCAGTATGGGGTGACATAGAGCAGTATGGGTAATATAGAGCAGTATGGGGTAATATAGAGCAGTATGGGGTGATATAGAGCAGTATGGGTGATATAGAGCAGTATGGGGTGATATAGAGCAGTATGGGGTAATATAGAGCAGTATGGGGTAATATAGCGCAGTATGGGTGATATAGAGCAGTATGGGGTGATATAGAGCAGTATGGGGTAATATAGAGCAGTATGGGTGATATAGAGCAGTATGGGTGATATAGAGCAGTATGGGGTGACATAGAGCAGTATGGGTAATATAGAGCAGTATGGGGTAATATAGAGCAGTATGGGGTAATATAGAGCAGTATGGGGTGATATAGAGCAGTATGGGTGATATAGAGCAGTATGGGGTAATATAGAGCAGTATGGGGTAATATAGAGCAGTATGGGTGATATAGAGCAGTATGGGGTGATATAGAGCAGTATGGGTGATATAGAGCAGTATGGGGTGATATAGAGCAGTATGGGATGATATAGAGCAGTATGGGGTAATATAGAGCAGTATGGGTGATATAGAGCAGCATGGGGTGATATAAAGCAGTATGGGGTAATATAGAGCATTATGGGGTGATATAGAGCAGTATGGGGTAATATAGAGCAGTATGGGGTGATATAGAGCAGTATGGGTGATATAGAGCAGTATGGGTTGATATAGAGCAGTATGGGGTGACATAGAGCAGTATGGGTGATATAGAGCAGTATGGGGTGATATAGATCAGTATGGGGTGATATAGAGCAGTATGGGGTAATATAGAGCAGTATGGGGTGATATAGAGCAGTATGGGGTGATATAGAGCAGTATGGGGTGATATGGGTGATATAGAGCAGTATGGGGTGATATAGAGCAGTATGGGTGATATAGAGCAGTATGGAGTGATATAGAGCAGTATGGGGTAATATAGAGCAGTATGGGTGATATAGAGCAGTACGGGGTGATATAGAGCAGTATGGGTGATATAGAGCAGTATGGGGTAATATAGAGCAGTATGGGGTGATGGAGCAGTATGGGTGATATAGAGCAGTATAGGGGTGATATAGAGCAGTATGGGGTAATATAGAGCAGTATGGGTGATATAGAGCAGTATGGGGTGATATAGAGCAGTATGGGGTGACATAGAGCAGTACGGGTGATATAGAGCAGTATGGGGTGATATAGAGCAGTATGGGTGATATCAAGCAGTATGGGGTGATAGAGCAGTATGGGGTAATATAGAGCAGTATGGGGTGATATAGAGCAGTATGGGTGATATAGAGCAGTATGGGTGATATAGAGCAGGTTGGGGTAATATAGAGCAGTATGGGTGATATAGAGCAGTATGGGTGATATAGAGCAGTATGGGTGATATAGAGCAGTATGGGGTAATATAGAGCAGTATGGGTGATATAGAGCAGTATGGGTGATATAGAGCAGTATGGGGTGACATAGAGTTGAGATGTTCTGTTACCTTGTTTCTCTGATTTCCCACCATCTGCCAGCGTCGTTGTGACAGTCAGGAGGGCTAGTAAAGCCACACAGACCCACTGCTGCTGCATTCTGGGAAAAATAAATAAATAAATGCACATTAAAAAGGTATGGCTCATAATACAACAAAACAAACATCACACAAATATCAACCCGTAAGTGTTTCATCAACATACAGCCAAAGTCTATCATTCTCTCTCTCTCTTTCTTTTCAGTCTTTCTCTCTCTGTCTCTCAGGAGGGAAAGTAAAGGTGGATTGAATAATTAGAAAGCAATTTTATCCCAAACGCTCGGCTGCACTTCAGTTACAGTAGCAGTGCAGCCCATCGGCGACATCACCTCCATTTCAATTACTTATGAGCCTCCCTCCCTCTCCTTTTCTCTTCCTATTTCTGGTTGGCTGATTTCCTGCTGTGCCTACAAGCATTGGCTTGCTGGACTTTTTTTCTGAGTTCTGCCTCATGTAAAAGTTGCTCAGCCATTTTCTCTCATCGGGTGAAATCTCATGAAATCTATCAATAACATGTCCAAGTCAAATATAAATTAAATTAAGCATATATTAAGAAAGATGTATTATTGTTTTCAATAATCCAACATAATTACCTTTTTAAATGTGAAAGCATTTATACATCATGCTATATGTTATTTGTTGCAGTGCTTTTAATTTCTGCAGATTTCAATTAAAAAAATGTTTACAGTAGTGAGAAACTAATAAAACTAGTAGCAAAAGACACCAGATGCAAAAGGAAAATGCACAGATGCAGAAATGAGAGAAAATGTGCTGAATTGTCACGAAAAGAACATCAAAATGGAGACCAAACTGGTGATGTTCCTGAGAGATTCGTCCCATCATTTCTGTCTCTATCAGTGTGCTAATCACGGTGGACGCGTGTCTGCTGGGCCGGTGTGAGCAGCAGGCGCTCACACACACCTGAGCTGTTCCACATCAGTCAGACTGTGAAATCGGCAGAGCCACATAATAACCGTGATTTCAGTCAGATGGGCAAAAACCTGCCAATCAAAGACTCATGAGTCATGACATATATAGCGGTTCGGATCGTTAAAACGTAATCTGCCCTCCAAACCCTGATTAGCAACACTGCAAGTGAATCTGTGATATCGGATGAGAGAGAGGATTAGCCTCGAGTGAAGTGACGGGAGCATTGAGATTTGAGGACAGCGGGGTTACGTGCCTTGTAGAGCCTAATTCAATAGCCGAATGTCAATTGATTTAGCAAGCTAGATTGCAATTTGCATTTAAACTCAAGGAAGTAGAATTTAAAGAAACTGCTGTTTTAATAATACATTGATTTCTTAGTAGAGATGCACCGATTGCAATTTTCTTGGCTAATCTACTTTTCTGAAATGCACATTTTTATTTTCATAAAAAACAAGTAAAAAAATGTCAAACAACAGCCAGATAGTCCTCATTGTAAAAATAAAAAAATACCGATTAGGGGTGTAACGATACACTGGTGTCAAGATTCGATATAAATCGCGATACTGAACTCACGATTTTTTTTTAAACTTTTTTTATTATTATTAAAATATTATTATTATTGTATTATTATCAGGACCCACAAATATTCCCCCATTGCATTATTATACATTATATATAGTCGTTTAATGTAGTAATGTCACTGAATCGCGAGAAAGCAATGACGTGTTTGCTAAAGTATACGCGTCGTGGTAAATCTGTTCATCAGTTAAAGCCATCGTGTCTCTTCGGAAGACTTGGATTTGGATTAGACACTCGATTAGTTATTTTTACGATGCCTTTATGACATTTATTGGATCTTTTAAGTTTGGGAGGAATGGACTGAGAAATCTCTCAGGTTTTATAAAGAATATCTTCATTAGTGTTTAGAGGTTAAACGAAACGACATGAGGGTGAGTACATGATGACAGAGTTTACATTTTTGGGTGAATTATACCTAGCAAGTTGAGCCTTGGATAAAACAACTCTATATCGCGAATCATATCGTTTACATCAATGATACATATCGTCGCATTTTTATATTGTGATATATCGATTAACGATATATGGTTACACCCCTAATACAGATAAAGCTTACAGTTATTTACAAAAGTTATTCAGTCAAGAGCAGAGAGTGATTTTCTGAAATTGAACACTCGCCAAGACGGGCATTTTGACATTATTTTGTGTGTATATGATATGACAGTTTTGCTCATAAAGCGGGTCTGGAGACCGGAATCAGTAAGACGTGAGACTGATCAGATCCGGCTGATCATACGGAAAATCGTCCGATTCCGATTCCTGGCCAGTCGATCGGTGCATCTCTATTCCTTAGTATGAATTACCCATAAACATGTCATCACTTACACAGCATATGGGCATTGCCTGATATCCTGAGGCCATTTTTATGTCATTCCTCTTTTGTTTAATTCCCTCATTAAATTCCTCTTCCAGTCGTTCCGATTGAATTTCAACCCATGAATTGACTCAACTCTTCAAGTCTGAATTTTTCCCGATCCTGCTAGACAGACATCATGAAAATCTTCACGTTTAACCTCTGCAGACCCTAAAGGAAGTCCACTAGTGTCACATGACAAATGACTTGTGCTTTCTTACAAACCCCTACAGAATGAAGACCTGAGGGGGGTCGACCGTATATGTGTGTGTGCACTGAGGTAAAGCTGTTATCCCGCTCTAACACTCCATTAGCTCATTGATCAGTGTAAAAGCAGGAGGGAGAGAGTGACAACATGATCCATCACAGTGAAACACACACACACAAAACAAAGCTGTACTCGTCGTTCGCAATTGACAGATTTCTGTAAGCCTGGTGCATTGGCTCTTAAAGGGACGGTTCGCTCAGAAAGCCAAATACTGTTATCAACTACTCACCTTCATGTCACACAAAACATGTGATTTCTGTGCAAGTTATTTTTCCATAGAAGGAAAGCGAATGGTCACCGGTGGAAAAAAGCTTGGGTCTGTTCCTTAGAGCTATCATATGACTTAGAAAATATATAGTGTAAATCTTACAGACTGCTCTTCTGAGCAACGGCGTGTTTTCTTGTGTGCGGTGATTGACAGGGTTTTATCCACGCTGAGTCTGGCGTTGAGAAGAAAAGCTTCATGCTTGATCCAGCTACTCTGACTCCGACCCAAACCCAGATTTATTGGGTTCTGGCTGTCTGTTTCAGTGATCAGGCGGCGGAGCTTACTGGAAAAACAACAAGTTCAATGCAAAGGGAGATAAATTCTTTTAAAGAAATCACTTTTAAGGTCTACAACAAACGGCTGGTAGGGACTACAATGAGCTTATTCACGGGTTGGTGACATCACAAACCCTAAAATTTACATAAGCCCCGCCCCCAGGAACACAAAACAAAGGCCATGTTGAGAAGAGGAAGAGTTGTTGCACATTTGGGAGTCGCTCAAGCTGTCGCATCCGTCTTTCACATTTAATGCGATACAGTACGAACACAAATGCAACAGCACGTCATAAAAGCAAGATGACAACGTAAGTTATAACTGTAATTAAACTAAACTATACCTGTTCTCTCTTCATGCAGCAGATATTCTCTGGCTCATCTCACAACAGTTCCCACACCAGCGGTTTATACACTCATGACAGAAGATGCTAATCAAAGACATCAGCTTCATAAATTCATCAACTAACCCTTCAGAAGCGTCCTGTCTCATTCTACATGTTGTCTCTTCTTCTTGAGTCTCTCCATCATTGTCCGACTCCGGTTTGATCATAAAAGGCTGGACATTTTCAGTGTGTGTCCGTGTGAGGTGATCGGAGCTGCTAACACGAGCTCTTAAAGCTCCGCCCTCTTCTAGAAAGGGGGCCGGAATCAGCAGCTCATTTGCATTTAAAGGGACACACAAAACTGCGCGTTTTTGCTCACCCTCAAAGAGTGACACTTTAAAAAATGATCTGCAGGGTATTTTGAGCGAAAACTTCACAAACACACTCTGAGGACGTTACGCCTACAGGTCTGGCCTAAAGGAAGGAACCGTTGGCGTTTAATCAATCTAATATTGTGTTGGTCATACTATACAATAGAGGTGAGAGAAAAGATCTCTCCAATGATTCTGGATCAATTCTGAGCTTAGATTTTAACTGCAGGTGTGCAATGGTGCTGTGTGTTTTAAAAACACCCGTATTCTGCTTGCTTCCATTTCCTCTCTCACACACACACCACTCGAACCGTAAAATAATATTTCATAACGTTCGGAATTGTTGAAGCGAATTACAATGACATTCGCGGGCTTCATTGCACAGGATATGCGCTGTGGACTTTGCTTGATGTTACGCTTAAAGTGTGTGTTCTCGCCTGCCGGTATTTTCCTTACAAATGCTCTACGAAGGCTGCATTTGTGTTGTTTGGAATGCAGTGTGCTTATATATTAAAAATAGGAAACTCACTGACAGAAGGCTTTCAGTTTCAAATGCTTGTGCCGCGCTTTGTGAAAAATGCTTGCGCATGCGGCTGTGTGCGTCTCAAAATGCTTTTATGACGCAAAATTTATGTAAACACAGTCAATAATGTGAATTAAACAGGACAAACCACATCTTATAATTAACAAGAGTCACTCACAGTTCAGATACTCTTAAATACTGAATCAGATCGTAAGGTACCTAAAGATTCCCACCATTACTATACAATTTATTGCTCGTCTTTGTTGGATAATACAGAAGATAAAGAGTGTAAAAAATAATTGCATATTAAATCGCAATCGCAATATTGGTAAAAGAAAAAAAAAAACGCAATTAGATTATTTTCCAAAATCGTTCAGCCCTAGTTAAGGTGATGTTATAATGCTACTCTGTGCGTTCTCTCGGCGCTACTATGAGACACTTGTTCACACTGCAGTGAGCGAGATCATATCAGGCATGGTAAAGCATGGTACTCGCGGTAAATCAAGAACACCAGATCTAAACAATAAGACTAACTGTGTTGAGCTGGAGAACAATGATTAGTTTCTGTCCATGAATGATCCAAACAGCTGCTCACCTGTCTAATAAAACACATCATATATTAAAGCTGTTTCCATGGTTTCTACAAAATAAAACCGGAAATCGAGGAAAACACGAGTATGATGTCATTGATAGGCGACGCACACACACGGTCCGTTGTCCTGGTTAAAATCGCGCATTTCTCTGGATTTTATTTCTCTGGTGTATCGCGTTTTTTCGGTTCGGTTTGAATATCGTTACACCCCTAGTAAGTACACAAGTCAAAAAAAAAATATATAACACTGTTCTAGTGGTTTTTGGTTATTTTAATCCAAAAATCTTACATATTGTGCCTTTAATATTAAAGCAAACAATTGTGTTTTTTCCTATAGACATGGGTGTTGACTTGGTGTATGCCAAATTGGGTGGTATTACCATGGATTTGAGGCAATTAAGTTTTGAAACCTTCAGAAAACTAACTAGATTTTTCTCTCAAAATTGACTTTGCTGACTCTATTGATGTTACGTACAGCTCCGAGACACGAAGGTTGAGGATCCAAATGCAGTATTTATTAGAAGGGTAATCCACAATCATCGTCAAAAGTACAGGCAAGGTCAAAACACAGGTAAGCAGTCCAAACCGGCAAACAAGGCAGGAGAGAGAGGCAAAAGGGTAATCCAGGACACAGGCAAGAAATCCAACAAACCAAGAGACATGAAACCGGTGAGAATGCTCAGAAGTGCAGCGTAACAACAAACAAGACTTAGCAAAGAACAGGCTAGATATAGGCAGAGGTAACGAGGTAAATGAGACACAGGTGAAAACAGTGAGTGCTGATGAGTCCGGGCAAAGGATTATGGGTGATGTAGTCTATGATGGAATGACAGTCCAGGTTGGAGTGCCCTCTGGTGGTGATCAGGGGCACTCACACTGGTGAATCGTTACAATTGACTTCAAACAGGTGTAGCTCAGTCATTTTTTTGTCTGATTCCAACAAATCATACATCATTTTGAAGGTTTTTATAAACAATAACTTTGAAAATGTGCTCATTGTGACTCATTTTGCCAGCACGGGTCACATTTATACATCGTCCATGGCACTTTTTATTTCTGAAAAGTTTTAGTTGGATGTTCATCTAACATTTCTTTAATGTTAATACAGGTTTCAGAACGTTTAGAGAACATTCAAAAGTAACGTTCCCATAATGTTTGGAAAATTACAAAATGGATTGTCCCTTAACGTTCGCATAACCAAGAAAAAAGCTTAACATTTTGAATGAACTCAGAACACATTCATAAATACAACTTAATGGGAATGTTAGCAAAACGTTCTTAGAATATTTTAGCTGGGTCTGTACTCAGAGCAAACACACTGGTAATTACAAAAAATCATTCTGACATAACTTGAAGGCTGTGTACGCTTGAACAACGTGTTCTGTCTGCTTTTAACACCAGAAACTGTCAACTGGTCATCTTTTACAGAATAAGAAAATTGACAGCGCATATCACAACATTGTGCGTGTGTGAATTTCATTCAGCTGCTTTATTTAGTGACATTTATAAGTATAAGAAGCACGGGCGTGCTGCGAGCAGCTGTGAGATTCACTGTTTATGGGCTGAAATTCAGTTTGGTGTGAATCTATAAACACAGTATAAATATTACAAAAGCATCACAATACGAGAAACAGACATACAGGCGCGCAGCGAGAGCCACAGAACGGCTGCTCTGACATGAACATGACAATCGACAACAAAATTCATAACTAAAGATTTCATCATTTCATTATCTGTGAATTACTAGACAGTTTATTCTTCCTCAGACAACTGATATTATCACCGCTCAGATGAGGCCTGAACTCAATAAACTAGATTTACTGAAGGAAATACGAGTGTGTTTGCCTGTGCAAAAATCGCCATTATGATGCCAGCATGTTGGTGGTGGTGGCCAGGGTGTTGCTATGTGGTGTCTAAGGTGTTCTAGTTGGTCGCTAGGGTGTTGCTATGCAGTTGCTAAGGTGTACTAGGCAGTTGCTAGGTTTTTGGGCAGGATAATGGTTCATCTGATCACTTAGTAAAGCATCAAAGCACTCAACAACACACATGATTTGAGGAATCATTCATGTCTGGAGCACACACAACACACACACTTATGTTTAAGAGTGTGTTCAAATCCCTGACCCGTATGCAGCTCGCAGACACCACTAATGAATCCAGACGATATTCCCCTGTTTTCCTGTACTGTTAATACTACAGGTCAGAGCGTTACTGAGGCATCTGATCTCAGTAAACACAAGCCACAAGACACAAATCAAACAAGCAGATTCATGAGAGAAACCCACGCAGAGCGACACTAAGCCCGGGGACTTACATACACTCAGACAGATGGAAGTGCCCCGGATAAAGCCGCCGGGTCTCCGATAAACCTGCCAGGCACCTGTAATCCCAAATCACTTTTTACACATATTTATACAGACATACACACACACACACAGAGCTCATAGCCTGCAAAAACCCTCTCAAATGGAAAAAAATGGGATGTGTTGCAAATCGACTTTTTGACATTTGTGTCTTTCCATGAATTTCACTCCTGAGAAATGTTAAGCGCAGGGAACAGAGTATTAGCACACACACCCTGAAAACATCACCAAAGACGATCCGCCTCACCTCTCTCAACCCCTGATACACCACACTACTCTTATTATACTACTTTCACACTACTTTCATTTTTTTGCAATATGCACCATATATGAACAAGAACAATTGCAGTGCTTTACAGCTATAGGACAGGAAGAGTTAAATAAACTCATTACATCTAAACCAACAACATAATAAGGGGCTTTCGCACCGGGTAGTTCCAGAGTGGTTCCCAGATAACTAAAAGTTCCCCTAGGAACATTTTCCTGGTTGCATTCACACCACCAGTAGGAATTCTGAAGTGACGTAAGCCACGCTTGTTGTTGTGACTTTTCTTCGGACCTTTATTTCGATGAAGCTGAGAATGCAAGACGACACAGTGCTCCCATTATCCCATTCATTAGTTTACGATCTGTTTAACAGTCCTGTCTAATACGTTATTAGACAGAACTGTTATACAAAGAAAGTAGACAGTATATGATGAAGTATTAGCATATGCCGTGTGGTTGATGCCTAATGTCGCTAGCTGTGCAGAATTACATTATCATGTTTAATTTGGTCCCCTCAAAGTTCTGTTGGATTTTCTCTTTAGCGTAAAGGTTGAGAGGTCCATCTATCACGGTTTTCCATGTCCGTAGAGTTAGTCAGTGGAGTAAATATAAAGCTTATAATCTGTGTATGTACACAGCTTTACACTGTGTATGTACACCAGCAGGTGCTGGTGTTCCGCGTACGTTCAGCCAATCAGCTGGTAGTTCCTATTGTGCTGGGTTAGAATCTACTCTGAAGTAGGAGCTAATTTAGTTCCCCCAAAGGGAGTTCCTAGAACTAAAATAGTTCCTAGTTCCTGCCATGCGAACACGCTAAAAACCGAGTACTTCCGCAAATAGTTCTAGGAACTATGAATAGGTTCCTCTGATGCGAAAGCCCCTTTCGATCCAATACCCACTAAATCCGCTCAATTGGCTCCTTCCTGCAAAAGATGATATCTATGAACAATTTCAGTCCAGATTCAGGCCCCATCATAGCACAAAAACTGCACTGGTTAAAATGACAAATTACTTACTACTAGTCTCAATACTAGTTTTACTTGATCTTAGTGCTGCGTTCGACATTATAGATCATGACATACTCTTAGATTGACTAAATAACTACATGGTATTCAGGGACAGGCATTAAAGGTGCAATAGGTGATTCTCTACAGAAACATTTTTTGTTATGCTGGTTGAAAGTCTCCTCATATCCTGATAGCAATCACTATGTTAAGCAGCCTAAATGTATTTTTATAAATATGCACTATATTGCCAAAAGTATTGGGACACGCCTCCAAATCACTGAGTTCAGGTGTTCAATCACTTCATGGCCACAGGTGTATAAATCAAGCACTAGGCATGCAGACGCTTCTACAAACATTTGTGAAAGAATGGGTCGCTCTCAGGAGCTCAGTGAACTCAAGCGTGGTACTGTGATAGGTTGCCACCTGTGCAATAAGTCCATTCCTGACATTTCCTCACTACTAAATATTCCACGCTCAACTGTTAGTGGGATTATAACAAAGTGGAAGCAATTGGGAACCACAGCAACTCAGCCACGAAGTGATAGGCCACATAAAATCACAGAGCAGGGTCAGCGCATGCTGAGGCGCACAGAAGTCGCCAACTTTCTGCAGAGTCAATAGCTACAGACCTCTAAACTTCTGTGTCCTTCAGATGAGCTCAAGAACAGTGTGTAGAGAGCTTCATGGAATGGGTTTCTATGGCTGAGCAGCTCATCCAAGCCTTACATCACCAAGAGCAATGCAAAGCGTGGGATGCAGTTTGGTAAAGCACGCCGGCACTGGACTCTAGAGCAGTGGAGACGTGTTCTCTGGAGTGACCAATCATGCTTCTCTGTCTGGCAATCCCATGGACGAGTCTGGGTTTGGCGGTTGCCAGGGGAACGGGACTTGCCTGACTGCATTGTGCCAAGTGTAAAGTTTGGTGGAGGGGGGATTATGGTGTGGGGTTGTTTTCCAGGGGTTGGGCTTGGCCCCTTAGTTCCAGTGAAAGGAACTCTTAATGCTTCAGCATATCAAGACATTTTGGACAATTTCATGCTCCCAACTTTGCGGGAACAGTTTGGGGATGGCCCCTTCCTGTCCCAACATGACTGCGCACCAGTGTACAAAGCGTTGGTCCATAAAGACATGGATGAGCGAGTTTGGTGTGGAGGAACTTGACTGGCCTGCACAGAGTCCTGACCTCAACCCCATAGAACACCTTTGGGATGAATTAGAGCGGAGACTGTGAGCCAGGCCTTCTCGTTCAACATCAGTGCCTGACCTCACAAATGCGCTTCTAAAAGAATGGTCAAAAATTCCCATAAACACTAAACCTTGTGGAAAGCCTTCCCAGAAGAGTTGAAGATGTTATAGCTGCAAAGGGTGGGACAACTCCATATTAAACCCTACGGATTAAGAATGGGATGTCATTAAAGTTCATGTTCATGTAAAGGCAGGCGTCCCAAACCTTTTGGCTGTGGAAGGCATTGAATGTTCGTTCAATCATTGCATTCGTTCCGAATGAAATAACAGCATGTGTTCCCTGTCTGTCAATGTGTGTTTGCATACCACTGTGCAGCCTGTTCACGCAGACATCACGTCATCAGCGCGTTTCACGTACACTGTGCAGGCAGAGCGAGAATGGCAGGCAAACAGTTGTTTACATTCGTTATCGTAGTACTGTTACTCACTTTACTGTAAAGTTTTCTCACCGGTGAATGACACGATGCGATCCAATATGTATTGTTAAAGGGTTAGTTCATCCCAAAAATAGGGTAATTCTGTCATTAATTACTCACCCTAAGTGTTCAAAACGAAGACTAGTCATCTTGGGAACAAAATGATATAAAATCTCATTTTTGATGAAATTTTGCACACAAATAGAAGTCTCTATTTCATAACTTTCAATGTTAGTGATTTGTTAAAATAGTCCATGTGACTCCAGTGGCTCAAACATTAATGTTATGAAGCGACGAGAATACTTTTTGTGCGCAAAAACTTACAAAAATGACGATTTTATTCCATTTTATTCACAGACTTCTCGTCTTCTGACATTAGGGTGAGTAATTAATGACAGAATTTTTATTTTTGGGTGAACTAACCCTGTGAATTGAATATGCTGTGAGAACAAAAAAGTATTGTTGCGTAACGCATGCTGCTTCACATACTATATTTAAAAACAACAGGAAGCAATTTAGCTTTTCATCTACTGACGCCAACACAATGAAAACTTCTCTTCGATTTAAACATCCTTTAGCAGCGATGTTTTGACCGTCTCCGTTTCTCAGATCACGATTCTCAGACGTTACATATTAGGTTGTCTTGTGAGTTTTTCTCGGGCTGATGACAGATGGTGCATTTGGAAGCAGGTGCGTGAACAAAGCAATTACATCTAAAATAGAGCAACGGCTCCATCATTAACACCCCCACCCACATCCCCTCACCTCTACATCCTTAAAACACAGGCTTCTTCAGGGCGTTTTAAAGTTTTATCCTGGTTATGTAAAATAATTCAAGCCCATCCCTGTGGTGTTTATCAGTTAATGGAGAACAAAGTGAGAAGTAAACTTGCAAACACAAGGCCAATTTAGTCGAGCTGAGAGACCGCGCACACCTGCTCTAGATCAGTATTTACACCTGTTTTAGGTCAAAGATTACACTTGGCTGATCAGTGTTTACTCAGCGTTTACTTACAGATTAATCTGAAATCGCAGAGCAACCGTTCACTCATTGACTACACGGTGATGTCACAATATTTGGTGTATTTATGATTATTTTGCACTGCTATATTTGTGCTGCCAGTGTTTTAAGCAGATGATCCAGTTGCGTTGATGGCACAGCGACCTCTGAAGGCGTAATAAATCCCCAGAGGCAGCAGAAAGAAACCTCTGTCCGTATTTAACATACTATATATCCATAGCAACACCGAAGGCGAGGGTTTTAAGACTAAACCCTGAGGTCTCCCAGACAGTTTTCTTAAATCAAGCAGAACAGCTTAAGACCAGTGTTCATCACAAACCCCACAATCTATGAACAAAAAAAGTATGAAAGAAATGCAATTTCTGAAATTCAGATGAGAAATGCAGCCCATATTAATGTTTATTGAGCTTGTCAGGCTCTGATCAGCCTCTTGCACACACACACACAAACACACACACA
This sequence comes from Rhinogobio ventralis, assembly GCA_039654625.1. Classification (NCBI taxonomy): domain Eukaryota; kingdom Metazoa; phylum Chordata; class Actinopteri; order Cypriniformes; family Gobionidae; genus Rhinogobio; species Rhinogobio ventralis. The sequence continues at coordinate 1,901,998 of CM077207.1, forward strand.
CACACACACACACACACACTATAAACACACCAGTGATGGATAAAGTACTCAAAATCCACACTTGAGTAAAAGTATAGATATCTCACCAGAAAATGACTTTGGTAGAAGTTTAGAATAATACTTGAGTAAATGTTTTAAAGTACGTGATATTTATTGTACTTAAGAATGAAAAGTACTTTTTTCATATTAAACATACTTAAGTATTGTACAAGTAAATGCAAAAGGAGCAAAAAAAATACAGTTTGAGCAGCAAGATTGTGTTCAGTTTCTTCTATTTTGTTTTCTTTGATTTTAAATGGCAAATTGTTTACTGTAAGTTTTAAATATTAGAAATATTAATATATTAATTATACCTTGATCATTGATGTTTATTCATAGTGCATTAACTAATGTAAGTGACCACTTTAAAATAGTAAATGTTAAAAAATTAACAATGAACAACACTTTTCTTAACCTTAGTTAATGTTACAAATGGACTCTTATAGTAAAGTGTTACCATTTCATATAAATCCATGTTTAAAAGATGGCCATCTTTACACATAAAGGCATAGCACTGAAATTAGACAATTATATGTATACTTTCACACTTTATTTGAAGAGTTCATTCGCAAAAACTGATAAACACCATGTTTAAAAACCATGACAGCAGTGCGTTATTCTCCACGTATAGCACGTTCTGAACCCTAAACACGTTTTGTCACAAAAGCCGGTATTGTCCACTGTCAAAGCATTGCAAGATCACGTTTTACAGCAGAAACCGACAAGCACCCTTGATGTTTGTGAACACAAGCCGATAAGTCAGTTTTAGCGAATCAGCACGCAGTATTCAGGTCAGGTGACAAGGCTGCAAGTCACTTAGAAAAGACGCACTAGCTGAGAGGAGTTTTGTCAAAGCTGACTAAAAGTGGTCGAGGATTTATAATTTCGACTCCTGCAACTCCTTGTACACCATACACGTCTTACATGCTGAACGCTTGGTTGTCTTTATGCGTTGCGTTTATGTGTGTGTGTGTGTGAGTGAGCACGCTTGCGTCTGTTTATGTGTGTGTGCACACGTGTGTTCATAAATGCAATTACAAAGCAATTACTTGGTTTTGTTAAACATGAAATGAGGAGATATCTGCTTTTGCTAAAAAACTAACTTTAAAGGTGCAGTGTGTAGTATTTATGAGGATCTATTGACAGAAATGCAATATAATATACATAACTATGTTTTCAGTGGTGTATAAAGACCTTACATAATGAACCGTTATGTTTTATTATCTTAGAATGAGCCGTTTCTATCTACACACACCGCGGGTCCGCTTACAGTGAAGTCGCCATTTTGCGCCGCCATGTTTCTACAGTAGCCCTAAAGGGGCAAACTGCTCTACAGAGCGCTAGCTACTCTCTGCTGTCTCAGACGACGACATCTTTGTCCTGTGTCGACCACCGTAGCTTCTCTATGTGCTTCGAAAGCGAGGGGTGATTGCAATTCACAACCTCACCGCTAGATGCTGCTAAATTCACACACTGCACCTTTTAATATAAAAAAACAATTAACTTTAATTTTGTAAGTTATTTTTTTATGTTGTTATTATTACTTAATCAAAACAACTCAACTGCAGTTTGATTGATATTACTTGAAATACACAATATGAAATTTATGAAAATTAATCTGTTTTTGCAAATTAACTCTTCATTTGCTTCTACTTTAGAACACTTGATTATCTAATCAAAATATGTTACGGTGATAAAAAAACAAAAAAAACAAATGTAATGCGTTTCTGATTTATGTTTCTGACGGCTGCATGAGGATACAGTTTGCTTTCTCACTAGCTTTAAATATGCCACTTTGCTGCATAACAAATGCATAAATGCATCCAGCTGGATATAAACTAATGCAAATAGATAAGTGGTACGTCGCTTGATCGGACCACACGGGCCAGCCGGCTTGCCTTCTTCCCATAGTGCATCCTGGTCAGCATGGGCACCCTGACTGGTCAGCCGCTATGCAGCCCCATACGCAACAAACTGAGATGCACTGTGTATTCTGACACCTTTCTATCAGAACCAGCATTAACTTCTTGAGCAGTTTGAGCTCTAGTAGCTCGTCTGTTTGATTGGACCACACGGGCCAGCCTTTGCTCCCCACGTGCATCAATGAGCCTTGGCCGCCCATGACCCTGTCTCCGGTTCTCCACTGTTCCTTCCTTGGAGCACTTTTGATAGATCCTGACCACTGCAGACCGGGAACACCCCACAAGAGCTGCAGTTTTGGAGATGCTCTGACCCAGTCGTCTAGCCATCACAATTTGGCCCTTGTCAAACTCGCTCAAATCCTTACGCTTGCCCATTTTTCCTGCTTCTAACACATCAACTTTGAGGACAAAATGTTCACTTGCTGCCTAATATATCCCACCCACTAACAGGAGCCGTGATGAAGAGATCATCAGTGTTATTCACTTCACCTGTCAGTGGTCATAATGTTATGTCTGATCGGCATATATTTACAGATCCGATATTACCAAGATGCACATCCAAAAGCCATGGTAGTATTTTCATTTTGTTAGTTTTATATCCTGCTGCTGTTTGGGATGGAGGACTCTCACAGTCGGCTATATATTAACGGAGGAGTTGCGTTATTTTTGCTCAGCACTTGGAGAAAGTGTGAAGAAGAAAGCGAGCGACATAAAGGGAGAGAAAGAGTGGGTGGGCTCTTTAAAGAACATCCTTCTCTGTGGGGCAGCGGGCTTTGAACGCGCACACAAACACACTCGCAGTGAAGCCGAGGTCATTGCTTTTTATCCCACAGCAGGTTCTTCTAACTTCAGCTGCACTCAGAACTCTAAAAACGGAGAGAGGTGCGCAGAGAAAGCGGGCGTAACCGTGGGAGGCACTGCTGACCCGAACTCCTGGCCACCGCGATTCATCTGGTGTGCTTTAGAGGCTCCTGAGCTTTATTTACAGACCTGCGTTTGTTTGTTTGTGAGCGACTACAGTCGTGTTTTGTAGGTGGACGCGTCCCCGATTAGCTTTCCAAAAACCCTCCTCTTCCTCGGTTGACAAATGTTGGCGTCTGTTTGGGGAGATATCAGCCAAGACAGCTCGACTTTAATCCTGATGAGAGGACGAGATCTTATAATCTTTCAGATTAGTGATACCATCCGTCTCACCACTTTTTAAAACCAAGTCTGCTCATTAATAGTGACGTGAAGACCCGTTTTAAAGGCACAGTCCACCCAAACATGAACGTTCTGCCGTGTCCTCGCCCCCGTGTCCTTCCAAACCTGACTTTCTTTCTTCTGTGGAACCCAAATGGAGAATATTTACAATGAATCGAAATGAAAGTAGTCCATATAGCCCTACATTCATGTGTCTTTCGCATTACTTTCTGGAAGGAATGCTCATTATTTGCTAAACTCTACGCTAATGCTCAGGTCCTTTAATATTGCATGACTTCAGAAGACTTGGAATATGGATAGAACAAGGTTTTCAATATTTTATATGCCACAGACCCCCCCCATATGATCATCCTCATGCGAGGGACCTCCATCCTGAAGTTTAAAGGGTGAAAAAGATATTATTTGGTGAATATTTCGTTTCTTTAACATTTTTTATTATTTATTAATTCTAATATAACTTTATAAATAATTAAATATATTTATTTTAATATAATTCATAATTTGTTTATTTCAATTAATTTTATTTATTTATTATTTATATGATTTTATTATTTGTTTTAATCAAACTTTTCATTATTATTTTTATAGTTAATTAATTTTTTAATTTTTTATTATGTATTAATTCTAAAAACTTTATAAATAATTAAAAAATTTATTTTAATATAATTTATAATGTATTTATTTCAATCAATTTTATTTATTTATTTATTTATTTATTTATATGTTTTTATTATTTGTTTGTTTTAATCAATTTTCAGTATTTAGTTTATTTTATATTTTAATGTTTTAAATAATTTATTACATTTTACATTTTTATTATTTATTCATTCTAATATAACTTTTTAAATAATTAAACATTTATTTTAATATAATTTATCATTTATTTATTTCAATCAATTTTACTTATTTAAATATTTTTTTTTTTTTTTTTTAATCGATGTTCATTATTTTATTTTATATTATTTTATTTTTATTTTAATGTTTTTTAATAATTTATTAAATTTTACATTTGTATTATTTATTCATTTTAATATAACTTTTTAAATAATTAAACATTTATTTTATTATAATTTATAATTTATTTATTTCAATCAATTTTATTTATTTATTATTTAAATATTAATTTGTTTTAATAAACATTTTTATTATTTAATTTTATAAATTTTTATACATTTATACCACAGTTTTTCTCCTAAATTTTCCTTGGACCCCCCAACACTCTTGCATCCCTGCACCCCAGTTTTTATCCTATTTTTCTTCTGATGGGAGAAGAGCAACTCCAAACGTCTTCCTCCTTTTGAGTCCACATGAGGGCGAGTGAATGACGACATAAACATGGCCGAGCTCTTCCTTTAGCCACAAACGATCAATCATAACGTGTTTACGTGCTCCAGGTATTGATGATATAAAGGCCCATTAAATCAGCACACAAACGGATTGGGTATAATCCATAATTTCCCTGGAGTGTTGGCCGGACCCTCATCTCATGTACTCGGGCTCTTTTATTGGGTGTCTGACACTGACAGCCGTAATGACTCGAGGGCCTCGGAGAGGTTTGTGCAAAAAGAAAGAGACAATAAAAAAAAATAACTGTGGGCCGTAACATTAGAGCATCGTCTCTATTGTTATCTGTGTTCACTACAGAGGCTCTTAAGATTAGAAGTGCATTACGCTCCCACCCGACGAGCTTTAAAGCCCAGAGTGTGTGTGTGTGAGTCAGCCGGGCCAGAACACCCCTATTAAACGCTTATTCTGGCCCACTGCGTCGGCCATTAGTGTACGGAAACCTATTAGCGCTGAGATTACAGACGCTCTGCTCGGACACCATCATAATGATTTCGTGTACACCCACACACAGTATGATTTATACATTAAATCTACTTTTATTGTTTTAATATTATTTGTATTATTTATTTAAATCTGTTTTATTTATATTTTTATTATTTATTTTAATCACATTCCTTTATTTGTTATCAATTTTATTTATTTATATTTTTATGATTTATTAATTTAATTTTAATATAATTGTATTATTTATTCGGCTGTTTTAATCAAATTTCTCATTGGTTTATTTTCATCTTTTATTTATTTAGTTTAATATTATTTATTAATTTTTACATAAATACATGAATACTTTAATTGTCTTTTTGGAGCTTTATGGTCACACTCACACCAGTGTTATTTTAGTTTTATTAATATTTTAAATTAACTTTTATTTTGATGTTTTTAGATTTTTTTATATAATCAGTTTTATTTATATATATATATATATATCTTTTCATCATTCCTCATTTTATTACATTTTTCTTCATTTCTTTATTTTGATCAGTTTTAGTTGTATATATTTGTATTATTTATTTTAATCACATTTTCCATTATTCATTTATTTAAATCTAATTAATTAATTGTAATTTAATTGTTATTTATTTGTCTGTTTTAATCAAAGTTTCATTCATTTACATTAATCTTATTAATTTATTTAGTTGAATATTATTTATTAATTTTTACATAAGTAACTGATAGAATGTAGAATATAAGTCATGTGGACTATTTTTATTGTAATTTAATTGTCTTTTTGGAGCTTTATGGTCACACTCACACCAGTGATATTTTAGTTTTATTAATATTTTAAATTACCTTTTATTTTTATGTTTCTAGATTTTTTATATAATCAGTTTTATTGATATATATATATATATATATATATATATATATATATATATATATATATATATATATATATATATATATATATATATATTCATCATTCCTTTATTTTTTATCAATTTTATTTATTTAAATTTTTATTATTTATTTTATTTTTCTTAATTCCTTTATTTTTATCAATTTTTTATATATATATAAAATTTTTCATTATTCATTTACACTCACCTAAAGGATTATTAGGAACACCATACTAATACTGTGTTTGACCCCCTTTCGCCTTCAGAACTGCCTTAATTCTACGTGGCATTGATTCAACAAGGTGCTGAAAGCATTCTTTAGAAATGTTGGCCCATATTGATAGGATAGCATCTTGCAGTTGATGGAGATTTGTGGGATGCACATCCAGGGCACGAAGCTCCCGTTCCACCACATCCCAAACATGCTCTATTGGGTTGAGATCTGGTGACTGTGGGGGCCATTTTAGTACAGTGAACTCATTGTCATGTTCAAGAAACCAATTTGAAATGATTGGAGCTTTGTGACATGGTGCATTATCCTGCTGGAAGTAGCCATCAGAGGATGGGTACATGGTGGTCATAAAGGGATGGACATGGTCAGAAACAATGCTCAGGTAGGCCGTGGCATTTAAACGATGCCCAATTGGCACTAAGGGGCCTAAAGTGTGCCAAGAAAACATCCCCCACACCATTACACCACCACCACCAGCCTGCACAGTGGTAACAAGGCATGATGGATCCATGTTCTCATTCTGTTTACGCCAAATTCTGACTCTACCATCTGAATGTCTCAACAGAAATCCAGACTCATCAGACCAGGCAACATTTTTCCAGTCTTCAACTGTCCAATTTTGGTGAGCTCGTGCAAATTGTAGCCTCTTTTTCCTATTTGTAGTGGAGATGAGTGGTACCCGGTGGGGTCTTCTGCTGTTGTAGCCCATCCGCCTCAAGGTTGTGCGTGTTGTGGCTTCACAAATGCTTTGCTGCATACCTCGGTTGTAACGAGTGGTTATTTCAGTCAAAGTTGCTCTTCTATCAGCTTGAATCAGTCGGCCCATTCTCCTCTGACCTCTAGCATCAACAAGGCATTTTCGCCCACAGGACTGCCGCATACTGGATGTTTTTCCCTTTTCACACCATTCTTTGTAAACTCTAGAAATGGTTGTGCGTGAAAATCCCAGTAACTGAGCAGATTGTGAAATACTCAGACCGGCCCGTCTGGCACCAACAACCATGCCACGCTCAAAATTGCTTAAATCACCTTTCTTTCCCATTCTGACATTCAGTTTGGAGTTCAGGAGATTGTCTTGACCAGGACCACACCCCTAAATGCATTGAAGCAACTGCCATGTGATTGGTTGATTAGATAATTGCATTAATGAGAAATTGAACAGGTGTTCATAATAATCCTTTAGGTGAGTGTATTTAAATAATATAATTTATTTATTTTAATCAAATTTTTATTATTTATTAAATCCATTTTATTTATTAATTTTTACATAAATAAATGATAGAATGTAGAATATAAGTTGTATGGACTATTTTTATTAATATAATGTAAAAACTAACTATTTTTATTAATATTTTAAATTACCTTTTATTTTTATATTTTTAGTTTTCATGTTAATTTCAGTTTAATTTGTTATGTGCTTTTGTCATTTTATTACTTTTTAGTTTATTAAAATATTGCTATTTTTTAAAATAATTTTAGTGCTTCAACTTAAACTTAAAAAAAGCACCAACATTGAATTCTGAGTGTCGAATGTTGGCTTGAGATCTGGAGCACAAGGCTGAGAAACGGCCACAAAACACATCCAACATCTCACCTAAACAAATGAAAGTTTTTCCACGGCTGACGTTTCACGGGGAAAATAAAAACATTTTCAATTTGCGCCACAAATCAAAAGCGGTTTCTCTTGGCCTCGTGGGCTTTCGCTACGTTCCTGAAATGGCCTCTCCGTCTCCATCACTGTGATTAACAACATCACATCATCTTTAATAATTCAATTTGGAACAAACTTTCCATCTCTCTCCAGCTGTTCACAGGTACACACACACACACGCGCGCAGTCTGTATCGATCTGACGCAGTGTGTTATTATTAGTAAGTGCTGTTTGTCTCTGAGCTGATGGTGAAACACTGTTAAATTGTCATTTTTTAGGGATTCACTAAGTCTCTCTCGAACCCATAAGAAGCTTTAAAGAGAACCGATTACGCTTTTTTTCCACATGGAAAAAGTCTGCAAAACTATTCTCTATATCAGTGTCAGTGTTTCTGAACTCCCTGAAACGCCTCCATTGTAGTCTTGAGTTTTCCTTCGGGAACCAACACGTCATAATATTCCTCATTTAAATAATTAATATGCAGAATAAAGGGGCGGGGCCTGGTTGAGTTAGTTAGTAGTGTGTTGAACCTGCCGGTTATGGTAAGGGGCGGGACATTTCCCAAACACGCTGGAAGCGCTCGACCAATCAAAACAGGAACGTAAATTGCTGCTTAATCACCATAGTATCGTGCATCGTTGGTAGGGTTGGGTACCGTTGGGTACCGTTCACTTTTTACTTGTACCAGTACCTTTTTTTCGGTACTTTAGGGATGTTTACCTCAATAACTGTGCAGAAACTGTAAGTCATATATAGGAGTGTTATTGACATTATGCCAGAGCTGCCTTGGTCGCTGTCTGCCATTGTCTGTGATGTTTGTTTACTGTAATATTTACCCGTCAATAGTAAGCTACTAGCTACTTAACTGAATTCATAAAAACAACCATTGCGTATTTTCTGGTAATCAAATGAAGACATATTTGAGCCCTTTCCAGCAGTGACTGTGATTCTGAGATCTGAGGATGATTGAGGGACTCAAACACAACTATTAAAAAAGGTTCATCATTCACTGATGCTCCAGAAGGAAACACGACGCATTAAGAGCCGGGGGTGGAAACTTTTGAACAGGATGAAGATTTTTTTAATTTAGTTCTGCCCTTCAGAAGCAACAGAAGATACTTGCATGTTTCCCGGAAGACAAATTAAGTACAATTTACCTCGATCTTCAAATTCAATAAGTTTCCACCCCCGGCTCTTAATGCGTCGTGTTTCCTTCTGGAGCATCAGTGAATGATGAACCTTTTTTAATAGTTGTGTTTGAGTCCCTCAATCGTCCTCAGATCTCAGAATCACACAGTCACTGCTGGAAAGGGCTCAAATATGCAGAAGATGCTGGAAAACTGAGGAAGTTTTGGGACCTGGAGGATTTTTCTGAAGAGCGTTTGTCAGTTTAACTGCTCAGGACAAACAAGAGCCTCAAGAACAACCATCACACACACACACACACACACACACACAGCTGTGGATCATCAGGGAACGACACACGGGATTAAGGGTTCATAAACTTCTCAACGGGTCATTTTTATAAATTCAGCTGTTTTTTTGTCTTGTGGACTATATGTAAACATCTTTTTATGGAAAATATCTTACTCAGCAGAGCATTAAATAAAAAATAACATGCATTTTGTATGATCTCTCTTATTTTGCTAAAATTATTCACATTTTCACAAATACTGCAAAGGGTTCACATACTTTTTCTTGCAACTGTTACTAACGGGAAACGCATCCCTGAGCGCTACTGACAGAGAGGAGCTGCAACAATGTCAAATATGGGGAAAATAATGTGTTTTTGAACATTTAAACATGAAAACCTCTTCTAGTAGAGCCCAAAAACAAAATCAAGACTTTATAAAGAGGTAAAAAAAAGGATCTCTTACTCTAATCAATTGTTTCTCATAGACCGTGCTGAGATTATCACGTGTCTCAAGATGTTTATGGCCTTTTACTTGTGGATAATTTTCTCCTGGCATCTGTGTTTTTAGCTAAACTGATGTGTGTTCATTAACAGCCACTGAGTCACTCAATCTGTCAATCACTCCACATACCTCACTGCTTCTTTTCTTTCAGTCTCGGGTGACTTCATACTGAGAAACAATCATCTCACTTCATTAGACAAACACAAACAACCCAGCACTCCCGCAGGGATTGGGAAGGAGTCGCAGACAAACAGACAGAGAGAGAGAGAGAGAGAGAGAGACGAATGCAGTGCAACCCCGAATCTGATCATGTCCAGAGATCAATAATCACCAGCTCCGCCTGCTTGCGACACTTTCTACTTTACAACAAGGTGAGCCAATCGCATGGTGCATGCTGGGAAAAGCAGTTTCACAGATTAACTGATCATTATTTTCAAGCAGAAACGGTCATCCTATCGCTCTCGGCCAATCAGAGGCTTGCAGAGCCTGAATCAGGCATTTAAACACTATGAAAACACATAATGACTTTCAGGAAAAAACAGCAAATGGACGATTGGGTCTAAATGACCCGCAGCCTACAACAGCATTAGTTCTGCTGGACCTGCATCCATCTATCTGTCAAACTATCAATCTGAAAGATCCCAGTCAGAAAACAACACAGTGATCTACACCTCAATGAGCATTAGGATGATCGCATTTTATTACCAAGATAAACTCTAGAAAACTTCCGTTTACAAGAATGATAACTATATTAGCATTCACAGCAATGGATAATAACATTTGTTAATTATAAGCGTTTTGTCGCGCTCTGATTGGCTGTCAGTGTTTTTATTGTGCTGGGGAAAAAAATACTCAAAGTGATTCCAACGATGTTGTTCATCTGTGTCGTTATAGTTGTGGTGTGGACTTCCCTATTCTTAAAGAATTAGAATTATTAAAACTTCCTAGTTATGGTTATTAGAGATGCACCGATGTATCAGCCAATAAAAGCTACATTTTTACTATCGACCATCGGATTGTATTTAGCCTAACTCAAGAGAGTCATCCGATGTGCACAGTTTGTTAGTAAGCAATAAAGAAACACTAGAAAGGAGCTTACTTACTGTTAATTATATACACCGATCAGGCATAACATTATGACTAATATTGTGTTGGTCCCCCATTTTCCCTGACCCGTCGAGGCATGGACTGGCACCAAGATGTTAGCAGCAGATCCTTTAAGTCCTGTAAGTTGCGAAGTGGAGCCTCCATGGATCGGACTTGTTTGTTCAGCACATCCCACAGATGCTCGATTGGATTGAGATCTGGGGAATTTGGAGGCCAAGTCAACACCTCAAACTCGTTGTTGTGCTCCTCAAACCATTCCTGAACCATTTGTGCTTTGTGTCAGGAGCATTATCCTGCTGAAAGAGCCACAGACACCAGGGAATACCGTTTCCATGAAAGGGTGTACATGGTCTGCAACAATGCTTAGGTAGGTGGTACGTGTCAAAGTAACATCCACATGGATGGCAGGACCCAAGGTTTCCCAGCAGAACATTGCCCAAAGCATCACACTGCCTCCGCCGGCTTGCCTTCTTCCCATAGTGCATCCTGGTGCCATGTGTTCCCCAGGTAAGCCACGCACACGCACCCGGCCATCCACGTGATGTAAAAGAACACGTGATTCATCAGACCAGGCCACCTTCTTCCATTGCTCCGTGGTCTAGTTCTGATGCTCACGTGCCACTGTTGGTGCTTTCGGCGGTGGACAGGGGTCAGCATGGGCACCCTGACTGGTCAGCGGCTATGCAGCCCCATACACAACAAACTGAGATGCACTGTGTATTCTGACACCTTTCTATCAGAACCAGCATTAACTTCTTGAGCAGTTTGAGCTCCAGTAGCTCGTCTGTTTAATCGGACCACACGGGCCAGCCTTCGCTCCCCACGTGCATCAATGAGCCTTGGCCGCCCATGACCCTGTCTCCGGTTCTCCACTGTTCCTTCCTTGGAGCACTTTTGATAGATCCTGACCACTGCAGACCGGGAACACCCCACAAGAGCTGCAGTTTTGGAGATGCTCTGACCCAGTCGTCTAGCCATCACAATTTGGCCCTTGTCAAACTCGCTCAAATCCTTACGCTTGCCCATTTTTCCTGCTTCTAACACATCAACTTTGAGGACAAAATGTTCACTTGCTGCCTAATATATCCCACCCACTAACAGGTGCTGTGATGAAGAGAGAATCAGTGTTATTCACTTCACCTGTCAGTGGTCATGTTATGCCTGATCAGTGTATGTATGCTAGGGTTGCACAGTTTACCGGTACTATGGTAGTATTGCGATACTAAGGGTCCAAAATACTGGTGGTGCCACTGTATTTTTTTAACGGTAGTATCGTCATTACGGTTCTACCGTAAGTACTGTTGTATGTGGCTTGTGGGGCAGTTGCTAAAACGTTCAAACACTTGTGTTGCAAATAAACAATATAGCGTCTTTTTGTCTTTCTGTGGTGCCCTTTAAGCGCGCAAAAAACCTGTGTAGAATTCGCGCCTTATACACCATGTATGGTATTGTGTTTTTTTTCGACAAGCATCTGATTCAGTTCATTTCATTTTAATTTGCAATGGTCTGTTCCTGTAAATACAATGAATTTAAATACAACGTTTGACCGCGATAATCTCTTGAAAAAGAGCAACTCACGTAGTGAAATATGGAAGTACTTCGGATTTTTACCTGATGAGACTGGAAAACCTATTGATGACGGAAAACCAATCTGCCATGAATGCCTACAGAGAATTCAAGCTAAAGGGGAAACACCAGCAACCTCATTAAGCATCTTCGGACACATCCAACATCTTTTGCAGAGTACACAAAGGTTAGTGGAGCTTATTTACCTTAAAGGAACACGGCGACTTCAACTTATTCACCGTATCCCCCAGAGTTAGATAAGTCCATACATACCATTTTTATCTCTGTGCGTGCCATAACTCTGTGTGACGCACCCACCGCTAGCCTAGCTTAGCACAAAGACTGGAGGTAAACGGCTCCTTCTAGCCTACTGCTCAATAAGTGACAAAATAACGCCAACATTTTCCTATTTACATGTTGTGATGTGTATAGTTACATCATGTACTAAGACCCACAGAAAATGGAAATGAATTTTCTAGACCGATATGGCTAGGGACTATACTCTCATTCCTGCGTAATAATCCAGGAGCTTTGCTGCCGTACCATGGGTGCAGCGGCGCAATGATATTACACAGCGCCTGAAAATGCTCTCTGTGTAAGCAGGTTGTCACGTTGGTTATGTTGACAGAATTTAGGCTGTTTTCAAGCGCTGTGTAATATCATTGCGCCGCTGCACCCATGGTACGGCAGCAAAGTTCCTGGATTATTACGCAGTAATGAGAGTATAGTCCCTAGCCATATCGGCCTAGAAAATTCATTTCCATTTTCTGTGGGTTTACCTCCAGTCTTTGTGCTAAGCTAGGCTAGTGGTGGGTGCGTCACACAGAGTTATGGCACGCACGGAGATAAAAATGGTATGTATGGACCTATCTAACTCTGGGGGATACGGTGAATAAGCTAAAGTCCCAAAAAGTCGCCGTGTTCCTTTAAATAATATGTCTTCATTTTTGACGATGTCCTGTTTAACATTACAGTAAGGTGTTGCATATTATTCACGCTATCTAGAGAGAGGGACTGAAAAGATTTTTAAAATTAGCAGCTTAAACACTGCATTTTAAAATAATAACTTTATATGTAGTATGTATATATTTTTGTTGCTCTTTAGTCCACCCTCTGGATGAATGGTTTTCATTCTTTGCAACAATCTTTGTGACGAAGAATGTTGTTATATTCATTAACATGATGACATCTGCAGTCTGTTCTTGTCTATAATGTTAAAATCAGCTTGTTTCGTTCCTAAACATATTTGTGTTTTGAACGAATCGGGTGAGTAATCACTTGCTTCATTCCTGACCAGACGTTTCTTTTGAATGGCTCTGTCAATAAATCACGAAGAACGACTGCCAACTACTGGATGTTGTAGTTTCCCATTTAAAGGTAGTCCATAAAATAATATTTTTTTCAACATTTCATATATTTGTATTTGGCATTTTATATTTAAAACTTCATATATAAAATAAATACTCATTATTTATGCAGTTGTAATTGCAGTGTCACTTCAAGTGCAGCTTCTGTGCCAATTCTGCAGTTCTAAAATGTATTTTGCTTTGATTAATTAAAAAATGTCATATCACACTGTTTTTATTTTATTAAATGTACAGTACTAACATACAATGTAAATGTAAAAACAATATGAAATGGGCTATTGAATATATCATTGATTTTTTATATTTAAAATTTTAAAAATGTTTATGCATTTTTACAAACAGAATCCAAGTAATTAATTTCATATTGTTTGTTATTGTTGTTTTTTTCAGAATCAGAACCTAACTGGTGCCCAAAGCCACACAGTTAACCCTGCAAAGTCGCCAGTTATTCATTCTCATTAAAAAATTATTCTGAGGACAATTTGGTCTGTTTTCATTTATATCTTAGTTATTTCTGACATTTTGCTTCATTTTGTAGATGTGAATTTTGAATTAATACAATATGGCATGGTATCGTGATACTTCAGCTGGTATAGTTTGTTTATGGTATCGTGACAACCCTAATGTATGCTTGAATAAATATGTGCTTATGAAAAATACCTTATATGTATATAATATATAATACCTTTATATGTATAAAATACCTTACATTGAGTTATATACAAACACTTAAGTTTTTTATTTGGGTGTAATTAGCCTAATATATCTGAAAAAAAAAAAAAAGCAGTTTAATACAGTGTTTCCCACATAAACTAATTTGTGGCGGTGCGCCACAGAATCAACACCGGCCGCCACATATTGCATTTCTTTCTTCTTTTTCTTTTTTTTACGCTATTTAAAACACGCAGTGTATTCGTTCAGCTGCATTTTTCTTTCCCTGCTCTCCCTCTGTCTCTGTCACTCATGCGTCTCTCTCTCTCTCACACACACACACACACATTGGGTTTTCATGTTTTATGGGGACTTTCCATAGACATAATGGTTTTTATACTGTATAAACTGTGTTTTATCCTCTTACACTACCCCTACCCCTAAACCTACCCATCACACACACACACACACACACACACACACACACTACCCCTACCCCTAAACCTACCCATCACACACACACACACACACACACACACTACCCCTACCCCTACCCCTAAACCTACCCATCACACACACACACACAACCCCTACCCCTAAACCTACCCATCACACACACACACACACTACCCCTAAACCTACCCATCACACACACACACACACACTACCCCTAAACCTACCCATCACACACACACACACTACCCCTACCCCTAAACCTACCCATCACACACACACACACAACCCCTAAACCTACCCATCACACACACACACACACACACTACCCCTAAACCTACCCATCACACACACACACACACACTACCCCTAAACCTACCCATCACACACACACACACACACACACACTATCCCTACCCCTAAACCTACCCATCACACACACACACACACACACTACCCCTACCCCTACCCCTACCCCTAAACCTACCCATCACACACACACACACACACACACACACACACACACACACACACACAACCCCTACCCCTAAACCTACCCATCACACACACACACACACTACCCCTAAACCTACCCATCACACACACACACACACTACCCCTAAACCTACCCATCACACACACACACACTACCCCTACCCCTAAACCTACCCATCACACACACACACACACAACCCCTAAACCTACCCATCACACACACACACACACACACACACACTACCCCTAAACCTACCCATCACACACACACACACTACCCCTACCCCTAAACCTACCCATCACACACACACACACACTACCCCTACCCCTAAACCTACCCATCACACACACACAACCCCTAAACCTACCCATCACACACACACACACACACACACACTACCCCTACCCCTAAACCTACCCATCACACACACACACACACACTACCCCTACCCCTAAACCTACCCATCACACACACACACACACACACACACACACACTACCCCTACCCCTAAACCTACCCATCACACATGCATTTTTACATTTTCAAAAAACATCACTTAGTATGGATTATAAGCTGTTTTCCTCATGGGGACCAAAAAATGTCCCTACAAGGACAAGGATTTCGGATATTGCCATCTTTGTGGGAGCATTTTGTCCCCATAATGTAGGGTTTACCAGGCCACACACACACAGTGCGTTCCATTCGACTCAGGGTTGCCAACTCTCATGCATTTGGCGTGAGACACACACTTTCAGGCTCTGTCTCACACTCTCACTCTGCCCAAGTAAATCTCACGTCAAATTGCCAAACCTGCTTTTGATATGAAACAACGTCTAAGCTTTTACATTTTTTAAAGTTTTAATATGAAATTCAAACAATAATAAGCAATTCCAATAGGGTCCTCACACCACTGGTGCTCGGGCCCTGAACAGCGTTTTGGTGCACTTAATGTGACCTAACAGATCGCTGCAGCGCCTCAGTTAAAGCCAGAGCCGCTGAAAAACGGCATGAGTTGCAACATGCTTTCATCTCCCGGTGGCGCGCGGTCACGTGGTTCATGAGCTCTCAACAGTTCCACTCAAACCAGCGCTGTGTCAATATGAATGGCTTACGCGGATAGACAACAGCTTCACTATACAGGTATTTGCAGCAATTTTTGGTAAACAGTACAGCATAGTGTGCATTGATTATTACGTCAAACACATTTACAGTATCATTTTATCACGGAGAGTGATGCAACACTGTTAACATTAATATTAATGTTCTTCTTGTATTTAGCCCTCAGGCTTTCCTTACTAATTGGTCACACTCACACACATTGGTGGTCAAATGTGACCAAACACCTTCACTATTGTTCAATTGGGCTATTTTAGTTTAATAATATTTATTGAATATTTTGAGGAGATCTTTTGGTACTAAATACTATTTGTGCAATAGTTATGGTCCATTAATGACCACTTAAAATATTTTTCTTCAAATATTTATGTTACAATTAGTGTAGTAATTAAGGTTAAAATAGAGAAAGCCAATGCAGAGAGTCATTTTGTGGCTGGAAAAATAATAATTTTCATTTGTACCGCCATTACCCACCAGGTGCCTGTACGGCTCTTTAATAAATATACATCTAGTCTAGTTGCTCATAAAAGTATTGCAGATCATAACTGCGTACTTATTTTTAGGTTTTGCATTTGAATACATATTTAGACATGATCAAACACTAGATTTCTTTAAATGTGAAATTTTAAAACGTTAATAACTTACCTCCTAACATCTTTAATGATACTTATATAAGCACACACAAGTGAATATTCGTGAGTAAATATAATTTAACCCAAGAAAAGTTTAAAATAGTGCTAAAAAGGCAAACTTATTTTTCCTTATGTACAGTAGGCTATACACATACGAACTGATACTGAAGCAAGATCGAAATCGATATTTTTACACCGCCCGCTCCTGCCACCACAAATTGCTTCCTGATCTGTGGGAAACACTGTAATATAATACCTTTGTTGTTAATTGCAACCAATATTACCAAATGTGTACCAAATGAGAGGGTTCCCTATATAGTTTGCAGCATTATTTGGGAGAGGTTTGTAAGAAAAATCAAACTATCGGTATCGGCCGATATCATTCTGAATAATCGGCTATCAGTATCGGCTGAGAAATTTAGTATCGGTGCATCTCTAATGGTATCATCATCGTTGGTATGAACAGGCCTACACTTTTTCTACAATTGGGTTTTTTTCTGGTTGCATTTTCTATAACAGGATTTCCCCAACTGATTAAAAGCTAATAATGAAGTAAATCACAACAACTAAGAATTGCAATAAATAGGTCAAAGGTAGGTCCAAAAGTATGATTTAAAAAATATTTAATACTTTTATTCAGCAAGGACATATTAAATTAAATCAAAAACAACATTAAAGACTTTCTGTTTTCAACATTGATAATAATCATAAAAATTTCTTGAGCATCAAATCAGCATATTAGAATGATATAAATTACACATTACTATACTGTATATTCACATACACTCACCTAAAGGATTATTAGGAAAACCATACTAATACTGTGTTTGACCCCCTTTCGCCTTCAGAACTGCCTTTGCATTGATTCAACAAGGTGCTGAAAGCATTCTTTAGAAATGTTGGCCCATATTGATAGGATAGCATCTTGCAGTTGATGGAGATTTGTGGGATGCACATCCAGGGCACGAAGCTCCCGTTCCACCACATCCCAAAGATGCTCTATTGGGTTGAGATCTGGTGACTGTGGGGGCCATTTTAGTACAGTGAACTCATTGTCATGTTCAAGAAACCAATTTGAAATGATTGGAGCTTTGTGACATGGTGCATTATCCTGCTGGAAGTAGCCATCAGAGGATGGGTACATGGTGGTCATAAAGGGATGGACATGGTCAGAAACAATGCTCAGGTAGGCCGTGGCATTTAAACGATGCCCAATTGGCACTAAGGGGCCTAAAGTGTGCCAAGAAAACATCCCCCACACCATTACACCACCACCACCAGCCTGCACAGTGGTAACAAGGCATGATGGATCCATGTTCTCATTCTGTTTACGCCAAATTCTGACTCTACCATCTGAATGTCTCAACAGAAATCCAGACTCATCAGACCAGGCAACATTTTTCCAATCTTCAACTGTCCAATTTTGGTGAGCTCATGCAAATTGTAGCCTCTTTTTCCTATTTGTAGTGGAGATGAGTGGTACCCGGTGGGGTCTTCTGCTGTTGTAGCCCATCCGCCTCAAGGTTGTGCGTGTTGTGGCTTCACAAATGCTTTGCTGCATACCTCGGTTGTAACGAGTGGTTATTTCAGTCAAAGTTGCTCTTCTATCAGCTTGAATCAGTCGGCCCATTCTCCTCTGACCTCTAGCATCAACAAGGCATTTTCGCCCACAGGACTGCCGCATACTGGATGTTTTTCCCTTTTCACACCATTCTTTGTAAACTCTAGAAATGGTTGTGCGTGAAAATCCCAGTAACTGAGCAGATTGTGAAATACTCAGACCGGCCCGTCTGGCACCAACAACCATGCCACGCTCAAAATTGCTTAAATCACCTTTCTTTCCCATTCTGACATTCAGTTTGGAGTTCAGGAGATTGTCTTGACCAGGACCACACCCCTAAATGCATTGAAGCAACTGCCATGTGATTGGTTGATTAGATAATTGCATTAATGAGAAATTGAACAGGTGTTCCTAATAATCCTTTAGGTGAGTGTATTTAATAAATTACAATAATATTTCATAATTTTACTGTATTTCTGATCAAATAAATGCAGCCTTGGTGAGCAGAAGAGACTCAAAATACTTTTATACCCAAAACTAAGAATAAAACTTGTGTAACAGTGCTTGTTTCGTAACACAGTCGGTTACATCATCACTCGGTCAATCAAGTCAATGGAATCGTGTGTCAGTTCAGAAAGCGGTCCGTATATTCCCCACCCGAGCACCAGGGATCAGCGAGTGTATGTGTGTGTTTCCATGGAACATCCTTCTGAGAATCTGAACTCTCTCTGTGTGTGTGTGTGAGTGAGTGTGTGTGTGTTCCTCACACAAGCAGGGCTGTTATTCTCCGTCGGCCTCCTGCACCTTAGCGACCCAACATATGAGAAAGCGGCCTCAAGCTGCTCGAATGAAAAGAGGGAATCGAAAAGAAGAGAGAGAAATCGTACAACCCCCCCCTGCACCTCTACCCAGCATGCTTTTGTGCGCGGATGTGTATATAACCACCAGTTCCCACACAGCCAACCAAACTCACAGGAGATTAATCTCCACTGACAACGTCGGCTGATCCCAGAGCAGTTTCCCTATCTTTTTCATTAGTGCCTCGCTATGTGCTGAACATAAAGATGTTCCGGTTTAAGCTCCATAAACGGCATATTGCCATTACAATACAGAATAATATTGACTAAAGGCATGTTCGCACCAAGAACGAGAACCATAAAGATAATTAGCGTTCACACAAACACACAATAATGTTCTGTTTATCATGAGCACTTACTGCAAGAAATGTCGTCTGTCACTTTAAATGCCCGAGCGCTCTAAAGCAGGACGGATTCTGATATTGTTCCCCTGTGTCATAATTGTTGTAGTTGTGGTGTGGACTTTGCTATTCTTTTATACTTAAAATGAATTAATTATTATAGTAATCTCCTTGGAGTGAAAGGGCCTGCACTGCATCTTATTTATGCATCCTTTTACATTTTAAATCAAATTCTTTGCTTTTATTGTTATTTTTTATTTCTTATGCATCTGTTGTGATTATTGTATGATAATATGTGTGTTCAGGAGCATTGTTGGAGCGTTGCTATTGTGAGGAACTGAAAACGACTGCGCCATTGACCAACACAAACTCTAAAGTCAGTAGCGCAGTGTTATTTAAAGGGCGTGTTAGTAATATGAGCCTATATATAATGCACATACACTCTGCTTATTACACACAGGGACGCGCAGCAGCACACACACATTTTTAAATATAAAAAGTAAAAGGATTCCTCTCTGGAGAAGCGTTCAGTCTTTCCGCTCGCATGTAAATAGCGAATCCGCTCATGGTGCGAGCGCAACTGGCTTTTAAAGGGAAAGGGAGATGAGACTCTGATTGGTTTATTGCACGTTACGCTCAAAACACACCCATGACTCATTAAGAGACGAGGGACAACCCTTTTAAACTATGCGCAAAAGCGCCCTAAGTGCACCGTGTGCCCAGAACGTTAAAATAGGGCCCTAAGACACATTGGCGGAAGCATTTAAATAATCCTATGAATGCATATTAAAAAAATCGAAGTAATCGAAATTGCATCGAATTTTAATGTGAATTTGCAAAAATCGTTCTTGAATCGAATCGAAAAGCTATGAATCGTGAATCAAATCGTCTACCCAAAGATTCACAGCCCTTCCCGTCTAGCACGTTTACATAGAAAAACAATGGAAAAGCAGCGCAGTGAGATGGAGTAACATGTCCTGTGCAGACCTCACACCTTAAATTAAACTCGGCCTGAGAAAGAGAGAACGACAGTGAGAGACGGACGGCTGGTGGCTATTCAGTTGAGCAGGACTCGTTCTGATAGGTTAACCGATAACTATGGCAACAGCAGCGGTGTTGAGGCCCGATGCTCAGAGCTCACAGGGTTGCACGGCACCCCGCTTATTCTCATTCCAGTCAGGAACGACCCACTTCACACACCACCCTGGGAAAAAACGGCCTCTCTAAAACACACACACACACACATGCCCTATACGTATAAGTCTGAATGTAGACGATACACCCACACGCACGAGGTGCTTTCAAAAGAAGGCAACACAAAACAGCACACGTAAGCCGCTGAGATTTCCAGAGAGGTTTTCACCTGTCACTATGGAGAAGGGAGGAGCATGAGATGTATGTTGATAAGGAGGAAGGTAAAACACTCTTCGTTTAGCTCCGTTCTCTCGCTCTCTCTCTCCTGTCGTCCCAGAGGGGATGTACAGACACAGATGTGGGCCGGACAGATAAAAAGTGGACCACAGCAAACCCGTTAAAATGCTTTTCTGAGGAAACGCTTTGAAGTTTAAACAGGAAATGCACGCTTTCCTGAATAACAATGTCATTTACTTCATCCCATCCGAGAAAGAGAAAAAAACAAGAAAAACTTTGAATCTCATGGAACATGTAATATTTCACACCAAAATCAAGAGAGAAAAATATTCTAATAATATTTTAATAAGATATAATATTTTGCAACAAAAGAAAATATTTTTAAGTATCATTGCGATTTTTTGCATTGATATTATATTCAGATAACCCCAAATTAACATTAAGTGCATTTTTTATATTATATATTAAAGACAACATACTATAATATTTAATATTTCAAGTTAAAAACTGAACTAAAAATCCAATAATACAGTAATTACAATCTAATGAAAATCAACATTCAGAATAACGATCAACTTAAAGAAAATGCCCTTTTAGCAGTTAATCATATTATAAAATATAAAAAAGTATATCACATATATTTAAAAAAATATATAATATTTAATCTTTCGAACTGAAAATAAAATTGAATAGTTTTTTACTGTAATACAAAAGTACATTACAGTAATTAGAAAACGTTTTGAATTATGACATTATTATTTCCAAATAACATTATTATTATTAATAATAATATGATTGTAATTCAAAAAGTATATTACATTGTATATATTATAAACAATGTTTCCAATTAAAAATAAAATATTAATAGTTTTTACTGTAATTGACTGTAATTTTACTTGCATATATTCATATATTCCCAAATTAACATTAAGTGTATTTTTATATTATATATTAAAGACAACATATAACATTTCAGTTTTTTTTCAAATTATGACATTTTCATGGCAATTACTAATATTTCCAAATAATCTGTTATTACTGTAATGCAAAAAAGTATATCACATATATTAAAACAATATATTTAATATTTAAAATTGAAAATAAAATTGAACATTAAGTTTTTTACTGTAATACAAAATACTATTTTTTTTAATTATGACATTATTATTTTAATGCAAAAAGTATGTTGTATTGCATATAATAAAATAAAATACAAAACATTTACTGTAATAATATATTTAGCAATAAAAGAAAATAAAGATGTATCATTGAGGTTTTTTGCATTGATATTATTTTCAGATATTCCCAAATTAACATTAAGTGCATTTTTAATATTATTTTTTAAAGACAACATATAATATTTCAGTTTAAAAACTTTTTAATTATGACATGTTCATGCCAGTTACTGTAATGCAAAAAAAGTACATCATATATATTTAAAACAATATTTAATATTTCAAATTGAAATATATTTTTACTGTAATACAAAAAATACATTATTACAATAATTAGATAAAGAAAATAAATTTTTAATTATGACATATGTTATTATAATCTGTTATTATTGTAATGCAAAAAGTATATATTACATTGTATATATTATAAACAATATATTTCAATTTTTACTGTAATACAAAATATACAATATTACAGTAATAAGAATCTAATGAGAATCAACATTCAGAACAAGGATAATACTATAAACATTTATTTTCTTAATGCAAAATATCATTTTCTTTCGGTTTTGAGGCGAAATGTCACCTGAGAGTTAATTTAATTCCAGTTTATTTGTATAGCGCTTTCACAATATATATTTTAAAGCAGCTTTATGGAAAATGCATCCTAATTCAATTTAGGAAGTATTGTTATCAGATGAATGTGTCAAATTAATGTCCACATGGCAATGATACACAGGTACAATATAATATTTCGCAGTATGTGCTTAGTTCACGTCAAGCACGATTAAAACAAGGATAGGTTTGTCTGTCCATCCAGAATTAGCCTATAACTTTTAGTCATTCTCTCCGCAGAAACCAAGAGACTCCGAGGTCACGAACACCCGTTGACCTCAGTATTGCCGACACAGGAAGAGATTTCTCTGCGGTTTAAACCCTGACAGCGGACTGACACCGCTAAGTCACCCGTCGCTGAGCGCTCGAAGGCCTCAAACGGCAGAAAAACAGCAGTTATCTCAGCCTATCATCCTCCGGCGTACTTCAGAAATAACAAGAGCAAGA
The DNA here is from genome assembly GCA_039654625.1 of Rhinogobio ventralis. Lineage (NCBI taxonomy): Eukaryota > Metazoa > Chordata > Actinopteri > Cypriniformes > Gobionidae > Rhinogobio > Rhinogobio ventralis. Next base: position 1,925,400 of record CM077207.1, read on the forward strand.
GGGGGAGAGAGACGCAGGATCTGAGGTGGCATTTGCTCGAGCGTGAAGCTTTTTTGAAACAGAAAAATCTCTTCTTGAGAACTTGTTTTGCTTTAGACGAGCGTAAGAGGCATGAATTGGCATTACAGCCGCTCTGAGCATCAAGACGGAGGTTTAAAGTTACGTACCTGTAGTCTGAGGAATAGTTTGGTGTTTCTCTTCCTAATTCCACCTGTTTCCCCTCTTTGCTTTTCTTTTCAGCCTCCTCTCTCTCTCTCTCTCTCTCTCTTTATCACTCTATTTCCACCAGAGCCGTGCTAGTGGTATCTGTGAGAGCGACAGACTGAATGCATATGTGTGTGTGTGTGTGTGTGTGTGTGGAGGGAGGGATTGTTTGTGTTTTTGCTGCGAGCTGAAAGCCCAACTGACTTGTGATCACACACTCATTAACACAAGGTCATTCCAGGGACGAGAAAGAGAGAGAGAATGAGTCCGTCAGTCAGTCAGAGAGAATGAAAGGATAAAAGTATGAAAGGAGACAGAATATATTCTGTCTGGTGCGTGAAATTAAACGTCTTTCACTCAGTAAAGTTTCCCTCGACACACTACGGTAAAGCGACACTGAGGTAATGATGCGGTAATGCGCGAGACCGTCCGTAAAACACTGAGAATCTCCGTGCGATGTAGCTCGTCGCTCTGATTGTACGTCGGCGCTGTGCTAAGAAGATTGTCTGGTGTAAATTCATTTATTTCCACGCCGCGAGCAGAGCACATACTGACAATCAGCTTTACTCTGGTACAAATAAATCAATTCTTCTGTCTGGAAACAGGCCGACAGCAACACACGACCACAAGAGAAAACCCGACAACAGTCCGTGTACACACTCTCAAATCCATCAACACACGCTTTATACAGAGATTTCATAGCAAAAATCAAACTAATTCCAACACCAACAACACAAAGGTAGTAAATGAGAGAGTTACGGATGTCTTCCAGCTGTTTTCTGCAGGCCCACGGCTGATTTTAACCCTGTACAGCCTTGCATATTAAATAATAGTATGAAAAATCGTATTTTTGGAACATTTTTAGTTGCGTATCATATTTGATACATTATGCTTTTATGGCTCATATAGTGTTCAATTCAATTTGATTTCGATTCCGATTCCGATTCCGATTCAATTCAATATCGATTATTGGATGTATATCAGGTACAATACATGGCAAATATATAATGTTAAAGGCAAAAATTAAGTGATTTGTATACAAAAACTTAAATTACACTCGTTGTTTTTTATAATAATAAAGTTATAATATTAACTTTACAATTACATAATCATATTTTTACTCCAAATCGTTTTTTTTAAATAACATTTAAATGGTGGCGGTCATAAAAACTTGCTAGATTTATTTAAACATGCATTAAATACTGAAGAACATTAAAAATTATAATGAATATGTAATATGGTGCATATATTTAGCAAAATGCTCCTCTCTAGAGCTCACTAACGAGTTTATGGACACTGGATATGGTTTTTCTGAGGTAAATGTGACATTGTTTACAAGCTGTTTTACTGACGTCTTTCCGCGGTTGAAACACTGATTCCATGTGACATGATAAGGATTTGGGTAAGTTGTACTGTATCTTTAACACACTTTCAGATGCTCATTCATGTTTATTTTGCGCTGTAACTGGTATTGAGGCGGATGAGTTCACGTGGGCTCCGCGCCGCCGCTTCTCTTGAGCTGAACCAGAGCGATCTCACACCACAGCGCCAAAATGGTATTTATGTTTTTGAATTTCGTAATAAAATGGGCGTAATCTGAGACTTTGTTTCATATCAATAGTAACAAAGCACAGATGATTGGGATTTATTGGATGGGAGGCGCGATAAAATGTCCCGTTCATTCATCAACTGAAAACAGGATGACTAATCGATTCTTGGGATTTAAGAATCGATATCGGTTCGTAAAAATGAGAACCCAGCCCTAATATTTATATGGACAAAAAGTAAGATGAAATTTAGAGACTTTTTTTTAATTAATTTTTTTTATAAATTTAGAGAGAAAAAAAATTTGCTTTTTATTTTTTTTGTGTTGTAAATATAATTTATTCTGAAGCAATATTTTCACCAGTGTTCAATCAACTTTGACATATTTACATCTGCATATTTGTGATTTTTCCCTAATCTTATTAAATATAGGCTATGCTTCAGCTTTCATTTTATATTCTTAAATTTGATCAATAAATTAAATTACAATAAGACACTATAGGGCTTTTACCAATCAAATTAAATAATTTACACTGAAAAATTACAACTGCATTAAATAATGTTATGAGATTGTTTTAAATATTTTTTGAATATACAAATAAGAAATGTTGGAAAGGATGTTTAAACATTAAACTTAACTGCCAGTAGGTGGCGGCATGTGACCGGCTTAATGAGTGAGTCATTAAGTCGATTCGTTCAAACGCTGACCATCTTAATGAGTGAGTCATTGAGTCGATTCGCTCAAACACTGACCGTCTTAATGAGTGAGTCATTGAGTCGATTCCTTCAAACACTGACCGTCTTAATGAGTGAGTCATTGAGTCAATTCATTCAAACGCTGTCTGTCTTAATGAGTGAGCCATTGAGTCGATTCGTTCAAACGCTGACCATCTTAATGAGTGAGTCATTGAGTCGATTCGTTCAAAAACTGACCGTCTTAATGAGTGAGTCATTGAGTCGATTCGTTCAAATGCTGATCTTCTAAATGAGCGAGTCATGGAGTCGATTCGTTTAAACGCTGACCGTCTTAATAAGTGAGTCATTGAGTCGATTCGTTCAAACGCTGACCGTCTTAATGAGTGAGTCATTGAGTCGATTTGTTCAAACGCTGACCGTCTTAATGAGTGAGTCATTGAGTCGATTCGTTCAAACGCTGACCGTCTTAATGAGTGAGTCCTTGAGTCGATTCGTTCAAATGCTGACCGTCTTAAGGAGTGAGTCATGGAGTCAATTCGTTTAAACGCTGACCGTCTTAATGAGTGAGTCATGGAGTCAATTCGTTCTAACGCTGACCGTCTTAATGAGTGAGTAATTGAGTCAATTCGTTCTAACGCTGACCGTCTTAATGAGTGAGTCATTGAGTCGATTCATTCAAAAGCTGACCGTCTTAATGAGTGAGTCATTGAGTCGATTCGTTCAAACACTGACCGTCTTAATGAGTGAGTCATTGAGTCGATTCCTTCAAACACTGACCGTCTTAATGAGTGAGTCATTGAGTCAATTCATTCAAACGCTGTCTGTCTTAATGAGTGAGTCATTGAGTCGATGCGTTCAAACGCTGACCATCTTAATGAGTGAGTCATTGAGTCGATTCCTTCAAACACTGACCGTCTTAATGAGTGAGTCATTGAGTCAATTCATTCAAACGCTGTCTGTCTTAATGAGTGAGTCATTGAGTCGATGCGTTCAAACGCTGACCATCTTAATGAGTGAGTCATTGAGTCGATTCGTTCAAAAACTGACCGTCTTAATGAGTGAGTCATTGAGTCGATTCGTTCAAATGCTGACCTTCTTAATGAGTGAGTCCTTGAGTCGATTCATTCAAAAGCTGACCGTCTTAATAAGTGAGTCATTGAGTCGATTTGTTCAAACGCTGACCGTCTTAATGAGTGAGTCATTGAGTCGATTCATTCAAAAGCTGACCGTCTTAATGAGTGAGTCCTTGAGTCGATTCATTTAAAAGCTGACCGTCTTAATTAGTGAGTCATTGAGTCGATTTGTTCAAACGCTGACCGTCTTAATGAGTGAGTCATTGAGTCGATTCGTTCAAACGCTGACCGTCTTAATGAGTGAGTCATTGAGTCGATTCGTTCAAAAGCTGACCGTCTTAATTAGTGAGTCATTGAGTCGATTCGTTCAAACGCTGACCGTCTTAATGAGTGAGTCATTGAGTCGATTCGTTCAAACGCTGACCGTCTTAATGAGTGAGTCATTGAGTCGATTCGTTCAAACGCTGACCGTCTTAATGAGTGAGTCATTGAGTCGATTTGTTCAAACGCTGACCGTCTTAATGAGTGAGTCATTGAGTCGATTCGTTCAAACGCTGACCGTCTTAATGAGTGAGTCATTGAGTCGATTCGTTCAAACGCTGTCTGTCTTAATGAGTGAGTCATTGAGTCGATTCGTTCAAAAGCTGACCGTCTTAATTAGTGAGTCATTGAGTCGATTCGTTCAAACGCTGACCGTCTTAATGAGTGAGTCATTGAGTCGATTCGTTCAAACGCTGACCGTCTTAATGAGTGAGTCATTGAGTCGATTCGTTCAAACGCTGACCGTCTTAATGAGTGAGTCATTGAGTCGATTCGTTCAAACGCTGACCGTCTTAATGAGTGAGTCATTGAGTCGATTCGCTCAAACACTGACCGTCTTAATGAGTGAGTCATTGAGTCGATTCCTTCAAACACTGACCGTCTTAATGAGTGAGTCATTGAGTCAATTCATTCAAACGCTGTCTGTCTTAATGAGTGAGCCATTGAGTCGATTCGTTCAAACGCTGACCATCTTAATGAGTGAGTCATTGAGTCGATTCGTTCAAAAACTGACCGTCTTAATGAGTGAGTCATTGAGTCGATTCGTTCAAATGCTGACCTTCTAAATGAGCGAGTCATGGAGTCGATTCGTTTAAACGCTGACCGTCTTAATAAGTGAGTCATTGAGTCGATTCGTTCAAACGCTGACCGTCTTAATGAGTGAGTCATTGAGTCGATTTGTTCAAACGCTGACCGTCTTAATGAGTGAGTCATTGAGTCGATTCGTTCAAACGCTGACCGTCTTAATGAGTGAGTCCTTGAGTCGATTCGTTCAAATGCTGACCGTCTTAAGGAGTGAGTCATGGAGTCAATTCGTTTAAACGCTGACCGTCTTAATGAGTGAGTCATGGAGTCAATTCGTTCTAACGCTGACCGTCTTAATGAGTGAGTAATTGAGTCAATTCGTTCTAACGCTGACCGTCTTAATGAGTGAGTCATTGAGTCGATTCATTCAAAAGCTGACCGTCTTAATGAGTGAGTCATTGAGTCGATTCGTTCAAACACTGACCGTCTTAATGAGTGAGTCATTGAGTCGATTCCTTCAAACACTGACCGTCTTAATGAGTGAGTCATTGAGTCAATTCATTCAAACGCTGTCTGTCTTAATGAGTGAGTCATTGAGTCGATGCGTTCAAACGCTGACCATCTTAATGAGTGAGTCATTGAGTCGATTCGTTCAAAAACTGACCGTCTTAATGAGTGAGTCATTGAGTCGATTCGTTCAAATGCTGACCTTCTTAATGAGCGAGTCATGGAGTCGATTCGTTTAAACGCTGACCGTCTTAATAAGTGAGTCATTGAGTCGATTCATTCAAATGCTGACCGTCTTAATGAGTGAGTCCTTGAGTCGATTCATTCAAAAGCTGACCGTCTTAATAAGTGAGTCATTGAGTCGATTTGTTCAAACGCTGACCGTCTTAATGAGTGAGTCATTGAGTCGATTCATTCAAAAGCTGACCGTCTTAATGAGTGAGTCCTTGAGTCGATTCATTTAAAAGCTGACCGTCTTAATTAGTGAGTCATTGAGTCGATTTGTTCAAACGCTGACCGTCTTAATGAGTGAGTCATTGAGTCGATTCGTTCAAACGCTGACCGTCTTAATGAGTGAGTCATTGAGTCGATTCGTTCAAAAGCTGACCGTCTTAATTAGTGAGTCATTGAGTCGATTCGTTCAAACGCTGACCGTCTTAATGAGTGAGTCATTGAGTCGATTCGTTCAAACGCTGACCGTCTTAATGAGTGAGTCATTGAGTCGATTCGTTCAAACGCTGACCGTCTTAATGAGTGAGTCATTGAGTCGATTTGTTCAAACGCTGACCGTCTTAATGAGTGAGTCATTGAGTCGATTCGTTCAAACGCTGACCGTCTTAATGAGTGAGTCATTGAGTCGATTCGTTCAAACGCTGTCTGTCTTAATGAGTGAGTCATTGAGTCGATTTGTTCAAACGCTGACCGTCTTAATGAGTGAGTCATTGAGTCGATTCATTCAAAAGCTGACCGTCTTAATGAGTGAGTCCTTGAGTCGATTCATTTAAAAGCTGACCGTCTTAATTAGTGAGTCATTGAGTCGATTTGTTCAAACGCTGACCGTCTTAATGAGTGAGTCATTGAGTCGATTCGTTCAAACGCTGACCGTCTTAATGAGTGAGTCATTGAGTCGATTCGTTCAAAAGCTGACCGTCTTAATTAGTGAGTCATTGAGTCGATTCGTTCAAACGCTGACCGTCTTAATGAGTGAGTCATTGAGTCGATTCGTTCAAACGCTGACCGTCTTAATGAGTGAGTCATTGAGTCGATTCGTTCAAACGCTGACCGTCTTAATGAGTGAGTCAATGAGTCGATTTGTTCAAACGCTGACCGTCTTAATGAGTGAGTCATTGAGTCGATTCGTTCAAACGCTGACCGTCTTAATGAGTGAGTCATTGAGTCGATTCGTTCAAACGCTGTCTGTCTTAATGAGTGAGTCATTGAGTCGATTCGTTCAAAAGCTGACCGTCTTAATTAGTGAGTCATTGAGTCGATTCGTTCAAACGCTGACCGTCTTAATGAGTGAGTCATTGAGTCGATTCGTTCAAACGCTGACCGTCTTAATGAGTGAGTCATTGAGTCGATTCGTTCAAACGCTGACCGTCTTAATGAGTGAGTCATTGAGTCGATTCGTTCAAACGCTGACCGTCTTAATGAGTGAGTCATTGAGTCGATTCGCTCAAACACTGACCGTCTTAATGAGTGAGTCATTGAGTCGATTCCTTCAAACACTGACCGTCTTAATGAGTGAGTCATTGAGTCAATTCATTCAAACGCTGTCTGTCTTAATGAGTGAGCCATTGAGTCGATTCGTTCAAACGCTGACCATCTTAATGAGTGAGTCATTGAGTCGATTCGTTCAAAAACTGACCGTCTTAATGAGTGAGTCATTGAGTCGATTCGTTCAAATGCTGACCTTCTAAATGAGCGAGTCATGGAGTCGATTCGTTTAAACGCTGACCGTCTTAATAAGTGAGTCATTGAGTCGATTCGTTCAAACGCTGACCGTCTTAATGAGTGAGTCATTGAGTCGATTTGTTCAAACGCTGACCGTCTTAATGAGTGAGTCATTGAGTCGATTCGTTCAAACGCTGACCGTCTTAATGAGTGAGTCCTTGAGTCGATTCGTTCAAATGCTGACCGTCTTAAGGAGTGAGTCATGGAGTCAATTCGTTTAAACGCTGACCGTCTTAATGAGTGAGTCATGGAGTCAATTCGTTCTAACGCTGACCGTCTTAATGAGTGAGTAATTGAGTCAATTCGTTCTAACGCTGACCGTCTTAATGAGTGAGTCATTGAGTCGATTCATTCAAAAGCTGACCGTCTTAATGAGTGAGTCATTGAGTCGATTCGTTCAAACACTGACCGTCTTAATGAGTGAGTCATTGAGTCGATTCCTTCAAACACTGACCGTCTTAATGAGTGAGTCATTGAGTCAATTCATTCAAACGCTGTCTGTCTTAATGAGTGAGTCATTGAGTCGATGCGTTCAAACGCTGACCATCTTAATGAGTGAGTCATTGAGTCGATTCGTTCAAAAACTGACCGTCTTAATGAGTGAGTCATTGAGTCGATTCGTTCAAATGCTGACCTTCTTAATGAGCGAGTCATGGAGTCGATTCGTTTAAACGCTGACCGTCTTAATAAGTGAGTCATTGAGTCGATTCATTCAAATGCTGACCGTCTTAATGAGTGAGTCCTTGAGTCGATTCATTCAAAAGCTGACCGTCTTAATAAGTGAGTCATTGAGTCGATTTGTTCAAACGCTGACCGTCTTAATGAGTGAGTCATTGAGTCGATTCATTCAAAAGCTGACCGTCTTAATGAGTGAGTCCTTGAGTCGATTCATTTAAAAGCTGACCGTCTTAATTAGTGAGTCATTGAGTCGATTTGTTCAAACGCTGACCGTCTTAATGAGTGAGTCATTGAGTCGATTCGTTCAAACGCTGACCGTCTTAATGAGTGAGTTATTGAGTCGATTCGTTCAAAAGCTGACCGTCTTAATTAGTGAGTCATTGAGTCGATTCGTTCAAACGCTGACCGTCTTAATGAGTGAGTCATTGAGTCGATTCGTTCAAACGCTGACCGTCTTAATGAGTGAGTCATTGAGTCGATTCGTTCAAACGCTGACCGTCTTAATGAGTGAGTCATTGAGTCGATTTGTTCAAACGCTGACCGTCTTAATGAGTGAGTCATTGAGTCGATTCGTTCAAACGCTGACCGTCTTAATGAGTGAGTCATTGAGTCGATTCGTTCAAACGCTGTCTGTCTTAATGAGTGAGTCATTGAGTCGATTCGTTCAAAAGCTGACCGTCTTAATTAGTGAGTCATTGAGTCGATTCGTTCAAACGCTGACCGTCTTAATGAGTGAGTCATTGAGTCGATTCGTTCAAACGCTGACCGTCTTAATGAGTGAGTCATTGAGTCGATTCGTTCAAACGCTGACCGTCTTAATGAGTGAGTCATTGAGTCGATTTGTTCAAACGCTGACCGTCTTAATGAGTGAGTCATTGAGTCGATTCATTCAAAAACTGACCGTCTTAATGAGTGAGTCATTGAGTCGATTTGTTCAAATGCTGACCGTCTTAAGGAGTGAGTCATTGAGTCGATTCGTTCAAACGCTGACCGTCTTAATGAGTGAGTAATTGAGTCAATTCGTTCAAACGCTGACCGTCTTAATGAGTGAGTCATTGAGTCGATTCATTCAAAAGCTGACCGTCTTAATGAGTCAGTCATTGAGTCGATTCGTTCAAAAGCTGACCGTCTTAATTAGTGAGTCATTGAGTCGATTCATTCAAAAGCTGACCGTCTTAATGAGTCAGTCATTGAGTCGATTCGTTCAAAAGCTGACCGTCTTAATTAGTGAGTCATTGAGTCGATTCGTTCAAAAGCTGACAGTCTTAATGAGTGAGTCATTGAGTCGATTCGTTCAAACGGCTGATTCATTCAAGAATGAGGCTGTCGTTTATGAGATTCAGGTCACTGAATCTTTGACTCAGACGATTAATTCAAAATACTGAATCATTCAGTAACACACTGTTGCTGTGATCTTTGTTTCGAACTATTTTCGCTGCTGAAAAAGAACAAAAACAGTCAATATTGCATCTAAAATGTAAGTGACTTTCAATCGTGACGGTATTCAGGAAAACAGCACTCTTGCTTAACTGTATCATATGTTATAAATATAAAAACTTTAATTTCTCCTAGAGCACAACCTTGTTACCGTCAGTACATTATATATTATTATCCACTATCGATCGCCACTTACACTAAATGAATGCAGAATCATTCATGCATTTTGGTGATTCCCTAGTTGTTTTTTGTTATTGATGCTTTAATCAGGATACTTGTCTGGTCCCTTCAAAAAATCCACTTGTCACGGACAAGCATTAATGTTGAGCCCTGCATAGAATAAAGAGAGATATGAAATACTACAGAAATTAAAGTAATCAAATGTAAAACAACACTGGATAGTCTTCATTGTAAAAAATTTAATACAGATTAATGATTTTTTTGTCTTTTGTTCTTTGATGAACATGACAGACAGCAGCAGGAATATTAGGCTGCCGTCCCTTTAAGAGTTTATGCACGGATCCAATATACTGTTACACAACATCCGTTATCTTTCTCAACTATATTTACGCTCCAACACTGACTACTCGCCAAGACGAGCATTTTGACATAATTCTGTATGTATTTGACAACTTCTATAGATCAGTGGTGCGTGTGCTTTTGGTGTGAGCGCGAAACCTGCGGGAATTACTAAAATGATGCGCAATAGAAGCTGACGTTATTGCATGTGCCGCTGGCAACAAAAACCGGCTCGGAACTATACTAAAAGACTTTTACTTGCTAAAGTCTAAACTATCAATCAGACGTTTGTGTGCAACAAATGC
>CM077207.1:1940381-1995381 GCA_039654625.1 Rhinogobio ventralis
TTTTCCAAAAGAGCCACCGTAAAAAATATAAAATGATTATTAAAAAACATGCTCTTTTTCAATAAAATTTCAACAGTAGTAATTATTAGTTCCATAACTAAAAACAAACAAATATGCAGCAAACAATAAATAAGTTGCAATATGAAATTAAGTGTGCAGGGCTTTCACTGTGAGGTTGAGTTATAAATCCTCTTCGTGTGTGTGAATGCACACAGTGCTTACATCTACTGTGTTTATGTGAATACTTGGTCTTGGCATTTTGATATATTTATGTTTATTTGTCCGTTTAGGCGCGAAGACAAAGGCTACTATGCTTGTCCGTGTTGCGTTTGGAGCGCGCACAGCATCCTGTCAGTAATTCAGTTCTTTCGCGACTTATCGCGCTTTTATTATTTTTTTTCGTCAACTGAAATCTGCGTGGATTATCATAAATACGACACATTTATTTATCACAAGGGTCTCTGCGGGTGAAATGTTTCGAAATGTCTCTTTGCACAGCAAAGCACCAGTTTCAATAAAAGGATAGGCCTATTAAAGTTCAGACAGCCTACTTTTACATTTTCGCTGCTGTTTTAAAAATGGTTTTCGGTTACCTTAAACAAGCTACAGCTGCTTGAATCCCAGCGCAGGAGCGGTTACCACAGAAACGGAAGTGGTTGGTTGATTCGTGACACTCACGAACAGCACTGAACACGCGCGGCCGGTACAACTTGAATATTATTATCATACACTTTTCATTAACTTCGGTAGGCTGTACAACAAGGGAATTGTAACTGGCTGCTTTTTTCTGCAGAGTGCAGATCTGTTGATGGGTCTATTTTTTTTATCGATCATTTGTTAGTAAAGAGCCAGGTGTGGCTCGCGAGCCATAGGTTCCCGACCACTGCACTATGGGAAGAAGGCAAGCCGGCGGAGGCAGTGTGATGCTTTGGGTAATGTTCTGCTGGGAAACCTTGGGTCCTGCCATCCATGTGGATGTTACTTTGACACGTACCACCTACCTAAGCATTGTTGCAGACCATGTACACCCTTTCATGGAAACGGTATTCCCTGGTGGCTGTGGCTCTTCCAGCAGGATAATGCTCCTGCCACAAAGCAAAAATGGTTCAGGAATGGTTTGAGGAGCACAACAACGAGTTTGAGGCGTTGACTTGGCCTCCAAATTCCCCAGATCTCAATCCAATCGAGCATCTGTGGGATGAGCTGAACAAACAAGTCCGATCCACATCGCAACTTACAGGACTTAAAGGATCTGCTGCTAACATCTTGGTGCCAGACACCACAGCACACCTTCAGGGGTCTAGTGGAGTCCATGCCTCGACGGGTCAGGGAAAAGGGGGACCAACACAATATTAGGAAGGTGGTCATAATGTTATGAATTCTTAAATGTGTAAAGAAAAATAAGACAGTGTTTTTTAAATAAAAGTAAATGTCTTTGTAATAGAAATTGTGTTGGTTTTTATGAGAACTTTGCATTTCACCTATAGCTGACGTTTGGAAGATATGTTGCAGCGCAGTCCTGAATGAAACGTCCCCATCTGACTAACAGGGAACCGTATGGAATCGTTCTGTTAACGTCTCAAATAGCACTTTCATAACCAAAAGAGGACATTTTAGGAACGTCCCTAATGTTCTGTAAAGGTTTGGGATTTTCATCACCTTTAGAGAACTTTTAAGGAACATTGCACAAGGTCGCGAGAACGTCCCCTCCTACGTGGGTATTGTGTCCAACTCAAAATTGTTTTATAAAAATCAACATGACATTTGCAATTGTTTTGCTATTTGGGCAAAACAGCTCTTATGCTTGTGATATTGTGATACAAAACTCATGGGAGAGAAATGGTCCTGTATATCCTGAATTAATAAATAGACGCTTGCTGTCAAAGGTCGTGCGTCCAATCAAACTCATTGGTATTTTGGCACAAATTCAAGTCAAAGTAGACAGAAGTCAACATCCTAATAAGCCATGGACAAAACTACACAAAGCAGAAGAACATGCAGCCCAGACGAGACTAAACACAGGCTTACTGTTTAATTCTGGGTCTCGAACAGGGGCGTAGAATTTAGTCGAATTTTCCCTACCAATATCCAGTGCCACTGATTACTGATATTTTCGATCAAAAATGTAAGTATATTTATATTTAACCACTGTTGTCCGATCGTGTCTTGTGGTTTTTATGTATTTTATTTAACCTTTATTTAACCAGGAAACATCTCGTTGAGATTAAAAATCTCTTAAATTAAAAAACGAGCGTTCTGTGAAGAATGCGCAATTCCTGGTACACAAATGATTAAAAGATCTGAGTCCCACCTCCTGAACCCACATCGCTGCTCCAATTGGCTTTGTTTTTTTCTTTCTAACTTGTGAGAGGCCGTAGCTACATTTGGTTGTGCGAAGCGGCAACGCAAAGCTCATCCGAAACCTAGATGCGTTAAGTGAGGGAGAAATTAACCATTCTGTGCACGAAAATACGGGGTAAATCGCGTCACATATTGATTCAAGGACACTGCAGTTTTTTTCAATATTTGACAATAAGTGGCAAACCTAAACTCTAGTGTGTGTGTGTGTGAAACCCTACATTACAAAGATGGCAATATCCGAAATCCTTCGAAACATTTTTTTGTCCCCATGAGAAAAGCAGCTTATAAATCACACTAAGCGATGTTTTGTGTGATGGGTATGTAAAACATGAAAATGCAACATTGCCTGGTCTTGTTAAAGTGAGAGTTAAAACTCTTGTCAGCTGAGGCTGAAAGAAGTTTCAGTGCTCTTAGGAGACTGAAAACATGGTATAGAACAATAATGGCACAAGTGAGACTTAACAGTAAGGAACAAGACTGTAGACACTTTGACATAGACTACACTGCAAAAAATGCTTTTCTTATTTACTGAATGTCAGAATGGGAAAGAAAGGTGATTTAAGCAATTTTGAGCGTGGCATGGTTGTTGGTGCCAGACGGGCCGGTCTGAGTATTTCACAATCTGCTCAGTTACTGGGATTTTCACGCACAACCATTTCTAGAGTTTACAAAGAATGGTGTGAAAAGGGAAAAACATCCAGTATGCGGCAGTCCTGTGGGCGAAAATGCCTTGTTGATGCTAGAGGTCAGAGGAGAATGGGCCGACTGATTCAAGCTGATAGAAGAGCAACTTTGACTGAAATAACCACTCGTTACAACCGAGGTATGCAGCAAAGCATTTGTGAAGCCACAACACGCACAACCTTGAGGCGGATGGGCTACAACAGCAGAAGACCCCACCGGGTACCACTCATCTCCACTACAAATAGGAAAAAGAGGCTACAATTTGCACGAGCTCACCAAAATTGGACAGTTGAAGACTGGAAAAATGTTGCCTGGTCTGATGAGTCTCGATTTCTGTTGAGACATTCAGATGGTAGAGTCCGAATTTGGCGAAAACAGAATGAGAACATGGATCCTTCATGCCTTGTTACCACTGTGCAGGCTGGTGGTGGTGGTGTAATGGTGTGGGGGATGTTTTCTTGGCACACTTTAGGCCCACTTTAGTGCCAATTGGGCATCGTTTAAATGCCACGGCCTACCTGAGCATTGTTTCTGACCATGTCCATCCCTTTATGACCACCGTGTACCCATCCTCTGATGGCTACTTCCAGCAGGATAATGCACCATGTCACAAAGCTCCAATCATTTCAAATTGGTTTCTTGAACATGACAATGAGTTCACTGTACTAAAATGGCCCCCACAGTCACCAGATCTCAACCCAATAGAGCATCTTTGGGATGTGGTGGAACGGGAGCTTCGTGCCCTGGATGTGCATCCCACGAAACTCCATCAACTGCAAGATGCTATCCTATCAATATGGGCCAACATTTCTAAAGAATGCTTTCAGCACCTTGTTGAATCAATGCCACGTAGAATTAAGGCAGTTCTGAAGGCGAAAGGGGGTCAAACACAGTATTAGTATGGTGTTCCTAATAATCCTTTAGGTGAGTGTATTGTTAAAGGTCCCATGACATGAAAATTTCACTTTATAAGGTTGTTTAACATTAATATGAGTTCTCCTAGCCTGTATATGGTCCCCAAGTGGCTAGAAATTTTGATTGGTGTAAACCAAGCCCAGGGTATCCTGCTCCGCCTTTGAGAAAAGTAAAGCTCAGACGGGCCGATCTGCAATATTCCCTGTATGTCGTCATACAGGGAAAAATTACCTCCCCTTTCTCTGCTTTGCCCGCCCAGAGAATTTGGAGAAAATGGATTCAGTTTATCTTAGTCGCAATGTCAGCACAGGCTTTACAAACAGACTTTTACGATATGGATTCGACAGCACCGCCACAAACAGTAAGTAACAGTGTTCATTAATGCCTGATCTGTGATCAGTGATTTCTGATGTGTAGCTAATTATTCAAGTTCACACAGACTTTCTTTCTAAAGCATTTAATACTGTTTATGCATCAGTGAATCAAGCCAGTGACTAAACTTCACATGGTTTCTCTTAGTAGCATGAAACAAATCTGTTATTTAAATTGTGATTAAACTACAGAGAGCGATCAAAGAACACACTCTCTTTATAATGTTCGAAGCTGACAATCACACGCCGCGAGTGTATCTGCACACTTGCCCAAACTGCCGTTATAATGAATGACGCCGTTATGCTGCACAACGAAGCTCTTACTGTATTCATGTCGATATTGTGTTTGCTGTTAGTTGTGGTGAAAGCATTTTGTGAGAGAAAACGCGTTGCAATGATGAGATCACTGCATTCACAGACTGTCTGTCTAGGCTACTCAGTAGGTGCGTTTACATGGAGCACTGTAATCGGCTTAAAAGTCCCAAGAAAATGTTCCATATAAACACCTCAATCGTAATAAAAATGCCCAAACCGAATGAAATTGTAATCGGTTTGAGAGGGGTGGGATAAACCTTTCCATGAACCGATCAAACGAAAAATTCCACCATGTAAACGACCTGACCCGATTACTTTGAGTGTACGTCCTTCTGTGACGTGATATACAGCGCGCGCCTCCACAACTGAAGAGTGCACGCCGTGCTCACACCAAGCGGCAACCTCCCCGAGCTTCTCTAAAAGCCAATATGGAAGTGACTTAAACTGCAATTCATCGACTGGCTCCAGGCTCCAGAAGGGAGCAGAATCTCATTGAGCCCCATGTAAAAAAGCTCAACTTTACAGCAGAAAAAAACATGTTTACAGCCTGGTACAAATTGTGGTTTTGGTCTATATATCTAATTTTGCCCTTCATGACAACTGTGAGGGGGGTGAATTTTTTTATAGCTCATTCGTTTACATTATATAAAGCCTTAAAGTTCTGCATAATTAAGGGCGTGGCCACTTTGAGTGACAGGTGGATTGCCGTTTGTCTGCTGTCTGTTAGTCATCACTTCACCTCAGCTCCGCCCACATCCCGCCTCTTTGCCCAGCTCGGTGACGCGCTGCTAAGATGGCAACGGCCAGCTCGACCCTACTTTACGCTTCAACTGCTCTTCAGATCCTATGGGTGACGTCACGGACACTACGTCCATTTTTTTTATAGTCTATGGCTCACACCAGGCTATAATGTTGACAAGAGAGGAAAGTTAATTTTTCTGAGGTGTTAAACTTTTTATTTCGTAACAAGTTATGAAGATAGACATAGACATAGCCTGGCTACACCATCTCATCTTGACAGCGTTTGTCCCAGGCACTGAGATGATTCTTACACTTTACAACAAATAAATAGCTTTTATAAAACCGTATATGTCACGATGGCCGTTGAGAGTTGCTATGGCAACCGGGAACACATTCCAGCTGCTGGAGAGGACAGCGTCGACATTACTGTGACAAACTGTGTGCGCATGTCACAAAATGATTGCGATTGAAAGCGTCAGCACTTGTAAACACCAGATCGGTTTAGATAACGTCTCATGTAAACAGTCCACTGAATCTTTCAATCGGAATGATTTTAATTGGAATGACAAAAAACTGTGCATGTAAACGTGGCTAATGCTCATCACTGCAGCCTTTCATGTGATGGGAAAGGATCTAAAAAATAATGCCATAATCAACACTTTCACGATTAGTTAAACTCGACAGCTGTAATAGTTAAAAAAAACATATTAAAAGTATTCGAGAGGGGCTCCACATGTTACAAAGTTCGTAGAATAAGGAGGAATAAGACAGGGTCGGCGTGTTTATTCAGAACTCTCAGATACAAACAAAATAAAGTCGCGCTCAACAACTCAGTACAATATAACTTTCTCAGCAATCTTTCTCCGTCTCACTGGTCCACGAGTGCCCAGTCTGTCTCTCTCTGGCAGTGCTTGCAGACCTCGCTAAACCACGCCCTCTCCGCAACAAAATCTAATACTCATTTCGAATGCAAAGATGTCAGCCAATCACAACAGTGGCCGTTTTCACTGAAGTCTCACAGCAGACACGTCCTTAAAACAGAGCATTCAAGCCAAAGGGCTAAAATCAGGATAGAAAAAATGCCTTTTATTTCAAAATTATGACATTTTATGATGTAAAAATCATACTAACAATATAAGTACACCTCAGGAAACATTATAAAATTATTAAAAAAATCCACGCCATGGGACGTTTAAAGGCCCCCTGAAATCAAAATTAAAGTTTTTTAGCTTTTAGTATGACTATGTTAGCCTTAAGGTTAGGAATAAGCTGGTGTGTTCCAAAACAATGACAAAAATTTCGCATTTAGGAGATGTAAGCATTCAAAACTAAGTCTCTCACTTCCGTTAAAACGGATCACAGATTTTGATGACATCATCGCAGACTTCATCTTCTCATCACATCTTCTGTCCAATCAAATGCTCTCTAGAATCTGAAGCGTCCCGCCCCCTACACTATAAATAGACGCTGAAGCCGCGGCTGAAATCGGTCAGCTGTTCACACATTTACTATTTCCTACATGGTGAATGGCACATAGCGCACTATACATGCGATAGGGAACGATTCAGACAGTGTAAATATGCTTTCAGTTGAGATGAATGAAGTCCTGAATCCTCAGCTTCCGTGGATGTCCCCACCCATTTCAAAATCAAACCTACGCCCTTGGTCTCGAAGCAAAGCCGGTTGAGAACCACTGCTATTTACTGCGGAAACTGTATAACTAGTATGTTGACATGAGGAGGAGAGAGATCCTAATATCCTATTACTGAGCAGAGCAGTGTGTTTCCCCTGATCTCAGTATGAAATGTTATTAAACAGAGCTGGATTACACAGCAGACGAGGGTAATCTCTAATCTAACCTCAGCGCTGCCCACATAATCCTGCATAATCTGCCCGGGATTACAAACAATAAAAATGTAAATCTCTTTAAACACTACTTTAAACTTTGAGCACACTTCTCAGAGCTCGTTATGAATCGCATGCATTATTAATCAGAATATATTAGCTCTTATAAATTTAAATACTTAGATGCACACGGATTGTGCATTAATTTCCATGGCAACCCACAGCCTGACATTTGAACTCAATAACATGATCTTTCCTCCCAAATGAGTTCCTTAATGAGGAGGAGGAGGATTTCATTTAATCCGGTTATATATTAGCAAAGTCAACATAAAGTTGCTCTTTTATTTCATTAAAGCCGCAAGAATATTATTGCTAGAGAATGTTGTAGTCTCTCGATTATCAGATTACTTCCACAAACGGATGTGAAACACTAAACTTAATGCAAAGCAAGCACATGATGTTAAACATACACGCGTGATTCGAGGAATCATTCACATGCAGAGCTCACACATGAGGGATGTTAGGTTCATTTCAAAGCTTTCTGTCGAATGCATTGACTGCTATTAAATGCAATGACACTGTGGTGCTGCTGTATCTACAAACATGCATTATAATTTACTCGTGTGAGAGATGACGGATGTTTAAGCCTTCTTTTATTAAGTTCACCTTCATGCTGCATGAAATATATGATCATGGATTCAACAAGAGGCTGATGAGGAAAAGCTGCACCACAAACTCGATAAAGCGCAACCTTCACTAGCCACAGACCAGCCACAAACACGAGCCAAACCATTAACCCGCACATACATCACTGCTTAATACAATCAAACGCCACGGTCTGCCGTGTATCGAACCGGACGCCGGATCCGATCAATGAGTGCTTGCTGGACAAGGTTTTCCATTTAAACACCTCCCGTTCCACGCTCATATATTATAGAGGGAATCGCAGGTATGATTTGCTTCCTGTCAAATCTATTAAGACAAATAAAGACACATTACTCATGACGGCCAGAGGAGGATATTAACTAACACTTCTTACTCGCTTTCTAATCTCCTGAATAATAAAACCATGTTACATCATGTGGGAAAGTGGATTATAACACTTCTAAACCGCTACATATTGCCTCAGAAATAATCTGTGTCATATGATGTTTCTCTTCCCAGTACCAACATACATTGGAAAATCAAACTAAGGTTCGAGGAAAGTGCCAGTAATAGGGTGACTCCAACAAAACTGTCAAAAAATGGGTCATATTTCACACCAAAATCAAATATATATATATATGCAGCTTTTCCTCATCAGCTTCTTGTTGAATATATATGTGTGTGTGAATTTAATGCACGATAATTCATAATAATAATTAATATTATTATGAATTATCGTGCATTAAATTCACACACACACCCGGTCTGCAGTGGTCAGGATCTATCAAAAGTGCTCCAAGGAAGGAACAGTGGAGAACCGGAGACAGGGTCATGGGCGGCCAAGGCTCATTGATGCACGTGGGGAGCGAAGGCTGGCCCGTGTGGTCCGATCAAACAGACGAGCTACTGGAGCTCAGATTGCTCAAGAAGTTAAAGGAACACTCCACTATTTTTGAAAATAGGCTCATTTTCCAAGTCCCCTAGAGTTAAACATTTGAGTTTTACAGTTTTCGAATCCATTCAGCCGATCTCCGGGTCTGGCGGTAGAACTTTTAGCATAGCTTAGCATAGATCATTGAATCTGATTAGACCGTTAGCATCTCGCTCAAAAATGACCAAAGACTTTCGATATTTTTCCTATTTAAAATATAAACCAATTTGAAATGATTCGAGCTTTGTGACATGGTGCATTATCCTGCTGGAAGTAGCCATCAGAGGATGGGTACATGGTGGTCATAAAGGGATGGACATGGTCAGAAACAATGCTCAGGTAGGCCGTGGCATTTAAACGATGCCCAATTGGCACTAAGGGGCCTAAAGTGTGCCAAGAAAACATCCCCCACACCATTACACCACCACCAGCAGCCTGCACAGTGGTAACAAGGCATGATGGATCCATGTTCTCATTCTGTTTACGCCAAATTCTGACTCTACCATCTGAATGTCTCAACAGAAATCGAAACTCATCAGACCAGGCAACATTTTTCCAGTCTTCAACTGTCCAATTTTGGTGAGCTTGTGCAAATTGTAGCCTCTTTTTCCTATTTGTAGTGGAGATGAGTGGTACCCGGTGGGGTCTTCTGCTGTTGTAGCCCATCCGCCTCAAGGTTGTGCGTGTTGTGGCTTCACAAATGCTTTGCTGCATACCTCGGTTGTAACGAGTGGTTATTTCAGTCAAAGTTGCTCTTCTATCAGCTTGAATCAGTCGGCCCATTCTCCTCTGACCTCTAGCATCAACAAGGCATTTTGGCCCACAGGACTGCCGCATACTGGATGTTTTTCCCTTTTCACACCATTCTTTGTAAACTCTAGAAATGGTTGTGCGTGAAAATCCCAGTAACTGAGCAGATTGTGAAATACTCAGACCGGCCCGTCTGGCACCAACAACCATGCCACGCTCAAAATTGCTTAAATCACCTTTCTTTCCCATTCTGACATTCAGTTTGGAGTTCAGGAGATTGTCTTGACCAGGACCACACCCCTAAATGCATTGAAGCAACTGCCATGTGATTGGTTGATTAGATAATTGCATTAATGAGAAATTGAACAGGTGTTCCTAATAATCCTTTAGGTGAGTATATATATATATATATATATATATATATATATATATTAATTCATAATAGTAATAATTGTTTATACACATACACATATACATATACATAATTATTATAATGCGTTAAATTCACAAAAATGTAGTATTTAAAATACCATATTTGTGAATTTAATGCATTATATATAGTGTTTTAAATGGTAATTTTTTTGTTAATTTAATGCATTTAAATATTTTTTGTAATAATGGGGATGTATGTGTGTGTATGTGTGTGTGTGTGTGTGGGTGGGGGGGGGGTCTCTATTTATAATATGAAGAATAAACTTAATTTTCTTAATGCAAATTATAGTTTCTTCTCATTTTCTTTATATTTCTTTTCTTTTAAGGGGTGAAACATGACCCAGCATTTCTTAAAGAGATTCAACCAATATCTTAAATGACTTACCGAGAGGACTAAATAAGTTTGGGGAGTTTTTAAATCACTTGCTTTAAGATGAGAGATGAATCTGATCTACAGAGAGAATGAGTCTGGTCTACGGAGAGAAATATGAGACATTTGTGTAACTTTAATAAAGTTCCTATGACCCGCTGTGCCGTGCTGCACGCTGTAATTGCTAGATGAGGCATTCCTGCTTTGCATCCCAGCGGATCGTGTCTACATCAGCCCACGCGCGGGGAAACGGCGGCCGTCTGGTTACCTGAGCAACGAATTTCTGCCGTCCGTTCATTCATCACCATACACTGCAGTGAGATCCTCAAACACCCAGCGATCTTCACACCACACACACACACACTTTCTGGAACTCTCTGTTCTCGTCTGCAGACTGCCACTGGATGAACAGAAAAGGTTAACGCGCGCCTTAAAATGCATTCTGGGAGCTTACCTTGACTCCAGCAAGCAATTTCAGTCTAACGACGTGTTCCAATTGACTCTGAAAGTCGTGCACTGGTGGTCAAAAGTTTGGAATAATTCGACTTTTTAATGTTTTTGAAAGTCTCTTCTGCTCACCAAGGCTGTTTATTTGATCAAAAATACAGTCAAAATTGTGAAATATTATTCCAGTGTAAAACAGATGTTCTCTATGTGAATATATAGTAAAGTGTAATTTATTCCTGTGATCAAAGCTGAGTTTATCATCATTACTCCAGTCTTCAGTGTCACATGATCCTTCACACATCATTCTAATATGCTGATTTTCTGCCAAAAAAAAACTAAAAATCAATGTTGAAAACAGTTCAAACGGCTTCATATTTTTATGAAAACCGTGATACTTTTTTACGGATTTTTTTGATGATTAGAAAGTTCAAAAGAGCAGCGTTTAATTGAAATAGAATTTTTTTGTAGCATATAAATGTCTATACTGTCACGTTTGATGAAATTTTAATGTGTCCTTGCTGATTAAAAGTATTAACTTTCAAATTTAAAATTAATTTCGTCCCCAAACTTTTGAATGGTAGTGTATATTAATATACCATTTATTCCTGTGCACTTTTAATGATCATGTGGCTTGTTAAAGAGAGTTGTGTTATTACTTTTCTAAGATATGAGTCAAATGATTTAAATGTAGGTAAAAAAATCTCTTGCACTGAGGAGGGACCCGAGTTATATCTACAGAGACACGCAAGGACCCTTTTCACTGGAGCCTGTAAGCAATTTCCTTCAGAAAAGGTGATTTTTGCAGTTCTGTTTGGTGCTGCCAGTGGCACAGAAATCGCTTAGAGCAGCTTTAGGTATAATTGCACATGTACGTGTTTGTGCATGTGTGTTTTTGTGTCCGTTCTGATGTTGAAATTCATCACTCTGTACCTGATTGTGTGCGTGTGTCCCGTCTTCAGAACGACAGCTCTACAGTACCAGCTGACTACTGCAGATCTGGAACCCAATCTCCATGTGCTCCCTGGGATCCTGTTCATTTCTCCCTGCTGCCAGCACAGAACATGCTTTTCTCTCTATTGCCTGGGAAGAAGAAAAAAAACAATTTGAGACATTTCTAGATACGAATTAATCTCCTGAACACAACCTGCAAAAGTGGTGAGCGCTTCAGCTCAATTGCACTGCTGTCATCGTTTTTCTGAATTGATGTTACAACTTTTAATGCTGTTGAACACAGTCTGGCCCTCCATCCCTGAAGCCGAATTCATATCCTACACCAGAGGAAAACTGTACTGCTCAAGTTGCATGTTTCACATGTTCCTGGTCTTACACTTTTCCAATTTGGGTTGTTTCCAACATAAGGGCTGGGTAAATATTGGTCAGAACACATGTTGGGTTAATTTTACCCAGCATAGTTGAATCATTTTTACTATAATATTAGCTCCTTTTTTTTTACTTCATATATGAATTAATGTTTACAGATGAACTTAAATCCTCTAAACTTTTTTTTCTCAATACAACCACTGGCTTGCATGATAATTCCTTTCTTTTCAATCATATTTTACAGTACAGCATATATTTTTTTAAATATTAGAAATAAAAAATTAAGCATTTAGAAGTAATTCAAGTGTAATCGATCAGTCTCCGTTGTCCTGTCTCACCGTAACGGCGCTGGATCTCGTGCCGGAGTTTGTGTCGTGTTCAGCGGAGGAACTTGATAGCCGAGATATGCTGTGACTGACTCCATAACCTGTCCATAAACAATTAGTGTACAGTTCTGAGGACATATCTTAACATAATTATTTATATTCTATTTATAAAATCATAAAAATATATTCAAGGCATCAGGCGTTTCCATCACGCAAAAAGACACTCGTGTAGGTGACTCACATCGCGGCCCTGTATGTTGCTTTGCATAAAATTAAATGATATACAGAACAATAGCGAATTTATAGATAAAATTAAATGTACACAAGCCTGTATTTTACCGAAGACATGCACCTATTTGACGGAGATGCACTGCTCTCTCCTGAAGAAGTCGCAAAAAGCCTGCGATAAATAACTCAACACCTGGGTTGTTACGTCTGACCCAGGATCTGGGTAACACAAAAACTACTCAACCCCTGGGTTGTTACGTCTGATCCAGGATCTGTGTAACACAAAAACTACTCAAACACTGGGTTGTTACGTCTGACCCAGGATCTGTGTAACACAAAAACTACCCAAACGCTGGGTTGTTACGTCTGACCCAGGATCTGCGCACAAAAACTACTCAAACACTGGGTTGTTACGTCTGACCCAGGATCTGCGTAACACAAAAACTACTCAAACACTGGGTTGTTACGTCTGACCCAGGATCTGTGTAACACAAAAACTACCCAAACGCTGGGTTGTTACGTCTGACCCAGGATCTGCGTAACACAAAAACTACCCAAACGCTGGGTTGTTACGTCTGACCCAGGATCTGGGTAACACAAAAACTACTCAACCCCTGGGTTGTTACGTCTGATCCAGGATCTGTGTAACACAAAAACTACTCAAACACTGGGTTGTTACGTCTGACCCAGGATCTGTGTAACACAAAAACTACCCAAACGCTGGGTTGTTACGTCTGACCCAGGATCTGCGCACAAAAACTACTCAAACACTGGGTTGTTACGTCTGACCCAGGATCTGGGTAACACAAAAACTACTCAACCCCTGGGTTGTTACGTCTGATCCAGGATCTGTGTAACACAAAAACTACTCAAACACTGGGTTGTTACGTCTGACCCAGGATCTGTGTAACACAAAAACTACCCAAACGCTGGGTTGTTACGTCTGACCCAGGATCTGCGCACAAAAACTACTCAAACACTGGGTTGTTACGTCTGACCCAGGATCTGCGTAACACAAAAACTACTCAAACACTGGGTTGTTACGTCTGACCCAGGATCTGCGTAACACAAAAACTACCGAAACACTGGGTTGTTACGTCTGACCCAGGATCTGCGTAACACAAAAACTACCCAAACGCTGGGTTGTTACGTCTGACCCAGGATCTGTGTAACACAAAAACCACCCAAACACTGAAAAAATAACCCAAGAAAATGACCCAAAAAGCTTAAGCCAAGATTTTTAGAGTGGATTTTGAGCATTCAGTTGCTGATGAACTTCATTGCTGTCTAGGGAAAACAATTATTTTCCTCCCAGCTAACAAAAATATGTTCTAAGAATGTGAACGTTAGGGGAATGTTCCATTGTATTCTTCAAACATTATGTGAACGTTACTTTAGAATGTTCTCCAAACATTCCGAAACAAGTAGTTACATTTAAAAAAAAAAAATAGAACTGAAACGGTCCATGAATGATGTATAGATGTTTAGATCATTGAAGACCAGATAACATTGAACGAACATTCTATTCACGTTACTGGAAGAACGTTTGTTCACAACTTTGCCAAAAGTTAGCCAAAGTTCTGAGAACATTCAATGTTAGCTGGGATATAGTACATGACCAGAATTAGATATCAATCTGTGCTTATTTTTGAAGTATTCCATTACCCACAACAACCTGGACAGATGCACCTGCATATCAAGAGCCCTTTCAAGGAAACTTTGTGTCTTTGCCCTTGGCAGTGATGGTCTGTTTGTCTACATATCCCACTGTTCGCAGCAGAGATGAGACATCAACTGAAAAGGTGACTGGCACTTTGTAAGCAGCTCTGGTCCGTCTGGTGAAATTGTGCATTTAATCCAATTTCTGCGGAGGTCTGAATTCATGTGTGAAAGCTGAAATGAGATGCACATACATCAAGGTCCGCAAATGCAAACGTGGACGGCATGCAAAAATTGCCTTTTGACAAGGTGCAATTAATTTATGGGATCTTTTTCTTATATTCTATCAAAGATTTAATTTGGATAAGACATTCTGTTTAGTTTTCCAAAGGGCCAATGAATGTCACTTCACAGGCAGCATGTGCTTCGTCAGCGACAAATGATTTTGTGTCATTTCAAACCCATAATAACAACTAATAATGTTTTATTTATAATATATTTATTTTTATCATTTTTTTATAATATATTTATTTTTATAATGTGCTGTCACCAACAAATTATTTATTGTCAATATTTACTCACCATTATGTCATTTCAAACCCATAATAACAATAAAAATGTTTTATTTATAGTATATTTATTTTTATATTATATATTTTTATTTGTGCTGGGCAATCGATTAATTGCATCCAAAATAAAAGTTTGTATTTAAATAATATATGTGTGTGTACGGTGTATAATTGTGTATAAATACACACACACACGTATATATTTAAGAAATATTTGCATGTATATACTGTGTATATATTTATATAATATATAAATATTAATTTTTTACATATAAATATAACATTTTTCTTAAATATATACATGCATGTGTGTGTATTTATATATACCTAATTCTTATACACAGAACACACACATATATTATGTAAACACAAACTTTTTGCCCAGCACAAATTTTTATATTATATATTTTTATATTATATTTATTTCTAATATATTTATTTTATATTACATTTATTTTTAGATATTATGTTTTTATATTATATATCTTTCTAATATATTTATTATATATATATATATAAATATATATATATATATACACTCACCTAAAGGATTATTAGGAACACCTGTTCAATTTCTCATTAATGCAATTATCTAATCAACCAATCACATGGCAGTTGCTTCAATGCATTTAGGGGTGTGGTCCTGGTCAAGACAATCTCCTGAACTCCAAACTGAATGTCAGAATGGGAAAGAAAGGTGATTTAAGCAATTTTGAGCGTGGCATGGTTGTTGGTGCCAGACGGGCCGGTCTGAGTATTTCACAATCTGTTCAGTTACTGGGATTTTCACGCACAATCATTTCTAGAGTTTACAAAGAATGGTGTGAAAAGGGAAAAACATCCAGTATGCGGCAGTCCTGTGGGCGAAAATGCCTTGTTGATGCTAGAGGTCAGAGGAGAATGGGCCGACTGATTCAAGCTGATAGAAGAGCAACTTTGACTGAAATAACCACTCGTTACAACCGAGGTATGCAGCAAAGCATTTGTGAAGCCACAACACGCACAACCTTGAGGCGGATGGGCTACAACAGCAGAAGACCCCACCGGGTACCACTCATCTCCACTACAAATAGGAAAAAGAGGCTACAATTTGCACGAGCTCACCAAAATTGGACAGTTGAAGACTGGAAAAATGTTGTCTGGTCTGATGAGTCTGGATTTCTGTTGAGACATTCAGATGGTAGAGTCAGAATTTGGCGTAAACAGAATGAGAACATGGATCCATCATGCCTTGTTACCACTGTGCAGGCTGGTGGTGGTGGTGTAATGGTGTGGGGGATGTTTTCTTGGCACACTTTAGGCCCCTTAGTGCCAATTGGGCATCGTTTAAATGCCACGGCCTACCTGAGCATTGTTTCTGACCATGTCCATCCCTTTATGACCACCATGTACCCATCCTCTGATGGCTACTTCCAGCAGGATAATGCACCATGTCACAAAGCACCAATCATTTCAAATTGGTTTCTTGAACATGACAATGAGTTCACTGTACTAAAATGGCCCCCACAGTCACCAGATCTCAACCCAATAGAGCATCTTTGGGATGTGGTGGAACGGGAGCTTCGTGCCCTGGATGTGCATCCCACAAATCTCCATCAACTGCAAGATGCTATCCTATCAATATGGGCCAACATTTCTAAAGAATGCTTTCAGCACCTTGTTGAATCAATGCCACGTAGAATTAAGGCAGTTCTGAAGGCGAAAGGGGGTCAAACACAGTATTAGTATGGTGTTCCTAATAATCCTTTAGGTGAGTGTATATATATATATATATATATATATATATATTTATATATATTTATATATTTTTATTTTATGCATTTCCCAAGCTCAAGGTCGCTGTACAGAGTAGCATTAATATAGACACATGACACAAATAAATACAAAATGAGCAAAACAAGACAAATGGCAGCAATAACAAGAGAAAACTAATCAGAAATAGGATGAAAATACTGCATAATTCAGGCTTTACATGAAATAATCTTTATGGATTTCAAACCAAATGGGGGTGAGTAAATAATGAGGATCATTTCTGGACAATATATTCCTTTAAACAAAGAAAGACCAAGGTGAAAAAACAACCTTTTATGCAAAATGACAATTCCCTAAAGCGTCCCAGATCAGTTTACCTGTGACTGAAAGCTCTTCCAGTGCTTGGCTAAGTTCGGACAGAGGCTTTGCCAATTCTGATGTAAGGACTGAAAGAGAGAGAGAGAGTGCAAAAGAGGAGGACAACTGACATGGACAATATTGGTGAACAAACAATGTAGAGGCTTTGATGCAGCGTTGCGTCCCACATGGGTCGAGCGCCGCAGACAGTGCGGGAGAGCCCAGGGAGATGAGTGCACATATCAGGATGCAGACAGAAACACCTGGGCCCCACAAATATCACAGCTCCTAACTGCCTTTCTTTCCCTCTTATGTGATAGATATGTGTGTTTATTTAAGGAAAAGTTCAAATTATGTAATTATTTACTCACCCTCATGTCATTCCAAATCTGTGTGCTGTTATTTTTTCCCCCCTGTGGGACACAAAAGCAGGAATTTTACATGGTTGTTTCTAGGGATGCACCGATAGGATTTTTTGTGGCCGATACCAATTTTAACAAACAATTATTGGCCGATTCCGATACCAATATTTGTCACTTGCCCATACATTAACTTATAGCCTACTAGCTAGTTTATTGCTGCATTATCAAATAATTTATAATTTGACTGGAGATGCATTCATGCATCTCATATATTGAGGTGGCAGAGGCTGAAAAACACTGCACGTTTCAGTGTGTGTGTGTGACCGCGCGTCTGCGCCATTCATTCACACAGAGACACAGATATTAAAACAGTCTTTCTGCGGCTTAATATTCACAGACACTGTATATCGTGATTTGATTGAAGTGACTGACCTACGTTTTATTCCGCGTTATGCAGTAAATTCTGTTTTTATGACTGGATTCCGTCTGCATTTTCCGCATGGCGGGAATTAATCCTTATGACAGTTATTTAGTCAAGAGTAGTGAGCGATTTTTTTTTTTGTTGGTCTTTTGTTGTTTGATTAACATTAAAACGTAGACAGCAGCGCAGCAGGAATATTACATTATAATCTTGGATTATGCAACAGACATTATACAGCTCAGTGCTTTACGCAGTTCATTAATAAATAGGGATGTAACGATTCACCCAACTCACGATGCGATACAATTCACGATACTAATTTCTCACGATTTTGAGATTTAAGACAAATTATAAAATAAAAGTGTCCTTTTAATTCTCATATTCTCAAAATTCTGCATATTTCTTTGTAAAATATATATATTTGATGTCAAATAATAGTAACTCAATTGAAATTTTAAAACAAATCCTTAAAAAGTCCCTTCAAGGAGATCTTCCAATGTTTTCCTGGGAGGAGGTTGTTTCAGCTTCTCCACCCTCGTCCTGCACTGAGGAAGACTAAAACAGTGACAGGGGATTCACATTGTTATAAAGGCACGATTTCAATTATAATTTGTATCATTACACTTGCAAGAGTTAGAAAAACAGAACACATTTAGATAAATATGCCATAATAATCAACAAATTATTGAAAATGTACACATGTACACATTTAGAGAAAGAGATAGTAAAATAAACACCTGGCTCTGTAACAGCACAGCGTTCTCCTTCGGTCTGTGAACACATCCTCGCGCTGGTCTTTCTCTTGATGAGGAAGGGCCTGGAATTCATTTACTACGGCTGTGTAAATTTTCACTGTGGAAACACTAATGCTTGTGATCTCCATGGCAATCGCCCTCGACGCTGCGAGTGAGGCTGCAAATCCGTCGGTCAGTCGTTTGGCCTATTATCTTTTACATGCAGACGGAGGTGACCGGAGCCTCTCACTGTGGTGATTATTAGTCTTCGGAAAGTCAAAATGCCGCCACACCTCAGATTTTAATGAGTCAACGTAAACTACGCGCTTGCCGTCGCCATGTTTGACGGCGCATGCACACGGCTGCGCTCGTGCCCAACTTCCATATGAGTAAACTGAAAACATTCATTTATTTCACTCTTCTTCGCGCACACTCCGTACTTGCTCGTTGCTATCGTGCCTGTAAAGCGAGGTCACAGTTTATGGTTTCAGCGTCCCTGCTCTTTAAAACGTGTATCGCGATTCGTTTAACATCTCAACCGACTTGAATCGTCACACATTTGTATCGATTTTCAACCGGCTCCGACTGAATCGTTACATCCCTATTAATAAACCATCGGTTTGTTATATCGGCCTTTTTCATACTATAGCCGATGGTTGTAAATTGCTCAAAAATCGGCCGATACATCGGTGCATCTCTAGTCATTTCAGATCATCCAAACAGCATGACAAAGCACCTTGTGCTGTACATCATAAAACAACATGGTTTAGAAGAGTAAAGGAGGACAGTTTGCTTTTTTTGAGTGAGAACTAACCTTTTATTTATGCAACAGTGTTGAAACAGCAGCTGCAGGACCCCATTGTGATTAATAAGTGCCATGCAAAGAACCGCACTCAGTAGCTGTAGGACTCTTAGTCACCATATGCTGGAGAAAAACAAGCTAATGAAATAAAAGGAACACACACACATGAATGCAAACTTCTTTCTGCACACCAGCAAGAAACGTTGTTTGGGAAACACTTGCGAGATTTTGATTTTCTTTTCAAGAAACTCAAATGTGAAATGCAAGTCCTGAAGTCAAATTGCATGGATGCACACTGCCATCTAGCGACGGTTTTATACAACTCAGATCCTTTCTCCTACTCTGAGGTCCCTGCGGCCCCTGCTGACATAGTTCAGAAGTGAAGTCTGCCATCATTTACTCACCCTCAGGATGTTCACCCACTGTAAACCCTAACGCTCATTAACTCAAATTAAACAAATGAACTTTATGAGTGTTTAGAACTCTCTTTTTCTTTTAAGTTCTCAAAACCGACACATTTTAAGTAATCTGAACTGTTTTATTGGTTTGAGTTTTATGAACTTGTTTCTTTTAATTTAGACAAACTTAAAATTAACCGAAACTGGGCTGGGATTTCTATTTCCCAGCATGCTTTGCCATGACACTCAAAAGCGACAGTAAATGGCAAAATTAAGTGTTATATTATGTTTTTTTGTGCAAGATTAACGTTAAGTGGGAGATTTCCCTTACGGAAATAAAATATATTTCCCTATATTTGAATGATCAATATATTAACGGTATATTTGAAAATATATTGAATAATACATAAGGAATTGACGCTTTTCATATATTGAAAAATATGTGCTTATATATTTACTAATATATCATAATGTATGTAATTTTTTTTTTATTCAGTAATACACTTCATAATATGAAGATGTACATATGATAAGATAGAGCACTGCATGTGTATAATATATTGCAGATATATTTACTCATGCAGTATAAACAAAACATATAATATATATTTACTTACATTATAAATATTTCATACTTTCAAGCTAGTTAACAATAGCACAAGCACACCTGCATGTACTAAAATAATTAGCAAAGAGACTCTCCCTGTGCTGAAGAGAGCACAGCCATTCATTTTTTTTTATTTAATATAATAATATAGTCTTAATGGTGTTCGGCCAATCGTCAACCTCACCACAGTTAACACCAAAAACTCACACACACACCAGAAACCCTTTTAAATTACAAAATAATAGAACATTAAACACTAACAGCTCTCCCCCTATATTAATATTGAACAAAACATGTGAGTCAGTCAGAAGCAAAGCATGCTGGGAACTAGAAATCTGCTGTAACGTGTTATGTGTGTATACATTTATATGGGAACGTGTTTGTGCAATATATGTACACAATAAAAGATACAACTTTAAGATGGCTGGTAAAGTGGATAAAACTTTAAGAATATTACATGTAATGCTATTTCTAAATATTTTATATGTATCAATATATAGCCATACATGGTTAATGCATATATTGCAGTATATTGAAATATATATTTCCTATATATGGAGATGTTATATAATATATCGCATTGTATTTTGCAGTATATTGAAATATATTTTTGTTTAGTAGTGTTTGATGTTTTGTTATGCTAGTTTTTGTAAGGTTTCCATCCTGTGACGAGTGGAGCATGAGCTTAGTTTGAGAACAGATACAATGTTTTATATTGCTGTCCTCATTCAACAAGCGCTACCAATGTGTAACCAATTAGCAAGGTGGCATTTATTGAATTAGCTAGTTAAAGCTAGTCAAGTTTTCACTACTAACAATTTGAGATTACATGATATTTTTAAGATAAATGTGTGAATTAGCTTACTCAAATATTTCAAGTTCAGAGCAATTAAAATGTATGATTACAAAATAAAAATCTGCAGGCTCTGCTCACTTAAACTTTACATTTCTTAAACAATTTAGGTGATTGTTTCAATTGTTTTGAGTTTTGCCAACTTATTCGGCTTCACAGTGTAGTTGCATCATGGACACTAATGAATTACTAAATATTGGTGCACTGCACTATTAAACTTAGTTTAAAAGCATGTAATCAATGTGCATGAATACTACAGAAAAAACAAATGTCATTTCTACATGAAAAGTTAGTTCAGGCAAGAATTAAAAAAACAAAGTAAATTCTATATTAGTACTCAATTCAAGCTTGTAGAAATGAAAGCGTAAATAGCAACGTTATAAAATAAAGTAAAACTACTGAACTTTTCTGATACTGGTGTTCCCATCATGCACTGGCGTTTGAATAATTAATGAGGTTGATTTTTTGATCATTGCTTTTGTTGTTAGGTTTAGTAACTTGCCATTTTGTGACATGTATTTTCTACTCAAAATGACACAATCATACTCAAAAACGATTCAGCGAATGTTACCGTCACTGTGTGCCAAGCATTGAGGTCTCTGTTCGGCATTGAGCTTACCATTACGGAGATCTACACGATATCTATTGTGTTATTTACTGAGATAGGGTGCCTACACGATATCTATTGTGTTATTTACTGAGATAGGGTGCCTACACGATATCTATTGTGTTATTTACTGAGATAGGGTGCCTACACGATATCTATTGTGTTATTTACGGAGATAGGGTGCCTACACGATATCTATTGTGTTATTTACGGAGATAGGGTGCCTACACGATATCTATTGTGTTATTTACGGAGATAGGGTGCCTACACGATATCTATTGTGTTATTTATGGAGATAGGGTGTCTACGCGATATCTATTGTGTTATTTACAGAAACAGGGTGTCTACACGATATCTATTGTGTTATTTACGGAGATAGGGTGTCTACGCGATATCTATTGTGTTATTTACGGAGATAGGGTGCCTACACGATATCTATTGTGTTATTTACTGAGATAGGGTGCCTACTTGATATTTATTGTGTTATTTACGGAGATAGGGTGCCTACACGATATCTATTGTGTTATTTACAGAAACAGGGTGTCTACACGATATCTATTGTGTTATTTATGGAGATAGGGTGTCTACGCGATATCTATTGTGTTATTTACGGAGATAGGGTGCCTACACGATATCTATTGTGTTATTTACAGAAACAGGGTGTCTACACGATATCTATTGTGTTATTTATGGAGATAGGGTGTCTACGCGATATCTATTGTGTTATTTACGGAGATAGGGTGCCTACACGATATCTATTGTGTTATTTACAGAAACAGGGTGTCTACACGATATCTATTGTGTTATTTACGGAGATAGGGTGTCTACGCGATATCTATTGTGTTATTTACGGAGATAGGGTGCCTACACGATATCTATTGTGTTATTTACTGAGATAGGGTGCCTACTTGATATTTATTGTGTTATTTACGGAGATAGGGTGCCTACACGATATCTATTGTGTTATTTACAGAAACAGGGTGTCTACACGATATCTATTGTGTTATTTATGGAGATAGGGTGTCTACGCGATATCTATTGTGTTATTTACGGAGATAGGGTGCCTACACGATATCTATTGTGTTATTTACAGAAACAGGGTGTCTACACGATATCTATTGTGTTATTTATGGAGATAGGGTGCCTACACGATATCTATTGTGTTATTTACGGAGATAGGGTGCCTACTTGATATTTATTGTGTTATTTACGGAGATAGGGTGTCTACGCGATATCTATTGTGTTATTTACGGAGATAGGGTGTCTACGCGATATCTATTGTGTTATTTACGGAGATAGGGTGTCTACGCGATATCTATTGTGTTATTTACGGAGATAGGGTGCCTACACGATATCTATTGTGTTATTTACTGAGATAGGGTGCCTACTTGATATTTATTGTGTTATTTACGGAGATAGGGTGCCTACACGATATCTATTGTGTTATTTACAGAAACAGGGTGTCTACACGATATCTATTGTGTTATTTATGGAGATAGGGTGTCTACGCGATATCTATTGTGTTATTTACGGAGATAGGGTGCCTACACGATATCTATTGTGTTATTTACAGAAACAGGGTGTCTACACGATATCTATTGTGTTATTTATGGAGATAGGGTGCCTACACGATATCTATTGTGTTATTTACGGAGATAGGGTGCCTACTTGATATTTATTGTGTTATTTACGGAGATAGGGTGTCTACGCGATATCTATTGTGTTATTTACGGAGATAGGGTGCCTACACGATATCTATTGTGTTATTTACGGAGATAGGGTGCCTACTTGATATTTATTGTGTTATTTACGGAGATAGGGTGCCTACACGATATCTATTGTGTTATTTATGGAGATAGGGTGTCTACGCGATATCTATTGTGTTATTTACGGAGATAGGGTGCCTACACGATATCTATTGTGTTATTTACAGAAACAGGGTGTCTACACGATATCTATTGTGTTATTTACGGAGATAGGGTGTCTACACGATATCTATTGTGTTATTTACGGAGATAGGGTGCCTACACGATATCTATTGTGTTATTTACGGAGATAGGGTGCCTACACGATATCTATTGTGTTATTTACTGAGATAGGGTGTCTACGCGATATCTATTGTGTTATTTACGGAGATAGGGTGCCTACACGATATCTATTGTGTTATTTACGGAGATAGGGTGTCTACGCGATATCTATTGTGTTATTTACGGAGATAGGGTGCCTACACGATATCTATTGTGTTATTTACGGAGATAGGGTGCCTACACGATATCTATTGTGTTATTTACGGAGATAGGGTGCCTACACGATATCTATTGTGTTATTTACGGAGATAGGGTGCCTACACGATATCTATTGTGTTATTTACAGAAACAGGGTGTCTACACGATATCTATTGTGTTATTTACGGAGATAGGGTGTCTACACGATATCTATTGTGTTATTTACGGAGATAGGGTGCCTACACGATATCTATTGTGTTATTTACGGAGATAGGGTGCCTACACGATATCTATTGTGTTATTTACGGAGATAGGGTGCCTACACGATATCTATTGTGTTATTTACAGAAACAGGGTGTCTACACGATATCTATTGTGTTATTTACGGAGATAGGGTGTCTACACGATATCTATTGTGTTATTTACGGAGATAGGGTGCCTACACGATATCTATTGTGTTATTTACGGAGATAGGGTGTCTACACGATATCTATTGTGTTATTTATGGAGATAGGGTGTCTACGCGATATCTATTGTGTTATTTACGGAGATAGGGTGCCTACACGATATCTATTGTGTTATTTACAGAAACAGGGTGTCTACACGATATCTATTGTGTTATTTACTGAGATAGGGTGTCTACACGATATCTATTGTGTTATTTATGGAGATAGGGTGTCTACGCGATATCTATTGTGTTATTTACGGAGATAGGGTGCCTACACGATATCTATTGTGTTATTTACGGAGATAGGGTGCCTACACGATATCTATTGTGTTATTTATGGAGATAGGGTGTCTACGCGATATCTATTGTGTTATTTACGGAGATAGGGTGCCTACACGATATCTATTGTGTTATTTACAGAAACAGGGTGTCTACACGATATCTATTGTGTTATTTACGGAGATAGGGTGTCTACACGATATCTATTGTGTTATTTACGGAGATAGGGTGCCTACACGATATCTATTGTGTTATTTACGGAGATAGGGTGCCTACACGATATCTATTGTGTTATTTACGGAGATAGGGTGCCTACACGATATCTATTGTGTTATTTATGGAGATAGGGTGTCTACGCGATATCTATTGTGTTATTTACGGAGATAGGGTGCCTACACGATATCTATTGTGTTATTTACGGAGATAGGGTGCCTACACGATATCTATTGTGTTATTTACGGAGATAGGGTGCCTACACGATATCTATTGTGTTATTTACGGAGATAGGGTGCCTACACGATATCTATTGTGTTATTTACGGAGATAGGGTGCCTACACGATATCTATTGTGTTATTTACTGAGATAGGGTGTCTACACGATATCTATTGTGTTATTTATGGAGATAGGGTGTCTACGCGATATCTATTGTGTTATTTACGGAGATAGGGTGCCTACACGATATCTATTGTGTTATTTACGGAGATAGGGTGCCTACACGATATCTATTGTGTTATTTACGGAGATAGGGTGCCTACACGATATCTATTGTGTTATTTACGGAGATAGGGTGCCTACACGATATCTATTGTGTTATTTACGGAGATAGGGTGCCTACACGATATCTATTGTGTTATTTATGGAGATAGGGTGTCTACGCGATATCTATTGTGTTATTTACGGAGATAGGGTGCCTACACGATATCTATTGTGTTATTTACGGAGATAGGGTGCCTACACGATATCTATTGTGTTATTTACGGAGATAGGGTGCCTACACGATATCTATTGTGTTATTTATGGAGATAGGGTGTCTACGCGATATCTATTGTGTTATTTACGGAGATAGGGTGCCTACACGATATCTATTGTGTTATTTATGGAGATAGGGTGTCTACGCGATATCTATTGTGTTATTTACGGAGATAGGGTGCCTACACGATATCTATTGTGTTATTTACGGAGATAGGGTGCCTACACGATATCTATTGTGTTATTTACGGAGATAGGGTGCCTACACGATATCTATTGTGTTATTTATGGAGATAGGGTGTCTACGCGATATCTATTGTGTTATTTACGGAGATAGGGTGTCTACACGATATCTATTGTGTTATTTACGGAGATAGGGTGCCTACACGATATCTATTGTGTTATTTACGGAGATAGGGTGCCTACACGATATCTATTGTGTTATTTACAGAAACAGGGTGTCTACACGATATCTATTGTGTTATTTACGGAGATAGGGTGTCTACACGATATCTATTGTGTTATTTACGGAGATAGGGTGCCTACACGATATCTATTGTGTTATTTACGGAGATAGGGTGCCTACACGATATCTATTGTGTTATTTACGGAGATAGGGTGCCTACACGATATCTATTGTGTTATTTATGGAGATAGGGTGTCTACGCGATATCTATTGTGTTATTTACGGAGATAGGGTGCCTACACGATATCTATTGTGTTATTTACGGAGATAGGGTGCCTACACGATATCTATTGTGTTATTTACAGAAACAGGGTGTCTACACGATATCTATTGTGTTATTTACGGAGATAGGGTGTCTACACGATATCTATTGTGTTATTTATGGAGATAGGGTGTCTACGCGATATCTATTGTGTTATTTACGGAGATAGGGTGCCTACACGATATCTATTGTGTTATTTATGGAGATAGGGTGTCTACACGATATCTATTGTGTTATTTACGGAGATAGGGTGTCTACGCGATATCTATTGTGTTATTTACTGAGATAGGGTGCCTACACGATATCTATAGTGTTATTTACGGAGATAGGGTGCCTACACGATATCTATTGTGTTATTTACGGAGATAGGGTGTCTACGCGATATCTATTGTGTTATTTACGGAGATAGGGTGTCTACGCGATATCTATTGTGTTATATACTGAGATAGGGTGCCTACACGATATCTATAGTGTTATTTACGGAGATAGGGTGCCTACACGATATCTATTGTGTTATTTACAGAAACAGGGTGTCTACACGATATTGTAATTTTGTTAAATTTGTTCATTTTATTAGTTAAGTAGAGTTTACTTAATTCCATATGTGAAATTTACTTAACAGTTAATTTTACTTGTGTTTTTCAGTGCAGGTTTCTACCAACATAAATGTGACATTTTCAGAAATGTTGTATTGCTCCTGATTTTTCTTAAAATAATGTTCCTGAATTTGTATCTTTTTCATATATAAAATCAACTATTTGCTATATTTCAGATAAGTAATTTAGCATTTGCTTGTGTATATTATGTACACTCCCGGTCAAAAATTTGGAAATGTTTTTTTAAAGAAGGCTGCATGTATTTGATGTGAAATACAGTAAAATAGTAATATTGTGAAATATTACAATTTAAAACAACTGTAAATGGAAATTAAATGATTTATTGTTGACAGCAAGGCAATCAACCCGTGTGGTCCGATCAAACAGACGAGCTACTGGAGCTCAAACTGCTCAAGAAGTTAATGCTGGTTCTGATAGAAAGGTGTCAGAATACACAGTGCATCTCAGTTTGTTGCGTATGGGGCTGCATCGCCGCTGACCAGTCATACAAACTGTATGTCTCAATTTAAGCAAGACTTTATGCTGTGCAGGTGCCACGTCCCATGTGATCATTTCCTGGTTTCTATTTTGTGTATTTTGGAGGGAGGAGTTGTTTGCTAAGGTTTCTACTGAAATTAAAGTGAATGAAATGAAAGGGTTGGGTCTAGTGGAGAAGTAAAGCAGGTTTCATAATATCTCCAACAGAAGAAAGTAAATTTATCGAGTGTCTCTACTGAGGATTTTTTACAGTCATGTCAGACGCTTTGTCCTTCCTGGAGGAGGACTTGACATGCCTCATCTGTTGTGATGTCTTCACTGATCCGGTCACTCTGAAATGTAGCCACAGTTTGTGCTCTGAATGCCTGCAGCGTTTCTGGACGACTCAAGAAGTGCCGCAGTGTCCGGTCTGCCGTAAGGAGTGCTCGCACGACGAGCCCACCAAGAGCCTGGCGTTCAGAGCGCTCTGTGAATCCTTCAAGGCGAGAAAACCCACCGCTGCTTCAGGAGACGTTTGTCCACTGCATGGAGAGCCACTCAAACTCTTCTGCTTTGACGACAAGCAGCCCATCTGTGTGGTCTGTTACACTTCAAAGAAGCATGAAAATCACAAGTGTTCTCCTGTCAAGGAGGCTGTTGGGAATTTAAAGGTAGGAGAAGTTTGGAATCTAACCTGACTGAGTTTTGGTATCTTCAAGCTTGTTATTAAGAGTTTATCCTGTGATTCCAGGAGATTGTCAAGGAAAAAATGAACAGACTGGAGGTGACCATCGCTGGCCACAAGGAAGCCCATTAGAGCTGTGTGGAAGAGGCAGAGCTCATTAAGGTACTGTATGTAGTGTTTTAATCAGTACAATTATGTTAACAGAAAGGATTAAACCTTCTTAAACCATTTCAGGAACACACCAGCGTGGAAGAAAACAAGATCAAGAAGGAATTTGAGAAGCTCCATCAGTTTCTCAGAGATGAGGAGGAGAAACGTATCAGAGCATTGCGTAAAGAAATGTACCGTCGAGATGAGAAGCTCAAGGCCAGAATGGAGGATCTGTCCGCACTGATATCAGATCTGTCTGAGAGGATGGCAGCTCTCTGGCAGCACTTGGAAACTGAAAACATCGCTTTTCTCCAGGTACAGATGGGCAGAGGTGGAAAGGAATGAATTACATTTACTCGCGTTACAGTAATTGAGTGTTTTTTCTGTGTACTTCTACTAAAATCTGTAATTTTACTTTTACTTAAGTATGTTTTGTTTGAAGTATTGTATTGAAAATACGCTTCGGAAACTACTGCATTGAATTGAAGGGCGGGAGAACAAACACGCAAAAATCACAAAAAGATGGAGACGGACAAGACAGACGTCAGTGATGCAGACCCAGCTGAAAGCCAAACGCCGTCGTGAACCCCTGGCTAGTATGGAAATACTTTGAATATGAAAATAGGCTTCGCCTGAAAATAGGCTAACTTCCGTCAACATAACCAAAGTGAAAACCTGCTTGCACAGAGAGCGTGCTGGGGACTATTTTCAGGCGCTGCGTAATATCATTGCGCCGCTGCACCCATGGTACGGCAGCAAAGCTCCTTGATTATTACGCAGGAATGAGAGTATAGTCCCTAGCCATATCGGCCTAGAAAATCGCAACTTTTCATTTTCTGTCGGTCTTAGTACACGATGTAACTACAGAAGAGTCAAGTTTTAAATAGGAAAAATATCAAAACTCTTTGGTCATTTTTTTTTTAGCGAGATGCTAACGGTCTCATCAGATTCAATGATCTATGCTAAAAGTTCTACCGCCAGACCCGGGGATCGGCTGAATGGATTCGAAAACGGTAAAACGCAACTGTTTAACTCTAGGGGAGTTGGAAAATGAGCCTATTTTCAAAAAAGTGGAGTGTTCCTTTAAGTAAAATTTCATTGAAGTAATAGTACTTTTACTTGAGTAGAACCTCTGCAGATGGGATACGCATGACACCAGGGACCAAAGTTGATCAGTAAAGCAAACGTGTCTGATTGTCAATGTTTATGATGTTTGCACTCACATGACTGAGCACTAACTGCTTTTTTATTTCTCATTCAGAATTACAGTGATGCATTAAAAATGTGAGTCTTTTTCCAATTTGCATTTCGAAACAGCTGCAATCCCATACCCCAAAAAATATCTTAAATATAAAATATCTCACTGTTTATGCACACACAGAGTCAAACACCCATCAGTACCAAACGAGACCCCTGAAACGGAGGAATATCAACACCATCCCATTCAGACAATGATCTTCACCACTTGGGCCACAATGCAGAACTTAGTGGAACAGCGTAAGTAATAACGTCTCCTTATAGATTTTGCTTACATAATTTACTCACCCAAATGTTTTATTATGCTTTATTTCCATGGAACACAAATGGTAAATTCTGTGCAGCTCTTTTCCATATGGTTAATGGTGTCCAGAGGCTGGAAAAGTCTGACATGGAGAAAAAACAACAAGAGCCATTCGAGCCGTTTTCTTTCTGTATATTGGTGTATTTATGTGCATATGTGTTTTGTTTTGGAGTGTGTTATGAGTTGCATGAAGGGTGCTGAAGGAGGGAAGCGGAAGGGTTTGTTTGAATTACATGCAGAAATTGCTGTTGGAATATCTTGATTGCTTTCTTGATTTTTTCTACTGAAATGTTTTACTTGCCTTGCCAAATGGCCGCACCATAAAAAGTAATAAAGTAAAATAGGCCAAGTTAGTGTTTTTGTAACATAGAATTTTCCCATTTTCCATTATGTTTGGCCTTGCTTTTAAAGAAGGCACTCCATGGATTATTCCTGAAGTGAAAGCACTTCAAAAAATTAAAGTATGAAAAAGATTAAATTTACTGTAAATCAAATGTACTGTACTAAACATTTTTTATTTTATATAAAATATCTATTTTACAAAATTATTTTTATATATATAGCCATATATCCAAGTTATGTTCCAAATTTGAAGTTTGAAATTTTGTTTAGGAGCTGTACCAAAAATAGCCACCGGGTGTCCCACATTTCATTAAAAAAAATTTTTTCCTGTAACAAATTAATGTCCAAATATCACTTCTATCACAAAGTATGGAACCTTGAGACTCAGACCTTTCTGTCGATATGTGTTTTGTCAAGATTAGAAAAGGTTTTGATTATAAAGTAGTTAAAATAAATTTTGTTGCAAGAAATCTGACACCGCCCACTAGAGGAGGAGCCCGCTAAAAAAAATTAAGTACCGTTTCCATGGTAATGAAAATGTCCAATTTCAAAATGGTGAATTTTGAGTTCGTAAACTTTCAAATGATATCTAATTTATGATGATTACTAAATATGTGATACAAAAGAAAACGGCAATAAATAAAGAGTGCCATAAATGACTTGTAAAGTCAGAATTGTGAGTTATAAAGTCGGAATTGCCTGTCTTTTTGAACCGAGCTTCTGGTCACCATCCACTTTTATTGTGTGGACTACAAAAAATAACAACACAAACACATATTCCGACATTGGTACATTGGAACTGACGCTGCAGTTTATGCTCATCTGTGTTTACAGCTCCTGTGACTCTTGACCCAGACACAGCCTCCAGAAAACTGATGGTGTCACAGGATTGCACCAGCGTTCAGTACATGGAAAGGAAAACGCAAGTGTCTGATAACCCAGAGAGGCTGTATGTGGGAGTGCTGGCCTCACAGGGCTTCAGCTCGGGTCTGCACTGCTGGGACGTAGAGGTGAGAGACAACGACCACTGGACGCTAGGAGTGGTGGGGGAAACAGTGAACCGCAAAAAAATATACAAAATGGATCCAAAGTGTCGTTTTTGGTGTTTTCGTTACGTGGATGGGAAATACAAGAAAGGTAATAAACCTGCCAAAGATATTGATGACAACGAGAGGCCAAATATCATCCGACTGCAGCTGGACTTTTACCAAGGAGAGTTGAGGTTCATTGAACCCTTCAGAAACAGAATTTTGTGCACCTTCAATGGTGGATTTCCAGAGAGGGTGTTCCCATATTTCTGCACTGGAGATTTGTGCGTGCCACTTAATGTTTTTCCGGCAAATAAGCAACAACTGTAAACCACAACTAATATGATGTTGTGTTTTGTGCATGCGCCTTCTTTCTTTAAAACAATTTGGTTTGATAATCTATCAAATGCAATGACCTTTCATGCATTTCTAAGAGTGTGAGTATCCTAATACTTTTTGGGGCCACTGTATGTCAAGCCTTGAGATTATTTAACCATGCAATGTTTTTGTAAATAGGTGATGCATTTGTAGAGATGCACGGATGTATTGGATTTCTGACCAATTTAAAACCATCGGCATATTGGCTATAGCATGAAAATGACCTATATTACAAACTAATAGTTTATTAATTAACTGTGTGAAGGTTTGTATAATGTCTTTTAGTGGGGAAAAAGCAGCCAATGTTTTTCTGAAGTAGCAAAAAAAGCACTGGAATTATGCATCAATTCATCTACAATGAAAATTACATTTACATTTATGCATTTAGCAGACGCTTTTATCCAAAGTGACTTACAACTGAGGAGTACAGGAAGCGATCCGTTATGAAGAGGCGTAGAAACGCAAGAAGCGCCTTAAATACTACGTTTCGGGCATTGCTCAGAGTAGCGTAAGCTAGAATAGGGAGGGTGTAGAGAAAGATAGAGGAAAAAAGAAAGAAGGACGATTATTTTGATCATGCAATAAACTAACTAGCATACCTTAATTTGAGATCGACCGATACCAATTATTTGCATGTTTATGTGTCCGATATATAGAACCGATATTTATTTATTGTTTTTGACAATTATAGTCATCTCAGATGCAGTGCTTTAAAGGGGTCATGAATTGAGAAATCAACTTTCCCTTGAGCTTTTGATGTATAAAAGGTCATGGTAATATAAGAATATCATGTAAGTTTCAGAGCTGAAAACTTCCATGTTAGTCAAAGAAAAGCTGTTATTGACAGCTGGCCCAGCAAAAGAGGGATCTGCGAATGTGCTACCCCGTGACGTCAGAGAGCAGCGAAACGCCGCCTTAACCGAAGAAGACGAACGCCTAATTCTGTAGCCCCGCCCACCGATTCGCACATGACATGTAACATAAATAACATAGGCCTAATTGGCTCTGAACCGGATCGAGCTACCAAGCAATAAACATGCCATTGAAGATTACTAAATAGTGTGCAGTGCCTGGATGTGGAAGAACAGTCACTGCATAAGCTTCCTTCGGATTCTAATATCATTTATTTTTAATGAAGATCCAGGTCACGTGGGTAAGACGCGCGTTTGTTCGCTTCATTTCACCGCGGATTAGGGATGTGACGGTGAAGAAATTTTCCCACCGTTTAATTGATGTGTGACAACACAAATTAGCGCCAATTCTGGGGTGGGTTGCTTGAATGGTGGGTTCATTAGCCTATTATTCTTAATGGAAAAACACAACAAAACAGTACAATGATAAACTCCCTTAAATAGGCGCTTTTACATTTCGCTTTGAAAGCAAATCTTCCGCGATCATCTTGTCATTCAGCTCCTCACTTGTGATGAATGAAATCTTACTCCTGCTGTGTTTGTGCTGCGACTCGCTCGGCTCACGCTGCACGTTCAGTTTTTAATTGTAGTGTCTGTTCTCTAACTGAACTTAATGATTTTATTACTATAAAAAATCTAAACGACGGTGGGGGGCGGTGCCGCGGTGGGCAAGTGATGTAACCGGTGTTTGCCTGAACACCGGCAACACCGACTATCGTAGCAAGCCGACCGCGGATTCTTTTGTAAAAAAGAGACTGGATTGGCAGACAGAATGAGATTAAAAAACAATGCTGTGCCTTCTATATTGGATCCGACAGGAATGGTGCAACACACTTGATGTGAGTAAAACATGTTTTTATATGTGATAGTATTAGATAGGTTGATATCTACTGATTATGTGTACGTGTCTAACTAAACATAATTAACGATAACTTACTACGCTGTCACAGGCTGGAGTATCCTTTGTATTTGAGGTGTTGTTGGTTCATTGTCCTGCGATTCGGGATCAGACTCTGGGTCAAACATGTACAGGCGAATTTTTCCACATTGGAAGTTTTCAAAACAATTCACCACGTGTACTGATGGAGGAGTCAAAACTCATTATTATGCAAAACTGTTATCCAATCATAGCAGTGGGCGTTTACTTCAATGCAGCACGGCCATAAAAACCGAGCATTCCAGGAGCTAGACTCAAAACCAGGGTAGAAAATAGCCTATTACTTATTCATTATGATGTTTTTTAATTTAAAACCATGCAA
Organism: Rhinogobio ventralis; assembly: GCA_039654625.1. Lineage (NCBI taxonomy): Eukaryota > Metazoa > Chordata > Actinopteri > Cypriniformes > Gobionidae > Rhinogobio > Rhinogobio ventralis. The sequence goes on from CM077207.1 coordinate 1,974,221, forward strand.
ACGTCATAAGTTGACCTCAGACAACAGTATAAAAAATGTAAAAAGCCGGTTCATGACCCCTTTAAAGGGTTAGTTCTATGATTTACTCACCCTCAAGCCATCCTAGGTGTATATGACATTCTTCTTTCAGACTAATACAATCAAGAGTTATATTAAAAATGTCCTGGCTCTTCCAAGCTTTATAATGGCAGTGACTGTTGGGTCATTTTTTAAGTCCATAAAACTCTGATTTTATTCATCTTAAAGAAGAATGTCATATACACCTAGGATGGCTTGAGGGTGCGTAAATCATGGGCTAATTTTCATTTTTGGGTGAACTAACCCTTTAAATGGCGGTCTTGCGCGCAATTCTCAAAACGGATTCCATTTATCGATGAATCCGATATTACAAAACCGATACCCTATTATGGGAAAATGCTTAAAAATCGGGGAAACGATGTATTGTCGATCTCTAACCTTAAAGCGTTTGTTTTTGAACTTTGCGAATTTAAAACATGATCAAAACAGTAATCTATTGCAATAACAAAAGTTCAAATGAGTGAGAAATTGACAATATCGGTATTGGTGAATCGTCCAATCGTTGTTGGTGAAAATCTGTATCAACCAAAAAAATCCTATTGGTGTATCCCTAATAATTAGTCAGTGCATATGACCTGACATCTGCTCTGCTCCCAAATTGTCTATATGAACAGCAATAAAGGCCTATTTGATGTACCGGTGTGACATTGTTGAATTTAAGTGTGGTGATCACATCTGACTGATCCAGCTGCTTGAGTTCTGGTGGCTGATATTGGATATACTGTGGAAGATAACACATATAATAACTAATCTGATTAAACTCTCATGTCACGAAGACAAGTAAACCATGAGCTTTCATAAATATTCCTACCTGAGGGTGTGTCAACATAATTAGCTTTATATTGTCCAAGGGCTACAGAAACTGGGCATTATTTATCCAAGGGAATCTTGATAGTGTATTAATCTATTTAACCAGCGAATCGTTTCACCTGGCGTTAAACAAACACTCCTCATGAACTAAAATCGTTTGCCTGAAGGGGTAACGTTAGCTAAAATTAGCAACCACAGCAACTCCAGTAGTTTTCCTTCATGTCAGGTAACTATTAGGCAGAATATTGACAGTAACTAAATAATGTCATTGTTTATCCCTTTATTATTATATATGTAAATATCACAAATATACCAACAAAAAAAACTTTAGTGTCGGTTAACTAACAGTGCTAGGGATATTTAAGGTTGCGCGTGACGAGATTTGTGGCAGAAAATTTCCTGTAACGTTAGACATTTTAAAATGTACTTCGCACACCTTATAATCTCCATCTTATGGTTGATATTTCATAACTTTGCGAAACTCTTATTATATAATTAATTTGTCGTCAGGTAAAAGTGACACCTCAGAAAAGGCGCCATTTTATGTCAGTCGTACGCGCAGACTCCCGTTCACGCGCCGCTCCTGTTAGTACGCATGCGCAATTAACTGACAATTTATTGGGACTAATTACATTTTTGATTGATTAATAAACACGGCACTGATTTTACAGTGTTTATCAGATTAGAATGAGGTTATCTTGGACATAAAATGTATATTTAACTGGAAAAGGGTTTTGAATGAAGGTTAATATGTATAAGTGAGGAAAAAATATAGCAAATCAGGTTGAAAAGGCCTAAAAGCTGTGCCAAGGTTGCAGATAGAAAACTGTTTGGCCTTGACAGATACATATGTAGCAGGTTTTGTATTTCTAGCCCACTTCAGTATAAAAAGTTCTGCATTTTTCATTTCTTTTTTAAAATATTTGACTTTTAATAACTGTATTTCTACCAATAGTGTCATCATAAAATACAGTTTGTGCAAACAGGTTATTGTTTTAAAATGAAAACAAAAATGTTTTGCTTTTTTAACATTCATATATATCAGTACACTCTTGGCTGACACACACACACACGCACACAACAGATGATGAATATCAACACACACATCAATCAAATCAATAGGAATACACACTAAACAGGAACAAATGTGCTTGAACTTCCCTTTTTCTAGTTTCTCATGATGTAAACTCAGCATCCAGGCACTATTTACACTACAGAAACATGTTAAGGCAACTTTCACAATCCATGCAGCAGCGGTAATAACCAGAAGTGTGCGTCAGTTCTCAAAGGTTAACACAAGGGCACGAGAGGAGGATTGAGACGCGGCCAGCGTTTATCCTTATTTATCAGCATGCAGTGTGTTTTCTCAGGGATTGTTGGTGAGCAAAGACTTAAAAAAAGACAAATAATGAACCACATTTAAAAACAGAAAGTGTTAAAAAATGTCATACTCTAACATGAAGGCAAAAATACAACATCATCCGAATAAAAATGTAAATCTGAAGAAAACACATACTCATATCACCCCAATATCAAAAGGAAAAAAATCTATTATATTGTACCTGAAGAAAATGATGCATATTTTTAGGACCATAATGCATCTGTAATTCTCATTTACTGTCATACAGTTTAACACGATTTTTTGTTGTTGTTGTTGTCATTTTCTTCATGCAAAATATAACTTCTTATTTTTTCTTTTAGTCTCAGGGGTGAAATCTGACCAGAAATGGTTCTTAATGGGATAGTTCACCCTAAAATGAAAACTTAATCATCATTTACTCACCCTGGTGTTGCTGTAATGCCGTATGCCTCTCTCTCTTTTTCAGACCACAAAAATGCCCCGCTAGCGCTCATATATATAATTTCAATGAATAGTGACCAGCATCAAACTTTTTAAAAAAATAGTATTTTTTTTAAAAGATGCAAAAGTATCACAGAATGATCCAATGTGACACATGTCATACACTATATTGCCAAAAGTTTTGTGACATCTGCCTTTACATGCACATTAAATTTAATGACATCCCATTCTTAATCCGTAGGGTTTAATATGGAGTTGGCCCACCCTTTGCAGCTATAACAGCTTCAACTCTTCTGGGAAGGCTTTCCTCAAGGTTTAGGAGTGTGTTTATGGGAATTTTTTACCCTTCTTCTAGAAGCACATTTGTGAGGTCAGGCACTGATGTTGGACGAGAAGGCCTGGCTCGCAGTCTCCGCTCTAATTCATCCCAAAGGTGTTCTATCGGGATGAGGTCAGGACTCTGTGCAGGCCAGTCAAGTTCCTCTACACCAAACTCGCTCATCCATGTCTTTATGGACCAACGCTTTGTACACTGGTGCGCAGTCATGTTGGGACAGGAAGGGGCCATCCCCAAACTGTTCCCACAAAGTTGGGAACATGAAATTGTCCAAAATGTCTTGGTATGCTGAAGCATTAAGAGTTCCTTTCACTGGAACTAAGGGGCCAAGCCCAACCCCTGAAAAACAACCCCACCCCATAATCCCCCCTCCACCAAACTTTACACTTGGCACAATGCAGTCAGGCAAGTCCCGTTCCCCTGGCAACCGCCAAACCCAGCCTCGTCCATGGGATTGCCAGACAGAGAAGCGTGATTGGTCACTCCAGAGAACACGTCTCACTGCTCTAGAGTCCAGTGGCGCCGTGCTTTACCCCACTGCATCCCACGCTTTGCATTGCTCTTGGTGATGTAAGGCTTGGATGAGCTGCTCGGCCATGAAGCTCTCTACACACTGTTCTTGAGCTCATCTGAAGGTCACAGAAGTTTGGAGGTCTGTAGCTATTGACTCTGCAGAAAGTTGGCGACTTCTGCGCACTGTGACCCTCAGCATGCGCTGACCCCGCTCTGTGATTTTACGTGGCCTACCACTTCATGGCTGAGTTGCTGTTGTTCCCAATTGCTTCCACTTTGTTATAATCCCACTAACAGTTGAGCGTGGAATATTTAGTAGTGAGGAAATTTCAGGAATGGATTTATTGCACAGGTGGCAACCTATCACGGTACCACGCTTGAGTTCACTGAGCTCCTGAGAGCGACCCATTCTTTCACAAATGTTTGTAGAAGCGTCTGCATGCCTAGTGCTTGATTTATACACCTGTGGCCATGAAGTGATTGAACACCTGAACTCAGTGATTTGGAGGCGTGTCCCAATACTTTTGCCAATATAGTGTATATCCCATGTAAAAAAACAAATTGAAATTAAGTCCATTATTTAAAGAAAATCCTGACCTTGGCCGTTGGTCTTCTGAGCACGACTGAGCGTTCATGAGACTCCATTAGCGTCACAGTTCACTTCAACTCGCCCAGAAAAAAAACACAAGTTGTGAGAAATCAAGATTTATAAAAAAATATGCGGCACTAATAGAGTCTCGTGAACGCTCAGTCGTGCACAGAAGACCAAGAGCAGGATATTCTTTAAATAATATCTGCAATTTTGGTTTGTTTTTCACCAAACCCTTTCGTAAATCCCCATAACACTTACGACACGTGTCACACAGGACCATTTTACATTTTACATTTTACATTTCTCCCTTTGCGGTCCAAAAAAGAAAGAAGGGCATACAGCATTAGAACAACACCAGGGTGAGTAAATGATGACTTCATTATCATTTTAAAGTGAACGAACCCTTTAACTGTGAGATTCTCCCTATAGACGTACTTCTCAAATCCATCAGACACTTGCAGAACATCACAGAAAATATCATAAAAATCTCTCAGTGTCTTTTCTATTGGTCCATTAAAGCATAAATCCCACGCATCTTCTCTTTTCAGGAGAGAAAGCAGGTAAATAACTCAAACGATAATCTTACCAGGTAGTGAAATGTTAAATGATTAGATGGGTTTCATTTACAAAACAGAATTAATTTGGTCCTTTCTTCTGATTCATTTTGGTGAAGCACAAATCCTCTTCCTCGGGCGTCACGTGGAGAGGCGAGGCGATTGTGCTCTAGTGTCCTGAGTGGAGGAGGGCTGTGTGTGTGTCACAGCGTCACTCGCAAGCCAGTTTGCTGTCGAAGCTGGACAGGCCGATCGCAAATGCCTGCAGGGCACACATGGGGTAGTTAAAGTCCAGAGTGAAGATGTCCTCCGCCACACGGCCAAACTGCATCACGATGTAGTCCGCTGAAAACACACCAACACACAATCACAACAACGCAACTGGACCAGGAAAGACAAACCTTGAATGCTAGGCTTGGTAAACCTTCCTGTAAAGTCCATTATATGATGAGCAGGCTTATTATCGTTAACTTACGGTCGTTGTCGTGCACGATCTGAAAGTTCTTGACGGAGGCCTGCGTGACTCTGCCGTGAAAGTTTAGCACGTATGACTGCGTGTCGTCGTTCCACACCGGCGCTTTATTATGCAGCTCTATCAGATTGTCCAGCGAATGATTCTGCCATTTGCTCAGCAGAGACTCCTGCTCCTGAAACGCACACACATTAATGCGTCACTCGCAGTTCTGCACTCATAATGAAGATCTGATTGACAGCTGTCAGCAGAGACACTCACACAAGGGGGCCGGACCGGGACTCGTTCGAAATTCATGTTCATGCCGGGAATAATCACAGTCATCTTCCTCGGCCCTTTGAAGCCCAGAACATTGGTCTCCTGAAAACACACACACACACACACACACACACACAACAATAAGAAACACATGGGCAGAAACCCTATGAACACATGGAAACGGACACACACTCACGTAGCAGATGGCGGCGAGCTCCTGTCGTGTGTTGGTTTCCTCCAGCAGCGCTCCGGGGGTTTTCATGGGGTTTGTGCCGTTATCATACACGGTAAACTTCGTTCCCATCAGATTAGACCTGCACACACGTGACGCTTGTATTTTTACTACAGCACTTGGATTAATGAGTACACTGTCTAACTCTGGGGTTTTCAATCCTATAGATGCCATAGATCATCCTCGTCCTCGTGCGATGGGCCGCAATCCTAACGTTTTAAAGCCAGCTTTATATATTCATGTATAAAGACAAAATTTAAACAGTGAAAAGTTTATATTAAAATGTTTTAAATTTAGTTCCTATCACATTGAATCGTTTTTTTTCTCATCACTATAGCAGTGAACTGTTAGCAGTATTATATAGTTGTTAAATAATTTTTTTTTGTATTTATTTGTTTTAATTCGATTTTTATAATTAATTTATTTTACTACTTTTTTATTATTTATTTTTGACAGTTTTTCTCCAAACTTTTATTTATTTATTGTAATCTAATTCTATTTTTTTTTTATTTGTAATCTTATTTATGTATTTATTTATTCAATTTTTTAAATTAATTAATTAATTATTTTAATTAAATTATTTAATTTCGTTTTTATTTATTTATTTTGATCAAATTTGTATTTTTTATTTATTTAGTTTTATCTGTTTTTATTATTTTGATCAAAGTTGTATTTATTCATTTTTAATCAATTGTTTTACTATTTATTTATTGTAATCAAAAAAACATTTTATCTAATTTTGTATTATTTATTTAATTTTTGTTTTTCTCTAAACTTTTCTAATCTAAAATGAGATTAATTTATTTATTGTAATCTAATTTTGTTATTATTTTAATCTAATTTAATTAATTTATTTATTTTACTTTATTCATTCAGTTTTAAACTACTTTTATTTATTTATTTTAATCCAATGTTATTTATTTAAATCAATTTTTTATTTTACACATTTTTAAAATTTCACATTTTTATTATTATTTTAATCAATTTTCTTTTTTTTTTTAATCCAATTTTTATAATTTATTTATTTTCATAATTTTTTTTTATTTATACCACTTTTCTCCAAACTTTTTTATGGACCTTGTTCATGTGCTTCCATTGTAAATCCACAATTTGCCCTTTAAAAAAACAGTGTGGAAATTATTTTCCGCTGTAACAAATGCATTCAAAAGATCTAATGAACAGGAAACATCCATCCTGGGTGATCCGCTAAATATGATCTGATCCCTCAAACCCCATTTGGATGTCACTGTTGTGATCAAATCTCCTGAGATGCGATGAGTTAATAGCAGAAATAAAAGGCACCTCAGTTTTCCTATGAAGCTCTCGCCCTCACGGGACAGATCTGTGGCGTCAACGGAGATCAGATAGTTTGATGTCTTGCTCTTTTTCCTCTTGCGTCCAGCCAATAAAAACACCTGAAGCAAGAGAGAGAGATTGAGCACGAGAGAAGGACTAAAAAGCGTGTGGACGTGACGGCGCTCAGATCGTCACCTTCTTGCCGTCTTCTCTCTCCAGGTGCATGAAGTATGTGGGGTAGAGGCCGCGGTCCATGCCCTTCTTATCCCGTGAGATGCGACACTTGACCGTGACTCCCCGTGGAGCCGGACGGAGCACGAACTCTTCCAGATTATCCACCTCGATGGAGGAGCCCTCAGCCGACGGAGAACTCACCGGGATACACTCCTGACGGTCGGGAGAGAAAGACATTTAACCCACATCAATTAGTGATGAAAATCAATCAATAATAGCCTCATTAAATGCTTTTTCAGTCTCAGAGGAAAGTTCACAAACTGAACGAAATACTTTTCCATATCCCATAGGAATAGTTTAATGCAGGGGGTCTCGAGACTTAAAAAGTGGATCGCCAGGATGATTTAAGGAAAATGGAGTTACATTAAAAATTAAAAATAAAAAACATTTGTTTTCATAAAATCATAGTCTATATGCCTATATAAAAGGAATAAATTCATGATATACATTTGACTTAAATAATTAAAAGAAAGAAAAAACGGTGTGACTGCTGCTGAGTTTGGTTCATTTTTGTGAGGCGCGGCGCTCCTCAAACAACTTCACGGAAAGGAAACCAGAAGACCTTTAATAAAGGAAACCTTTATTTTACACTAGCACAATGTAAGTAAACACTTTGCAATTTTGAACGATGTCCTACTCTTATTATCTGTATGACCAAAATGACGGAGTATTTTATGTTTCCTCTGTGCGATCGCGCCGGCGCCTCACGCGCACACATATTCCAGCATCGCAAACTTGACATCGCAGCCTGTTCATTATCAACATAAAATACTCAACCGAACATATAAAAAGTTACACAGCTCAGTTTAAATAGCAAATTTTTGCGCATGTGATGAGGATGATTTTTTCCGTCAATATTGGGAAGCGAGTGAAGTACAAAGCCTATAATAAATAATGGTTTAGCATCCAAATACATCGCGAATATGGAAACATTTGGATTCGAGTGAGAGAGTTAGGCTACGTGAGCCTAACGCTGGTTACTTTCAGTTTCTCATTAAATGATTTCGTTTTGGCTTGTTTATAGTTAGCCAAAATTGTACTGGTAAATGTAAAGGATTTGTTGTGGAGTGAGGGGAACTAAAATAACCTATAGCTGTGTTTGAAGTGTTTATAATGTTTGTAGTACATTATAACATTTCTCTTTATTTACGATCGTTTCGTGTCTTAAGACATCAATGTGTCGTCACGAGCCGTAGGGTTTAATATGGATTCGTATATGTATGTATTGTTTCTGAATGCAATAAAATGCGACTTACCTGTTTTTACTCTCTTTCAAAAACATAAAAAATATTTATATACAGGGTTCCCACTCTTTCATGAACACCAGATTCAAGGCACCTTTTATTTTATATCAAGCCCAATAAATACGATAAAGGTGGGTGTGTTACTGCCAATCTGAACAGTATCAAAGACCTACTGTACCTGTGTCTATCATTACTGCAGTAACGCTAAGGCATACACGGACAACTAAAATACAATTTTAGGGGCATGTGACTTTTAAAATCCAACGAGGAAAGAGGCTGGTGTACAAGAGCGGGAGCGAGTTTTAACGAGAGATGCAGTTTGCAACTCTTATTCCTGCTTTTAACATTTATTTCACACTGGTTTTAGTTTTCTTTTTTACGAATCATTACTTAAGGCGAGACACTACAGGTGAATAGGGATTTTTTTTTTAATTACAAGATATCACTGTGAAACTTCTCTAGTTTATTACTGGCATAAACATAAGAAAAAAATGTATTACAAGTTTTGTGTAAGTTAATGTTTTAATATGCAAATTAGGTCTTATATACTTAAATATACGCTCATTTGCATACATTTCCAAAAACAAAATCTGTAAATTGCAAAAGACCAGGTTTAAAATTCTTGGTTCTATTTGTTGACATATTAGATGAGAGGGCTTTTACAGAGGGGATTCTGGGTATCTTATTTTGTGCTTTAGTAAATTAGAGAAAACTGACAAAAATCTATTTTCGCCATGTTTTTTGCAGTAAAAGGACCTATAACTCAGGATAGGAATGATATATCAACAAATCCCTCTGTAAACGCCTTCAGAATATAGTTAAGTATAAGACTGGAAAAGTTGGTGCTTGTAGGTGCTACTGAAGTGGATAATCTGACTCTGAGTGTGAGAGAAAACTCACTTTGAGAAAACGGCCTTTAAAGTTTTGTATTGTATAATGGCATACATTTCTATGAAACCCCCAACCTACAAACAAAATATATATTCAGTTCATTAATATCAGTAGTGTATAATATTTACAACACATGGAAATTGATAAATTAATGAATTATTAATAGCAATAGCCTTAAGCTGAAGAGAACTACCTTAACAAACACACATAACAACAGTCACACAAACTGCAAAAGAGCTGTCCATGTTTGTTGCGTGTCCATCTAGAACTATTTGAATCTAATTCTGACAGGGTTTCATCGTCTAATCTGTTGTGGTTTACTTTCTTTTTAGTAGCTCTTGCTACTTGGTCTTTTCTGTGAACGTTTATGAGCTGATTTCGGTGTTGTCTGCATTTTCTCTCAGGCGGAGAATACACAAGGAAGCAGCAGCGCATCACGTAGTGGGAAATTCACATCGACCAATCAGATGTGGTTTTTAGCTGCAAACTTTTGCGGTTGGTTAGTTCTACAAAGGAAATGGCCATATTTGGATTAGACAGTGCTGTGTATGAGACTGAGAGCTTTATAATGATACCAGGCATGTTTCTGTGAATGGAGACGGCACGGGAGCTCGCGTTAGGAGGCTAACTTTTGATGATTTCGGGTAGAAATCTAAAGTCGCAAGTTGACAAAATATAATGAAGTAACCACTTTAATGTGTAATGTTGACACATTTTTTATTTTGACATGAAAGCTTACATGTTAAGGAAGCAAACTGGCCCAAAATCTCAAAATTGACCGTGCCGTGCCTCGCCTTAATTAAAACATTAATATAATATTACATACATGAATTTTCCAATTAAATGAAAAGATATGGATAAGTTAATTGCTAGGCATTAATAATATGCAAAATTATTTATTAATCACCTGTACATGGTACCTTTTTAAAAATCAATTTTAAGGCTTTTAAGACTTAATATTTTAGATACCTTATTATTCTACATTTTTAAAAGCACATTAGCTTCTCATCGATCCACCAGTTAACATTTACAACTCTGTGTAAGCTAAAAATATGGGTTCATATGCATTAGTCTGAACAAACCAACTGATGCACTGGAAATGTCACTCTTTGACAGTAGATGGCGCTTATGGAACAGCAGAAATATATTGGTTTCCCCAGTCACCTCTGTAAACAAAGGAGCTGTGCTGATAAACACTACTTTATTAAGCTTTATTCGTTGGAACTTTGATAAATCAATTTTTATGTAGCTCAACACTGAGCCAAGCATCACTGAATTTGCACTTCCCTGGCACCAAGTTAAAAAGCTCCACGTTATGTGCTCATCATGCAGAGCTGGCTGCATGTGATCACGATCCATCCGCATTTTTCTGTTTTTTCCCGCTTCCTCCCCAATCAGTAGCGCTGTTTTGTTTTTGCATTTGGCAGCGCATAAAGGCCAATTTTTGTAATAGCACCGTGTTACTCTAACAAAATGTGTTTCATGCTTAATTCAAGCACTTTCAAGGACCTATGTTTGTTTTCAAGTACTTTCCTGTCCTTGAATCCATGCGTCTGAAATTCAAGGACTTTGAAGAAGCGTGGGAACCCTGTATATTTGGAGTGTATTTTGAAGCATGTAGCAAACGATTAACTGGTTAAAATTCTTGTAGGTTAACGGTTAACCAGTTAATTAGCGTCCCACATATAGCTAGATCAAATTAGTGCAGAATCAACTTTGCGTTGCGAACGCGTCAAGGATCAAAAGCAGTTGTGTGGAAAAGTGCTGAGCTGAATTTTTGTGCCATCTAGTGGTTTAATGGAGATTACAGTCAAATGGCCCATTGTATTCAAGTATTCTTATGCTTGGCTTGACAGTAATGGTTGTAGGCCTATATGGGTCGCGACAATAAAAAAAAAAAAAAAGAGGGTCGCTTTTAAAAAAGTTAAAAAAATACTGGTTTAATGGACTCCATAATGCAGTGTATGTAGCCACCTTTATTAAGATGTTTTAATAAAATTTTTAGTATTTGTTTATTTTATTCTATTTTTATTACTTATTTAAATAACATTTTACATTTTATTTATTTTAATAATTTAATAAAGTTTTATTATAAGTTTATTTAATCAAATGTTCTTATTATGTATATGTTTTAACCTAATGTTTTATTTATTTATTTATTTGTTTTCATTTATTTTTTCATTATTTATTTAGTTTAATTTAAATTATTTATTTATTTGAATCTAATTATTAGTATTTATATATTTTCATCAAATTTTTATTATTGGTTCATTTTATTTTATTTTTATTACTTATTTAAATAACAATTTTAATTTTAATCAAATATTTATTTTTTTAATAATAATTCTGTGTATTTATGTTAATCAAATGTTCTTATGATGTACATTTTTTAACCTAATGTTTTACTATTTATTTGTTCGTTTTAATTGACTAATTTAGTTTAATCTAAATGATTTATTTATTTTAATCCAATTATTAGTTTTTATACATTTTAATAAAAAATTTTGTATTTGTTTATTTTATTAATTTTTTATTACTTATTTAAAAAACTTTATACATTTTATTTATTTTAATCAAATATGTATTAATTTTTTTTAATAAAAGTTTTATAATGTATTTATTTAAATCAAATTTTTTTTTACCTAATGTTTTATTATTTATATATTTTAATTTATTTTTTCATTATTTATTTATTTTATTTAATCTAATTTTGCATTTTTACTTCATTTTTTATTTAAAGCTTCTGCAACTTTACGTTTTAATATAATATAATAAAAGGTTATGTTTACAATAGTTAATAATATATATAATATCTTATATTGTAATATAACTAATTATTTGTGAATGGACAGTTATTAGAAATATGACAGAAAGAGTTTGCTATGGAAGAAAACTATACCGAATGAGATTTCAGTGGAAATACGTAGGCGTTTGTTCAACTGATGGCGTGACTGATGCCTGACGGACAAACACGCATGCAATCGCTAACACACACGACTGCAGGGACAGATACTGAATGCGTGACTGTCTGTTTGTGTGTTTCTCTCACCGTGGTGGATTTAGTGCTGGAGGCCGACGCAGGTCGTGTGCTCTCTGTGTTCGGGGACAGCGATCGGCTTCGATCTTCGGCTTCTTCGTCGTCGTCCTCGCTGGCCTCATCATAGTTCATGCTGCCAGACAGTCCTGAGAGGAACAGAGTTTAGAGAGCTCGAGATGAGAAACAACAGCCGAAGATCTGCCATTTACACACAATCTCCTGAGACACACACACACACACACACTTCACCATCCTGCACTATGAGTGTGTGAGTGTGTGTGTCCTATTCTTGACATTTTTAAAAATGTCCCCTGTAGAAACATGCCAGTGTTCGGTATATATCACGGTATCGTTATCGCGGGCATTATAAAATACGGTGAATAATTCTAGACAGGGTTATTATCGTTAACTAAATATAAACTCTTAAAAACATTTCTGTTTCCTGCACCAGCAGGAAAAAAGTTTGCAGTCTGGAGCCTTTTTCTCTATGTGGTTCAGTCAACTCTTCACCCAAAACAAGGGCCAGAGCAAGTACTTTACATTGTGTCGACATTTTTAAATTCAGCAAAATTAGATGCTAGTAACACTTCCACGGATATTCCGTATAATACATCAGTGTCTCAAGCAAGTGTGCCGGACACGCAATGAAAAGTGAAGCAAAAGCATTTCGATCGCACCCTGATATCTAAGTAAGCGTGTGTGTGTGTGTGTGTTACCACGTCTCTGCAGCAGTGTGTGTATGTCAGTCTTGGGTTCCAGCAGTGTGTCGGTGTCGGCGTCTGTCTCTGGCTCTTCTGTGGCGGGCAGCAAGGCCTGCGCCGACTGACTGACCGACAGAACCTGGATCTTACTGCCCAGATCCGGAGCTTCCGATCCCAGCAGCGCCGCGGGCCCGTCGATGCCTGACGGACAAACACGCATGCAATCACTCGGCTGCAGGGACAGATACTGAATGCAAATCAAAGTATGTGATTTTTCTAGATCTATTTAGCAGGTGCAGAGATAAGGCCTGTCATTTAATTTTATTTAGTTTGACAGTGGAAAAATACACAAGTCAGACTCCAAAAAACCTTCCCAGAGAGAGTGAAAGACAAACAACAGATACGAGTCCTGAGAAACAGATAAGAGAAGCAAGAACTATTAAACAAATGATATTGAACCAAAACAGAGGAGGGGAAGACAGGAGTGAATAAGGCTGTGTCTTCATTAACCCAGATTCCGTTCAGATGTTTGCCGTTCTGTCCGCACACATTTTTTGTCTTGCGAAAACTGAGCTTTTTGAAGATGCTCTCCCGAATGGATGTCTCTTTCGCGTTGAAGTTTCATTACTGGATGAATCAGCGTTTTTGAACAAATCTCTTGAATGAATGATTCAATGACTCACTCATAAAGTCTTCACTTGTTTCATTACTGGATGAATCAGCGTTTTTGAACGAATCTCTTAAATGAATGATTCAATGACTCACTCATAAAGACTTCACTTGTTTCATTACTGGATGAATCAGCGTTTTTGAACGAATCTCTTGAATGAATGATTCAATGACTCACTTGTAAAGTCTTCACTTGTTTCATTACTGGATGAATCAGCGTTTGTGAACGAATCTCTTGAATGAATGATTCAATGACTCACTCGTAAAGACTTCACTTGTTTCATTACTGGATGAATCAGCATTTATGAATGAATCTCTTGAATGAATGATTCAATGACTCACTCGTAAAGTCTTCACTTGTTTCATTACTGGATGAATCAGCATTTTTGAATGAATCTCTTGAATGAATGATTCAATGACTCACTCGTAAAGTCTTCACTTGTTTCATTACTGGATGAATCAGCATTTTTGAATGAATCTCTTGAATGAATGATTCAATGACTCACTCGTAAAGTCTTCACTTGTTTCATTACTGGATGAATCAGTGTTTTTGAATGAATCTCTTGAATGAATGATTCAATGACTCACTCGTAAAGTCTTCACTTGTTTCATTACTGGATGAATCAGCGTTTTTAAACAAATCTCTTGAATGAATGATTCAATGACTCACTCGTAAAGTCTTAACTTGTTTCATTACTGGATGAATCAGCGTTTGTGAACGAATCTCTTGAATGAATGATTCAATGACTCACTTGTAAAGTCTTCACTTGTTTCATTACTGGATGAATCAGCATTTTTGAATGAATCTCTTGAATGAATGATTCAATGACTCACTCGTAAAGTCTTCACTTGTTTCATTACTGGATGAATCAGCGTTTTTAAACGAATCTCTTGAATGAATGATTCAATGACTCACTCGTAAAGTCTTAACTTGTTTCATTACTGGATGAATCAGCGTTTGTGAACGAATCTCTTGAATGAATGATTCAATGACTCAATTGTAAAGTCTTCACTTGTTTCATTACTGGATGAATCAGCATTTTTGAATGAATCTCTTGAATGAATGATTCAATGACTCACTTGTAAAGTCTTCACTTGTTTCATTACTAGATGAATCAGCGTTTTTAAACGAATCTCTTGAATGAATGATTCAATGACTCACTCGTAAAGTCTTCACTTGTTTCATTACTGGATGAATCAGCGTTTGTGAACGAATCTCTTGAATGAATGATTCAATGACTCACTTGTAAAGTCTTCACTTGTTTCATTACTGGATGAATCAGTGTTTTTGAATGAATCTCTTGAATGAATGATTCAATGACTCACTCGTAAAGTCTTCACTTGTTTCATTACTGGATGAATCAGCGTTTTTAAACGAATCTCTTGAATGAATGATTCAATGACTCACTCGTAAAGTCTTAACTTGTTTCATTACTGGATGAATCAGCGTTTGTGAACGAATCTCTTGAATGAATGATTCAATGACTCACTTGTAAAGTCTTCACTTGTTTCATTACTGGATGAATCAGCATTTTTGAATGAATCTCTTGAATGAATGATTCAATGACTCACTCGTAAAGTCTTCACTTGTTTCATTACTGGATGAATCAGCGTTTTTAAACGAATCTCTTGAATGAATGATTCAATGACTCACTCGTAAAGTCTTAACTTGTTTCATTACTGGATGAATCAGCGTTTGTGAACGAATCTCTTGAATGAATGATTCAATGACTCACTTGTAAAGTCTTCACTTGTTTCATTACTGGATGAATCAGCATTTTTGAATGAATCTCTTGAATGAATGATTCAATGACTCACTCATAAAGTCTTCACTTGTTTCATTACTAGATGAATCAGCGTTTTTAAACGAATCTCTTGAATGAATGATTCAATGACTCACTCGTAAAGTCTTCACTTGTTTCATTACTGGATGAATCAGCGTTTTTGAAGCGATTGAATGTGACCTGGATGCACCAGAAAGTGGTGGGATATTTTGCAAATAAAATGATTGTGCTTAAAGAATACCGTGAGAATTTATGTCTGGTCTTTTCGGTATCGCATTTAAACATAAATATACGAATATGCAGTGAGATTATTTTATCGTTTGCTAATGCTTCAGTGTGGACGAGAAACTTTTGGAAAACCATTGGACGAGAACCGTTTTGAAACGAAAATGCTGTAGCCTTATAAAAAGCTCAGTGAGGAGTGTCTGATTGAGCTCTCAAAGGTTGCGTGTGTTGACCTCACCATCTAGGATGATGTCACTGCTCGTGCTGACATGGGGCTCCACGAGCGGCGCTTGTTCCTCACTGCGGCGGGGTCGTGAGCGCCGCGGACGTCCCTCTGGGTTCGGCTGGACCATCAACGGCTCCTGCCGTTTCCGCCGCTGCTTCTGCTCCAACAGCGCCCTCTGCAGACACAAATAAAAGCTTAAATTCAATCTGTTTGTCATATAAACAGGGCTCGACAGTGCGACCATTTCACTCGCATGAATAGATGCGACTAAAAATAGATGTGTGCGAACTGTACGATGTATTTTGGAGCACGTGTGCGAATAAAAAATCCCTGCGGATCAGTTTTCTTAAATGTAAGATTATAAAAAGTCTTCAATACCTTAAATGGTATAACAAGCGTCTTAATGATCATTTTGAGGTGTCTTATATTCTGGGGATGGGAAAAACATAAATGGCGATACTGCCTAATGTGATTATTAATCTTCAAAAAGCTATGATTTCATTAAATAAATGTGAGCGCTTCACGTTTCAAAGCCTGCGCTGTTGTGCGTTCGACAGGCTCACGTAACGGTTTGCAGTCAATGAATATCGCACATTTATGGCAAGAGAATGCTTATGAACTAATGCTGATGAATTATGACAATGTTTACTGTGTTTATGTTGTAATATGATGTATACGGTTGTAAGAACGCATATTTTATCTCCTCATCTGAGTTTGAATGAGCTCCTGCAATAATAAAGCATAGACACTTCATAATAAGAGTCCTGGTTACACAAACTGTATGTAATTAAATTTTTAAGTACTATTTAAGCTTCTGTCTGGGATGCCCCGTCACAGGAAGGGAAGACTAAGAACATTATTTGACACATATTATTAAATATATAGGCTTTACTAGTATCAGTGTTATCATAATTAACAAAAACTAAAACCATACACAAATCTCTTTACTTGAAATTAATAAATGTTAACTGACATAAAATAAAATATAAAAAAAACTCAAACTTTTCTTAGTTTCATTTAGTTTCATTAACCTGATGTACCAAACTAAAACTGAAATAAAAATTTATAAAAACTATAGACATTTTTAAAATAAAATTAAAAAACAAAACAACAGAATTACTCAAATAAAAGAAGAATTAAATTGAATTCAAAATATTAACAAAATCTATAATCTCAGTGACAGTAAAATAACACTAGTAAGGCCAAATCTGTTACAGTGTGTTTTATATATAAATGCAGACATAGGGTGTACTCACACTAGGCGCTCTGAACCGTGCCCGAGCGCGTTTGACCCCCAAAGCCTGGTTCGTTTGACAAGTGTGAGCGCTCCGTTCCGTGCCTGGGCACGGTTCATTTGGCCGGCTCTGGCCCGCTTGGAAGAGGTGGGCCAGAGCACGGTTCGGTTGGGCTCAGGCGCGGTACGCATGTGGTGTGAGTGCTAACCACGCCGGAGCACAGAACAGCTCCGTGCTACTGTCATCATTACGACAGCAAACGCCAAACTATGGATACACTTTTCAATTAATTCAAGTATATTTAGGTTTATAACGGATTGATGAACATGAATTGTATTTTGTGAGTAAAGCTGTAAATTCCTCATTAAAGTCAGTTGCCTCCGTAATAATCTTCTGATATGTGCAGTGCAATCAAGTGAAAATCGCTGCACGGCATAAATCTATTAGGCAGTCTATTAGCGAAAGCGCTTTTCTTCCTGTCTTCTTAAAAACAAAAAGTTGCATCGTGAATGACGTAAGCGTGCTCCGGCCCGGTACGTTAAGTGCAATGTGAGTGCAGGAAACCGTGCCTAGTGTGAGTACACCCATAGTTAGGTGAACTAACCCTTTGACTTCCTCAAAGTTGATGTGTTAGAAGCAGGAAAAATGGGCAAGCGTAAGGATTTGAGCGAGTTTAACAAGGGCCAAATTGTGATGGCTAGACGACTGGGTCAGAGCATCTCCAAAACTGCAGCTCTTGTGGGGTGTTCCCGGTCTGCAGTGGTCAGGATCTATCAAAAGTGCTCCAAGGAAGGAACAGTGGAGAACCGGAGACAGGGTCATGGGCGGCCAAGGCTCATTGATGCACGTGGGGAGCGAAGGCTGGCCCGTGTGGTCCGATCAAACAGACAAGCTACTGGAGCTCAAACTGCTCAAGAAGTTAATGCTGGTTCTGATAGAAAGGTGTCAGAATACACAGTGCATCTCAGTTTGTTGCGTATGGGGCTGCATAGCATATATTAGGAAGTCATAATGTTATGCCTGATCGGCATATGAAATATGATATATATGAAAATGAAAACTGACAATATAATAAATAAAAGCTAATTCAAAATATTAATAAATACTATAATAGTATATAAATAATACAGTTTTTTAATATATGAGCACTTCAAGCTACAAAATTGTGGCAAAGAAGTTTAATGAGTTTAATGCAAAGAAGATAATAACATCGAGAGCACAGGAAGTGAACGTTAGCACGGACGAGGACGTTTGCAGTGAACACTCAATCCTTTCTCAGAAACAAAACACTCACGGGAAGATGAAGAAGTTGACGCACAATCGCTAGAATCATCCTCACGACAGCAGAAGCGGACGGTGAGTGAACGAGAACTGGGATGACAAGACTGAGAGTTTGAGAGCTCACACTGAGGGCGGCACCGCTGCACAGGAAACCACATGAGCTGCACCAGAATACTGTAGCGCCGCTCACTGTGTGCACAAACACTCCTGGACGGAGCTCTGACGCGCGTGTGTGTGTTTTATTGAATAGTGCTGATGCATGTTATTGTGTTTTATTGTGCATCATTGTGTATTATTGTGTTTTGACGCACATTATTGTGTATTGATGTGTATTATTGTGTATTGATGCGTTTTATTGTGTATTATTGTGTATTATTGTGCATTATTGTGTATTATTGTGTATTGATGTGTTTTATTGTGTATTATTGTGTATTGATGTGTTTTATTGTGTATTATTGTGTATTATTGTGCATTATTGTGTATTGATGTGTTTTATTGTGTATTATTGTGTATTATTGTACATTATTGTGTATTGATGTGTTTTATTGTGTATTATTGTGTATTGATGTGTTTTATTGTGTATTATTGTGTATTATTGTGTATTGATGCGTTTTATTGTGCATTATTGTGTATTATTGTGTATTGGTGTGTTTTATTGTGCATTATTGTGTATTATTGTGTATTGGTGTGTTTTATTGTGCATTATTGTGTATTGATGTGTTTTATTGTGTATTATTGTGTATTGATGTGTTTTATTGTGTATTATTGTGTATTGATGTGTTTTATTGTGTATTATTGTGTATTATTGTGTATTGGTGTGTTTTATTGTGCATTATTGTGTATTATTGTGTATTGATGCGTTTTATTCTTTTTTTCCCCACACACATTATTGTGTATTATTGTGCATTATTGTGTATTATTGTGTATTATTGTGCATTATTGTGTATTGATGTGTTTTATTGTGTTTTATTGTGTATTATTGTGTATTGGTGTGTTTTATTGTGCATTATTGTGTATTATTGTGTATTGGTGTGTTTTATTGTGTATTATTGTGTATTATTGTGTACTGATGTGTTTTATTGTGCATTATTGTGTATTATTGTGTATTGGTGTGTTTTATTGTGTATTATTGTGTATTATTGTGTACTGATGTGTTTTATTGTGCATTATTGTGTATTGATGTGTTTTATTGTGTATTATTGTGCATTATTGTGTATTGATGTGTTTTATTGTGTATTATTGTGTATTGATGTGTTTTATTGTGTATTATTGTGTATTGATGTGTTTTATTGTGTATTATTGTGCATTATTGTGTATTGATGTGTTTTATTGTGTATTATTGTGTATTGATGTGTTTTATTGTGTATTATTGTGTATTGATGTGTTTTATTCTTTTTTTCCCCACACACATTATTGTGTATTATTGTGTATTATTGTGTATTGATGTGTTTTATTGTGTATTATTGTGCATTATTGTGTATTGATGTGTTTTATTGTGTATTATTGTGTATTGATGTGTTTTATTGTGTATTATTGTGTATTGATGTGTTTTATTGTGTATTATTGTGCATTATTGTGTATTGATGTGTTTTATTGTGTATTATTGTGTATTGATGTGTTTTATTGTGTATTATTGTGTATTGATGTGTTTTATTCTTTTTTTCCCCACACACATTATTGTGTATTATTGTGTATTATTGTGTATTGATGTGTTTTATTGTGTATTATTGTGCATTATTGTGTATTGATGTGTTTTATTGTGTATTATTGTGTATTGATGTGTTTTATTGTGTATTATTGTGTATTGATGTGTTTTATTGTGTATTATTGTGCATTATTGTGTATTGATGTGTTTTATTGTGTATTATTGTGTATTGATGTGTTTTATTGTGTATTATTGTGTATTGATGTGTTTTATTCTTTTTTTCCCCACACACATTATTGTGTATTATTGTGTATTATTGTGTATTGATGTGTTTTATTGTGTATTATTGTGCATTATTGTGTATTGATGTGTTTTATTGTGTATTATTGTGCATTATTGTGTATTGGTGTGTTTTATTGTGCATTATTGTGTATTATTGTGTATTGATGTGTTTTATTGTGTATTATTGTGTATTGATGTGTTTTATTGTGTATTATTGTGTATTATTGTGTATTGGTGTGTTTTATTGTGCATTATTGTGTATTATTGTGTATTGATGTGTTTTATTCTTTTTTTCCCCACACATATTATTGTGTATTATTGTGTATTATTGTGTATTATTGTGTATTATTGTGTATTGATGTGTTTTATTGTGTATTATTGTGTATTATTGTGTATTGATGTGTTTTATTGTGTATTATTGTGTATTATTGTGTATTGATGTGTTTTATTGCGTTTTGACGCACATTATTGTGTTTTATTCTTTTTTTCCCCCCACACACATTATTGTGTATTATTGTGTATTATTGTGCATTATTGTGTATTGATGTGTTTTATTGCGTTTTGACGCACATTATTGTGTTTTATTCTTTTTTTCCCCCCACACACATTATTGTGTATTATTGTGCATTATTGTGTATTGATGTGTATTAATGTGTTTTATTGTTTTTTCCCCCACACATATTATTGTGCATTATTGTGTTTTATTGTGCATTATTGTGTTTTATTGTGCCTTATTGTGTTTTATTGTGTACTGATGTGTATTG
>CM077207.1:1997881-2055381 GCA_039654625.1 Rhinogobio ventralis
ACACTGTGATCCTAATGACTGCAAACACACCTCACAAACACAGCAACAGAGCAACTGTCCTCATGTGAATCAAGACTACACACACCTCAATAAAACACACACACACACAATGTGAGAAACTTTCAACTCACCCATGTCCTTTTGAACAGTAACAGTGTGTGTGTGTGTTTGTATACCTGTACGACCAGCGGCTGTAAGCGGGCTGAGAAGAGCTCTTCGCTGTTTCCATGTCGAGTGCGTGTGTGTAAGTGTGTGTCTGGGTTTCGGGCGTCTCTACCTGTGTGCAGGTCATGTGGGATCACACACATGACATCCGCAGGTGAGCCCTCAGGGTTGCTGGTTACTATGGCAACAACACCCCACAGACACCCTTTGAAAAGTAGGATGCTGCGGCACGTTTGGTGTGCGAGAGGCCTCTGAAGTATGAGACCTTCACCATGTGAAACCCGTCAGTTTAAAACCACTACACTACTAACCACTACTGTTGCGCACGACTGCACGTCTGTCATTAATGCATGTTTCCCAGCCTAGAGGGAACATTCGCAGAACGTTCTGTCAAGGTTCTCTCAACGTTATAAGCAAACATTCTTCCAGTAACGTTAATAGAAAGTTTGTTCAAAGTTATCTGGTCTTTAATAACGTTCTCAGAATGTTCTGTCAAGGTTCTCTCAACGTTATTAACAAACGTTCTTTCAGTAACGATAATAGAACGTTTGTTCAAAGTTATCTGGTCTTTGATAATGTTCTTAAGAACGTTCTGTCAAGTGTCTGATCACATCGTGATGTGGATTTGTTCATGTAAACAAGTTGCTTCGGCAGTCTTGAACTAAGGAGGAAGTTTAACACTAAACCCTTTGAATAGGTAGCGAAAATAGTAAACACCCTCCAAAATTCAGGCTGTTGTTGGTTTGGCAAGTAACCGTCTGCTATGTAAATTATTATAAATGTAAGCGCAAACCATAATCGTCTCATCGGTAGCATGTCATTTCCTCTCACGGCTCTGATAATGATGCCAATCTCAGGCTGTGCTGTACTTCCACATTCATCTAATGGCCACCGAACAGACCATAATTGCACAATAATGACACTCTCAGACACATTCATCAGGTCTGTGAGTGAGTGGATGGACCATTTTCTGGTTTTGTAAATGAACTCCTTGCAAATGCACGCTCCGATATGTGAATCCAGGCCAGCTGCGTTCATAAAGAAGATCTAGGAGACAAAACACACAAATAAACAAGCCTAATGCAGTCTGTGTCAGTGCTAATTAACCACAAGAGTCTCGATTTTGAATCAAGATCATTATATTTTAACAATATATAGCTCTACGAGAATCCCATCCATTCAATCCGAGAGACCTTGAAGAAAACATACAGACTGAATTAGGAGCCGAACACACAGCAGAAGCCAAAATGGACGCTAGTTCATTATCAGAGATGTGACTTCAAGAAAACTATATCAGGCTGTCTGTTAAACAAAAGCTGCAGATAAATCCAAACCACTTCCTGTCCTTCAGGCGAAACCTCCCCGAATTCCAGCTCACGGCATCATGGGAAAGGAAGGAGTGTGGTTCTGATAGAGCTGGTTGTGTCTGGTTGTGTTTGGATGACAAAACGTACACAAAGAAACTGAGAGCAGATGTCCAAAGTGATCTTAAGTCTTGCCAACACATTCGACTCTGGACAGAGTCAAGGACGGACAGAGACTTTCATCCTCACCGCTGTCAGAACAGATTCATCCACAACACTGACTCCCTCCATATGACCAGTATTACCAACACAACAGCAACAAACAAAAGAACTAGAGAATTTGTCCAACAGAACGGAATTAATACATTCTTTTAACATTATTGTGCTCCTCAACCATTCCTGAACCATTTTTGCTTTGTGTCAGGAGCATTATCCCGCTGGAAGAGCCACAGCCACCAGGGAATACCGTTTCCATGAAAGGGTGTACATGGTCTGCAACAATGCTTAGGGAGGTGGTACGTGTCAAAGTAACATCCACATGGATGGCAGGACTCAAGGTTTCCCAGCAGAACATTGCCCAAAGCATCACACTGCCTCCACCGGCTTGCCTTCTTCCCATAGTGCATCCTGGTGCCATGTGTTCCCCAGGTAAGCCACGCACAAGCACCAGGCCATCCACGTGATGTAAAAGAAAACCTGATTCATCAGACCAGGCCACCTTCTTCCATTGCTCCGTGGTCCAGTTCTGATGCTCACGTGCCACTGTTGGTGCTTTCGGCGGTGGACAGGGGTCAGCATGGGCACCCTGACTGGTCAGCGGCTATGCAGCCCCATACACAACAAACTGAGATGCACTGTGTATTCTGACACCTTTCTATCAGAACCAGCATTAACTTCTGGAGCAATTTGAGCTCCAGTAGCTCGTCTGTTTGATCGGACCACACGGGCCAGCCTTCGCTCTCCACGTGCATCAATGAGCCTTGGCCGCCCATGACCCTGTCTCCGGTTCTCCACTGTTCCTTCCTTGGAGCACTTTTGATAGATCCTGACCACTGCAGACCGGGAACACCCCACAAGAGCAGCAGTTTTGGAGATGCTCTGACCCAGTCGTCTAGCCATCACAATTTGGCCCTTGTCAAACTCGCTCAAATCCTTACGCTTGCCCATTTTTCCTGCTTCTAACTTTGAGGACAAAGCTGCCAATGCTGCCTAATATATCCCACCCACTAACAGGAGCCGTGATGAAGAGATCATCAGTGTTACTCACTTCACCTGTCATAATGTTATGCCTGATCTGTGTATATATGTATATGTGTGTGTGTGTGTGTGTGTGTATAGAAATCACAGCTCATGGAAACATATTCAACTATATTTATAGAAACGCTTCTATAGGTGAATCAGTCAATTCACCTAAAAATCAAACATAACAAAAATCAAGAACCTATATATCGAATGAAAGAAAATGAAGCCTACTTTTGTAACGTGATTTTATTTTCATAACAATTAAGCGATGTTCACTCTCAATTTCTTTTTTAAATCGGTGCAAACGTAAGGAAGCACAACAAATACATACCTTACAATTAAAATAACAAATCATTATTTTGGCGTTACAGTAATTAGAAGGAGGTTAATTGTCTCGACAATAATCTAACAATATCAAAACACTTAATGATGTGACTAAGTTTATAAAAAAATTAAAAGTCTCGTTTTCTGCCGCTATATTATGATGTCATTTCAATATAGTAATGACGTACAACTGACGTCACATGACTATACCAGAAGCGCGAAACCACTGGATATGTGTAACGGTCACATTCGAGTGATTGTAATGAATTAGATCCATTCAGTCCCTGTGAGATTGATCAAATACATAAAGATAATTTAATCAACGCTGTGATTTACAGACGACCTGAACATCATATGTTGTATTCATTCAAGACTGTAATGTTCATCTGTATTCCCTGCTATCATCATTAGCAAACTGCTTCTCAACCGTTACACCCCATCAAATCCGCGTTCATTCACACTCTCCCGCCTTTTCCCTCTCTCCTGTTCACAATCCAGCACTTTAATTCAGATTTTTGTGTTTTGTTCTGTGTTGTTGTGTTTTTAGCCTGATGGCTGATGTTGCAGCACGTTCGAAACGCAACAGGATCCACCGAAGAAGAACAAAACACACCAAAGTTAGGAAAGACACGATAAATCACACGTGCACGCGCACACCGCGGTCCCAAAACGGCCGTCACTTTTGGATCATTTCTGAGAATTGTTTCCATCGGTGTCTTACCTGCTGTAGTAACTCATGTTTATCCGCCGTTGCTATGGATTTCTCCGCAGCTGCCGCGTCGCGTCCCTGTGCGCAAAACCCGCAGCGGCCGCGACGAGCACGCGCCTGCGCCTGCGCATGCGCACGCGGTTACGATGCCTTCGGTTACAGTCTTCCTCAAGGGGGCGCGTGATGGCTCAGAAAATCCACCACTCAAGCACGGTTTTTGTCTTACTGAAGATATTTGTACACTAAAACGCTGTTTTGTTTTTTTCTTCAATCTGTACATTAAAATGTGACGCATATGAATCTCTATAAAATGATTAAAATGATCATCGCGAACGACTGTGATTGGTTCATCTTGAAAAGCGCTGCGAATGGTAACACGCGCTGTCACGTGACAAACGTTACCTTTTACAGCGATTTCCAAGATGGTCCAATCACAATCGTTTGTGATGAGTCCGCATTCGGATTTGCAACGTTCAAATCCACCAAAATAATAATAAATTGTTTTAGACCCATTTTATGATGCTAGCGTAATTCCAATTGATTCCTGATTAATTCATCAAGCAACTTGTTTATTGTCGTTCTGTCCGTTTCACAGAAAAAATACTATAGTATATTATAGTAATATTACTCTAGTAAATGTTATAGTAAATTGTAGCATAACATAGTATTTACTACACTTTGTTAATTTATACAGCATACTGTAGTATTAACTAGTCAATTGTTAAACTATAGTAAATACTGAGGTAAATTTCAATTTACTGTAAAATATTTACAGTATGGTTCAAAAACACTATAGTATTTACGAGAGTAATTTTAAAATTAATATACTATAGTGTTTTTTTTTTCATGTGGTAGGCAAACTAGACATAATATATCACACATCAATGAACAAAATAAAATAAAACTGACTGTTCCTCACACATTGTGGGTAGTGTCTGCCACCTTTTGGTGACTTATGGCTGGTGTTATGCCAAAATTAGTAATAGTTTGCTACTGATGCTAGCTGGTCTAGTTGTCAAGTTGACTAAGGTAGTTTTACTAATTATGTTAAATGAATTAGTTCTAAAAGAGAAGATACTAATTTGAGTGCAGGTACAGGCACTTGAACTAATTATTATAAGTGTGAATGAGGAAACATCGTTTTTGGGTCTACTGTTTGTGGTTTTAAATTGATTTAGATCCTAATATCTCTACTAGATGGCAGTACAGTCACTGCTCAAAGCACCACAGTCACTTCAGCTCTCATCTGGTATAATGTGTGTTACAAAGTTGGCACAGGAAAATAACCAGGCAGTAAGTTGAATGCCAAGCGTTTTTGAACGTTAGGAGAACATACAGAAATAATTTTTCACAACTTAAAGGCACAATATGTAAGATTTTTGGATTTAAATATCCAAAAACCACTAGAGCAATGTTGTATATTTTGTTGACTTGTGTACATTATCCCAAATGTTTCCAAGAATGTTTAAATCCAGAGAAATAAGCGATTTTATCCAGGACACGGAACGTGTGTGTGCGTCGCCTATCAATGACATCATACCCGCGTTACCCTCGATTTCCGGCTTTATTTTGTAGAAACCATGGAAACACCAACGCTGCTTTAATATATGATGTGTTTTATTAGACAGGTGAGCAGCTGTTTGGATCATTCATGGACAGAAACTAATCATTGTTCTCCAGCTCAACACAGTTAGTCTTATTGTTTAAATCTGGTGTTCTTGATTTACCGCGAGTATCATGCTTTACCATGCCTGATATGATCTCGCTCACTGCAGTGTGAACAAGTGTCTCATAGTAGCGCCGAGAGAACGCACAGTAGCATTATAACATCACTTTAACACACTCAAATGTGTGTAGTATGATAAAACAGCGCTGCGTTACACACACACACACGAGCGGAAGAAGCGGAAGCGCTCGGCAGCAACAGAATAAAAGCTCCGCCAAATCAAGTCATCAAGACACGCCTTTGTTTTGAAAAAGCTACATCTAGCGGCGAAAAATTACATACACTCACCTAAAGGATTATTAGGAACACCTGTTCAATTTCTCATTAATGCAATTATCTAATCAACCAATCACATGGCAGTTGCTTCAATGCATTTAGGGGTGTGGTCCTGGTCAAGACAATCTCCTGAACTCCAAACTGAATGTCAGAATGGGAAAGAAAGGTGATTTAAGCAATTTTGAGCGTGGCATGGTTGTTGGTGCCAGACGGGCCGGTCTGAGTATTTCACAATCTGCTCAGTTACTGGGATTTTCACACACAACCATTTCTAGAGTTTACAAAGAATGGTGTGAAAAGGGAAAAACATCCAGTATGCGGCAGTCCTGTGGGCCAAAATGCCTTGTTGATGCTAGAGGTCAGAGGAGAATGGGCCGACTGATTCAAGCTGATAGAAGAGCAACTTTGACTGGAATAACCACTCGTTACAACCGAGGTATGCAGCAAAGCATTTGTGAAGCCACAACACGCACAACCTTGAGGCGGATGGGCTACAACAGCAGAAGACCCCACCGGGTACCACTCATCTCCACTACAAATAGGAAAAAGAGGCTACAATTTGCACGAGCTCACCAAAATTGGACAGTTGAAGACTGGAAAAATGTTGCCTGGTCTGATGAGTCTGGATTTCTGTTGAGACATTCAGATGGTAGAGTCAGAATTTGGCGTAAACAGAATGAGAACATGGATCCATCATGCCTTGTTACCACTGTGCAGGCTGGTGGTGGTGGTGTAATGGTGTGGGGGATGTTTTCTTGGCACACTTTAGGCCCCTTAGTGCCAATTGGGCATCGTTTAAATGCCACGGCCTACCTGAGCATTGTTTCTGACCATGTCCATCCCTTTATGACCACCATGTACCCATCCTCTGATGGCTACTTCCAGCAGGATAATGCACCATGTCACAAAGCTCAAATCATTTCAAATTGGTTTCTTGAACATGACAATGAGTTCACTGTACTAAAATGGCCCCCACAGTCACCAGATCTCAACCCAATAGAGCATCTTTGGGATGTGGTGGAACGGGAGCTTCGTGCCCTGGATGTGCATCCCACAAATCTCCATCAACTGCAAGATGCTATCCTATCAATATGGGCCAACATTTCTAAAGAATGCTTTCAGCACCTTGTTGAATCAATGCCACGTAGAATTAAGGCAGTTCTGAAGGCGAAAGGGGGTCAAACACAGTATTAGTATGGTGTTCCTAAAAATCCTTTAGGTGAGTGTATTTGTGGCTTTAATGGAAAGCTTAGCAAAACAATTTTGTTGACTGGGTGAGAGAATCTCAATCTGATGATCCTCACATATGACAAAAAACAGCCTATTGGTAAATTGGTCATCTCACCACTCAACAACTGCTTTTAATGTCTTGCCTTTTACGTATACACACTGTAAACCCTAACGCTCAAAATAATTAATTGGTTTGAGTAGAGCCAAATTAGTTCAAATCAAATGATTTTTTTTTGATGGTTTAGAACTTTCTTTTTCTTTTGAGTTCTCAAAACCGACACATTTTATTGTTCATTGTTTTGAGTTTTATGAACTTGTTTCTTTTAATTTAGACAATACATGACACTCAAAAGGGACAGTAAATGCCAAAAATAAGTGTTATATTATTTTTTTGGTAACACTTTACAATAAGGTTCATTAGTTAACGACATTAATTAACATGAACTAATAATGAACTGCACTTATAAAGCATTTATTTATCTTTGTTAATGTTCATTTCAACATTTACTAATGCATTATTAAAATCTTGTTAACATGAATGAATGCACTGTGAACTAACATGAACAAACCATGAACAGCTGTATTTTTATTAACTAACATTAACAAAGATTAACTAATGCTGAACAGAGGTGTTAGTTCATGTTAACTAATACAACCTTATTGTAAAGTGTTACCATTATTTTATTATATTATATTATTTTTTTGTGCAAGATTAACATTAAGTGAGAGATATAGTAGTGTTTAATGTTTTATCATGCTAGTTTAGAAGAATTTCTGTTATGTTGTGTTTTTTTGGTAAGGTTTCCATCATGTGACGAGTGAAGCATGAGCTTAGTTTGAGAACAGATACATGTTAAATGTTTTATATTGCTGTCCTCATTCAGCAAGTGCTATGCTAATGCTACCAAAGCATTGTGTAACTTAGCAAGGTGGCATTTATTG
Organism: Rhinogobio ventralis; assembly: GCA_039654625.1. Classification (NCBI taxonomy): domain Eukaryota; kingdom Metazoa; phylum Chordata; class Actinopteri; order Cypriniformes; family Gobionidae; genus Rhinogobio; species Rhinogobio ventralis. Next base: position 2,005,800 of record CM077207.1, read on the forward strand.
AATTAGCTAGTTAAAGCTAGTCAAATGTGAATTAGCTTACTCATATATTTTAAGTTCAGACCAATTAAAATGTATGATTACAAAATAAAAATCTGCAAGTTCTGCTCACTTAAACTTTACATTTCTTAATTAAAAAAATTTGCCTTAGTTTTTTTGAGTTTTGCCAACTTATTCGGGTTTATATTGTACTCAAGCAGTCCAGAAAACAGCTTTTTGATATATTTTGAGCACCTGTATACACATATTGCTTGAAAAATAGCCCAAAATAGTGGCTTACCGGGGGTCTCCGGCGTAGGTGTTTTCTGAGTAATCCGGGTCAGGAGTGTCCGGAGATCTACAACCAAGAGAACATGAGGGAAGACATGACGAGGTTACGCCAGGAAAAACACAGCTGCTCATCCATCTGACCGCTGCATGGACATACATGAGATTATTTACACAGATCATCTCGACGAAACAGCCGAAAACCATCCAGCCTCTGCAAACAAACACAATCTGACACTGAACAGGAATCAACAAAACCTATTATGATGCTTCCATTGCACATTTTCAGATTCATAAACATAACTAGTACAAACAAATAGCTTTGTTGAATCAACTTTGACAGAAATCAACAAATATAAACGTCATGTGTTATGCCTAGACATTTAGGAGGCATGTTTTGCTCTAAATACACTGTAATATTATAATAAGTCATGGCAACATAATATGTTTTTTCCATGAACTCTCCAAATTAGTCAGATTTATTGGCCAATGGGTTGTTTGTGCAATTATATAAATAGAGGATGTATTGCAGATGGGAGATAAATGGGAGGCATAAATAAAGATGAAATTAACCTATTGAAACCTCTTTTTTCTAAGTTCAACAACTTGATTTTTAGCCAGTTTAATCTAATTTTGAAATGACTTGCACAGCTAATGTGATTGTACTTAATTTAAGACAGCAAACTGAACTTACGTTTTTAAGTAGGTAGAAGATTGAAGATAAAAAATTATTGTGCATCTTCATAGCTGCATATTTCAATAGGGAATACATCAAAAACAGTTCTTTAATTTAAATGGCCTTCCCTTCAGACGTATGATCTGTCCGCTTGCCTCGGTCTCTGATTCTGGCCACTGTTGATTGAGATCAGTGTGGATTGATATGCTGGAAATAAAGCAGTGAATTTCTCAGGCCGAGTGTCAGAAAGTTGTTTTTAAATCACTGTGGGTGAACGAGCATGAAGTCTGCGCTGCTCTGTGGAAAAATACAGGAACAGCATATCAGTGTTGTTTGTGCATCAGGAGCAGTTTGGAAAATGACCGGCACATGATGGCCTCAGCGTCCATGTGTGAGAGAGAGACAGACAGAGAGAGAGAGATCCTCTCGACTCATTCAGTCCTGCCACTCTCAAGTTCTACAGACTTCTAAGTTTTAGAAAGTGTTAAAAACGTGAAATAACCCTTTAAACATACAATTGTTATGAAATAAATTAAGAAATTTCTCCTTAAATAATACCTTTTTTTGGCATAAACAGTTCATTCAAAGCGAGTCAAGAACCATTGGGCCCTATCATACATCCGGCACAATGCGAAGCCAGGCGCCACGCAAGTGTGTTCTGTTAGTTTCAGCCCGACGCAATTCTCATTTTCACGTCCAGCGTCACGTTGTTTAAATATCAAACGCACTGGCGCTCATCTGTTCACCCATGGGCGTCTGGTCTGAACACCAGGAGTTCAGGAGCATTGTTGGAGCGTTGCTGTTGTGAGGAACTGAAAACGACTGCGCCATTGACCAACACACACCTGCTCTAAAGTCAATAGCGCAGTGTTTTTGTGTTATTTAAAGCGTGTGTTAGTAATATGAGCCTATATATAATGCGCGTACACTCTGATTATTACACACACAGGGACGCGCAGCAGCACACACACATTTTTAAATATAAAAAGTAAAAGGATTCCTCTCTGGAGAAGCGTTCAGTCTTTCCGCTCGCATGTAAATAGCGAATCCGCCATGGTGCGAGCGCAACTGGCTTTTAAAGGGAAAGGGAGATGAGACTCTGATTGGTTTATTGCACGTTACGCCCAAAACACACCCATGACTCATTAAGAGACGAGGGACAACCATTTTGGGCCATGCGCCTGGAGCGCCAACTGTTTTTTCCGTCGTTAAACTAGCAAAAGTGGATTCGGACTAAGTGCACCTGCGCGGTGAGCTTCAGATCATGCGCTCAGAACGTTAAAATAGGGCCTGTATTCTATAAAGAACCCGAATTAAACCTTTTTTTCTAAGAGTATGAGGTTTGATTGAGTGATTTAGTAATACCTTTGTCTTTGTATTACAAGTTTTCTCAAATTATATGTTTAAATATGCAAATAATGCATTATCTAATAAAATATGCACCCATTTGCATACATTTCCAGAACAGAAATCTGTTTTTACGGAGGTTTTCTTTAACTTTGCACAAACGTTCTATTAACATTACTGGAAGAACGTTTGCTCATATCGTTGACAGAACGTTCTGAGAATGTTAGTTGGATCATTCCCTCTAATCAAACAATCACATACTCGCTCATGGTTGTCATGGATGGACTAAAAGCAGTATTTGCAGTCTTCATGGATTCCAGAGCTGATGTTCCAGCTGTGACGTCTGCAGCTGCATGCATTTTCCTGCTTCTTGTTTTATTAGGACACTGGAGCAGAACAACAAGTGCAGAAACATCTGTAGGCATGCAGGAGATGCCCTCCCCGCTCACAGGTGGGTGTTGATACAGATGGATGCAAAACATGGATGTTCTTTAGCACAACATAAAGACAATCACGTCCCCTACACCTGCAGAAACATGCAGTGAAACACATTGAAAATATAATTTATTAATGAATACGTGCATCCTCCACTAACAAAAAGAGCTATTTTTATGTATAATATTATAAATATAACTAATTTTCAAGCCAACAAAATATGTTCTAAAAACGTTTTGCAGTTTGATTAGGGGCCAAGCACTGAAGGTACGGCACCTATTTCACGAAAATTGAACCAGATCATCTACAGACCAGGTTGAAAAAAAGTTATGGAATTCAAGTCGATTCGTCAAACCGTTCTCGAAAAACGCACGAACGAATTCGCCGAAGTGCCCTCCAAAATGAATGTGAAGCTATATCTCCGCAACGCTTTAGCGTATTCTGGCCAAACTTGGTGTGTGTTATGACAACCATGACTTGAGGCGATTTGCACAGTTTCGGCACAGTGCCAGCTAGTGGTCAGGAGATATGAAAAAATTCAATTTTTGCTTATAATTTCTTAACGGTTTGGCCAAAAATCACAACTGGTCTTTTTATATTCGGTGCAGAGTCAGACGATACCCAATTTTCCCATATCAGCCATTTTGGCCATCTGCCATTTTGAATTTTGTCCAAAAAATGATATTTTACAAACGCATTGGCGTATCATTACGAAACTCAGTATGTGTCTTCGGCACCATGCCTTGAAGGTTCTCAAAAAGTTTCAGGGCAGCCAGTGGTCAAAAGTTATAACAAAATTTCCAAAAATGCGTATAACTTTTGATTATATTAGCCTATTATAATAAATCTGGTCTTAATAGATTCCTTGGGTCATGGCGAGAACATGTTTTGCCATATTTGGCTGAACTTCCTGTCCGCCATTTTTTATTTCAAAACCTACATTTTCCAAACTACTTTTTTCAGACCGTTTTTTCCGAGTTTCTCCAAAATTGAATCGTACCATCTTCAGACCATGTCGACAAAAAGTTATGGATTTCATGTCAATAGACGAAACCATTTTTGTATAGCGCAGCAGCAAAGTTGAGGCATGATGCCAAAATGACTCTTGAGGTTGTATCTCTGCATAATGACACCAAACTTTGCATGTGTCATTGTCACCTCACTCTGACCACTTTACATCAATTTGGTCACAGCGCCACCTATTGCTCGAAAGTGATAAACCATTAAATAATTTTACCAGTGACTATATTTATTTTTCAGCCATTTTGCCTAAAATCATCGTCTTTTCTTGCTCGTTGTTGCACTTGGTCTGATGCTACTAGCCATATTGGCATCGTCATGTTCATTGTGCTTGGCCCCGATAATTGCGGCTTGCAGCTATATTTTCTGAATTTTCCCTGAACCTTCAAAACATTCAGTTTTTTTAAAGGGTCCATAACACACACAGTTTCTGCCAGTCTCGTGTTAATCTTGAGTATCTATAGAGTAGTGTTGATCCTTCATATCTCCCAAGAGTCTTTAGTTTTATCATATTTATAAAAGACAGATACACTGTACCGATTCTTTCAGAAAACAGCCGAGCTCGTGGAGGCGTGCAGTGGGCGGAGCTAAAGAGTCACCAGCACACACACACACACACACACACACATCATGGCATTATGCCTGGATAACTTTCGATTCACTATACGTTCATGTTGTTCACATTATATGCACTTATGCGCCGATTACCAACAAAACACACACATTTGATGCAGTTTCCCTCACCGCCTGCGGTTTCCACTCATGACCGGGAACAAACACACACACTCACAGAACTCCGGAAACACAAACTGCATCCACTGTTCCCTTAACGCTGGGTTATTTGGGAAGCTGAACAAGGTGATCTTTCCCTCACACCAGAAACACACTTCTTTAGTGACATTGTTGATCTCGTGTCTAAAAACACAACGCCAGCACCGCCGACAGCTCCCGTAACCCGAACGAAGCTCGTTGATGGGCGCGCTTGGTTGATGTGTGTGTGCACGCTCATCCAGGAGAAGTTCCCAAACAGAGAATTCCACCCTTTATGACGTCATACAGGGCCATACTCGAAAAAAACTTTCCGAAACTTGATGAAATCCTGAAGGAGTGTATTTGGCACAGAAATACAGAAGGCATGAAATAGCATTAGACCCCCCTTTAAATGTTTCAAAAATGTTTTCTCTTGGTTATATGAACGTTTAAGTGACATTCATTGTATCATTCTTCAAACATGAAGAATTCTACTTTAGAATGTTCTCTGAACGTTCTGAAACATTTAAAAACGTTACATCCAACTGAAAGAGAGAACATTGCCAGAACATTCTGAGAACTTTATCTGTTAGCTGGGTTACTATCAAACGAATCAATAATTCATAGATAAACAGTACACTCAGTTGTTCAGTACAGTGACTTAAACATGACATTTTTAAGTATAAAAACTAAAATATAGTATTTTCTATAGTATTAACGTACTCAAGTAATCTTTATTTATTTATAGTGTAATGGTGGAATGCTGATGAAATGATGCACATGTGGACGTCTGTGAGAAATTTGACCATTCTTTGCCCAGAAATCGTGTGTGTGCTTGTGATTGTTTCCTATCAGGATGTGTTTTGTGTCATGGCCGTTTGTGAAATATCTCTCACAGGTGAGACGCAGCGTGTTTGTGCACATTTCCTCCCGGGTTTTTGAGTGTGGCATGAAAATACATTCACATTTTAATCAGATAATTAGTTTGTTTTCCACTGTGTATAATGAAGGTCACGCATCAGATATTTTGGTATTTAAGGAGCATCTGAAAGTGTCTCTCACAGAAGCACATTATTGTCAGATTCTTCTGCTCCACTGATGACTTTATAGTCGTCATGGCGGTTATGTAACAGCTTATGTAACATGTTTAGGGCACTTGTGGGTGTCTTTTGAGGGGTGTTTTGGTCTGATGGTCACAGACGGACGCTCCTCTTCTGTCGTTAACAGGACCTCATTAAGCATCTGTGTGATGAATCGCCACGTGAAGCTCGTTACGGTCTTCAAGAGCCCATAAAGACGCTTCAGTCCTGAACCAGAATCATCAACTCGAATGGTCACGGACAGCAGGGAAAACCATGCAAATGCAGTACAAATTATGTAACTTGTCTTGAATTACACTGCAAAAAGTCTTTAAATCTAAATTAAGTGAGTTTAAGCATAAATACAAGGCAAAAAAATTTGCCAATAGGGTCAGAAAAATACTTTTTAAAGCTTAAATGCACCTAATTCTGATTAATTTCTTCAGTAAACAAGACTTAATATCTTCAGTCATTTTGCTTCTCCAGTAAATGTATCTTGATTTAAGAAAGTTTAGATATTTGGGCTGGAAAACAAGACAAAAAATAAAAAAATCAGAAAATCACTTTTTGCAGTGCATGAATAAAGTTCTAAATGTTCTCTGAACATTCAAAAAAGTCCAGTTAAAAAACAAACAAAGATTTTTTTCTTGGCTATGCGAACGTTAAGGGAACATTCCATTTTATCTTTTTGCAAACATTATAGGAACGTTACTTTTGAATGTTCTCTGAACGTTCTGAAACAAGTTTTAAAACTTTCCACGAACGATGTATAAATAATCTTTGGTAACACTTTATTTTAAGGTGACGTAGTTACATGTACTGTCTCATGATAGTAAATTATGCATAATTACAAGAAACTAACCCTAAACCAAATCCTAACCCCTAACCGTAACTCTATAGTAAGTACATGTAGTTAATTAATATTACTCAATAGTTATTTGAGTAAGTAAAATGTAACTACGTCACCTTAAAATAAAGTGTAACCTAATGTTTTTGTGCTAACGTTCAAACGTAAACGTTTGTTCCTAACATTGAGAGAACCTTGCCAGAACGTTCTGAGAATGGAACGTTTGTTCATAACGTTGAGAGAACCTTGCCAGAACGTTCTGAGAATGGAATGTTTGTTCCTAACATTGAGAGAACCTTGCCAGAACGTTCTGAGAACGGAACATTTGTTCCTAACATTGAGAGAACCTTGCCAGAACGTTCTGAGAACGGAACGTTTGTTCCTAACATTGAGAGAACCTTGCCAGAACGTTCTGAGAACGGAATGTTTGTTCCTAACATTGAGAGAACCTTGCCAGAACGTTCTGAGAACGGAACGTTTGTTCCTAACATTGAGAGAACCTTGCCAGAACGTTCTGAGAACGGAACGTTTGTTCCTAACATTGAGAGAACCTTGCCAGAACGTTCTGAGAACGGAACGTTTGTTCCTAACATTGAGAGAACCTTGCCAGAACGTTGTGAGAACGGAACGTTTGTTCCTAACATTGAGAGAACCTTGCCAGAACGTTCTGAGAACGGAACGTTTGTTCCTAACATTAAGAGAACCTTGCCAGAACGTTCTGAGAACGGAACGTTTGTTCCTAACATTGAGAGACCTTGCCAGAACGTTCTGAGAACGGAGCGTTTGTTCCTAACATTGAGAGAACCTTGCCAGAACGTTCTGAGAACGGAACGTTTGTTCCTAACATTGAGAGAACCTTGCCAGAACGTTCTGAGAACATTATCAAAGACCAGATAACTTTGAACGAGCGTTCTATTAACGTTACTGGAAGAACGTTTGTTCATAACATTGAGAGAACCTTGCCAGAACGTTCTGAGAACATTATCAAAGACCAGATAACTTTGAACGAACGTTCTACTAACGTTACTGGAAGAATGTTTGTTCCTAACATTTAGAAAACCTTGCCGGAACATTCTAAGAACATTCCCTGTTAGCTGAGAACTTGGTGGTAAGTTTTGCAAGGGCAAACGCAAGAATCTACTTTAAAAAATGTGTTTTGAATGACTGTTTAATATCAATGAATGGCAACTTTGAATGAGAGACGGGCAGCTGTGAACTCATCTCTGGTATAATCTGTTGGATGTTTGGATGACTGAATGTCCAGTAATAATTACACTGGACAGTAAAAACAGCCTCTGCACAGCGGGAATGTTGCTGTTCACATTCCATACTATCCTGCAAACACACACATGATTCAATCAAGCGTCACATCAAAAACAAAGATCATACTGCAAAAAAAATCATGTTCTTCCTCAGTATTTTTGTCTTGTTTCCCAATATCTAAACATTCTTAAATCAACATATTACTTGAGAAGCAAAATTACTTCAGATAATAACTCTTATTTATGCCCAGATAACTTTGAACGAACGTTCTATTAATGTTACTGGAAGAACGTTTGCTCATAACGTTGAGAGAACCTTGACAGAACGTTCTGAGTACATTCCATGTTAGCTGAGAACTTGGTAGCAAATTTTGCAAGGGCAAACACAAAAGATATTGAGAAGCAAAATTACTTCAGATATTAACTCTTATTTAATAAAGTGAATTTGTGCTTAAAACAAGAGCAAATATCTGCACAAAAAACTAATTCAAAGGGAAACCCTTAATATCTTATTTTTATTTTGCTTCTCCAGTAACTGTATCTTGAATGTTTAGATATTTGTGCTGGAAAACAAGACAGAAATACAGAGGAAGAACATCATTTTATTGCAGTGTAAGTCTGTTTGGGAAAATGCCAGAGGACTGAACTGTACATGCAAAGAGCTGATATGATTCATGTTACACTTTTAACACTTTCTGATAGAAAATGTTGACAGTAGGAATGGGAATAACAAGCCAGTTCAAACAAGAGCAATACGGCTCAACATGTCTGGAGGAGGTGTGCAAATCACCAGCGCCATCACAAAAATACCTTATTTCCCCATATTCTCTATTGTTGCGGCTCCTCTCTTCCCAGTCTGTCAGTAACGCTCTGGGGTGTGTTTCCCAAAGCAAACTATGGTCGCAAGTTCCGTTGTTACCAATAGATTTCAATGGGACTTACGATCATAGTTGGCTAAACGCAGCCGTTTAGTTCCTGTCTCTATGAAGCCCCTCCTTCTGAAAAGCACACTGTGCTCTGATTGGTCGACTGGAGCAGTGTGTTGTGATTGGTCAAGCGCTTCCAGCGTGTTTGGGAAATGTCCCGCCCCTTACCATAAACGGCAGTTTAAACACACTACTAACTAACTCAACCAGGCCAAGAACCAACCAAGAATGAGGAATATTGTGATGTGTTTGTTCCCGGAATAAAACTCAAGACTACAATGGAGGCGTTTCAGGGAGTGAAAATGACTTGCACCATCAGGTCTATTATAACAATCAAGAAGCATTTCAATCAACAGCACTAAAAATGCTTTTTCAAATCCTGCTGATTTCAGCCTGACACATGCAAGCATCTAAAGGGTAAATCATTTGTCTAGTGTTTGTTTTATTAAATAAGCGTCTGGACTCCAGTTGGAGATTGATCTTATTATACATAAGAGAGCCCGTACAAAACTTTGCCCTCATTTTCTGTAGGAACTGGAGAGAAATGTGCAGAATGACGGGATTTGAGACGGAGCGGCGAGTGCATACCTGTGCAGTGAGATCAGCACACACACATTCACACTCATGAACTCATATAAAGCGTGTCAGATGTGATTGATGGTTCTTCACAGTAAAGGCGGCGGCATAAGAACAGAATGTACTGGAACCTCGAACAGACTGATCATGATATTGTGGTCATTATACCCATGCAGAGTGAAACTTAAAACGCTTAATTACACTAGAGAGAGAGAAAGGTCATAAAGTCATCAGACTCTTCCAATAACCAAGTGCTGCCTACCTAGAGAGCAATGCAATGCATCACACACTCTTAAAAATATATTTATTGGCAATGATGGTTCCATGAAGAACCTTTAAAGTGATGTCATAAAGGGCGGAATTCTTATATGGGCACTTCTCCCGGATGAGCGCACAAACACACACACACACACACAAACACATCAACCAGAGTGAGAGCAAGAGCGCGTCCATCATCGAGCTTCGTTCGGGTTACGGGAGCCGTCGGCGGTGCTGGCGTTGTGTTTTTAGACACGAGATCAACAATGTCACTAAAGAAGTGTGTTTCTGGTGTGAGGGAAAGATCACCTTGTTCAGCTTCACAAATAACCCAGCGTTAAGGGAACAGTGGATGCAGTTTGTGTTTCCGGAGTTCTGCGAGTGTGTGTGTGTTTGTTCTCGTTCATGAGTGGAAACCGCAGGCGGTGAGTGAAACTGCATCAAATGTGTGTTTTGTTGGCAATCGGTGTGTAAGTGCATATAATGTGAACAACACCAACGTATAGAGAATCGAGAGTTATCCAGGGATTATGCCATGATATATGTGTGTGTGTGTGTGTGTGTGTGTGTGTGTGTGCTCTTTAGCTCCGCCCACTGCACGCCTCCACGAGCTCGGCTGTTTTCTGAAAGAATCGGTACAGTGTATCTGTCTTTTATAAATATGATAAACTAAAGACTCTTGGGAGATATGAAGGATCAACACTACTCTATAGATACTCAAGATTAACACGAGACTGGCAGAAACTGTGTGTGTTATGACCCCTTTAACATTTTTTCATTTTTCACAAAAGGTTCTTTATAGAGGAAAAAAGATTATAGGAATTATTATTCTTTAGATTGTTAAAATGTTCCTCACATTAAGAAAAACATTTTTTTTTAAAGAACGGGTCATTGAAAGGTTCACTGTAAACCCTAACGCTCAAAATAGTGAATTGGTTTGAGTAGGACAAACTTAAATTAAACAAATTAGTTCAGTTAAATTAACTGTTCTGAGTATTTAGAACTTTCTTTTTCTTTTGAGTTCACATCACTGACATATTTCAAGTAAACCATCATTGTTTTGAGTTGTATAAAGGCACAATATGTAAGATTTTTGGATTAAAATATCCAAAAACCTACTAGAACTAACCACTAGAATTTTGTTGACTTGTGTACTTACATTATTCAAGAATGTTTAAATCCAGAGAAATAAGCAATTTTAACCAGGACAAGGACCGTGTGTGTGCGTCGCCTATCAATGACATCATACCCGCGTTACCCTCGTTTTATTTTGTAGAAACCATGGAAACACCAAAGACGCTTTAATATATGATGTGTTTTATTAGACAGGTGAGCAGCTGTTTGGATCATTCATGGACAGAAACTAATCATTGTTCTCCAGCTCAACACAGTTAGTCTTATTGTTTAAATCTGGTGTTCTTGATTTACCGCGAGTGCCATGTTTTACCATGCTTAATATGATCTCGCTCACTGCAGTGTGAACAACTGTCTCATAGTAGCGTCGAGTGAACGCACAGAGTAGCATTATAACATCACTTTAACACACTCAAATGTGTGTAATATGATAAAGCAGTGCTGCGTTACCACACACACACGAGCGGAAGAAGCGGAAGCGCTCGGCAGCGACAGAATAAAAGCTCCGCCAAATCAAGTCATCAAGACACGCCTTTGTTTTGAATAAGCGACATCTAGCGGCGAAAAATTACATACATATTGTGCCTTTAAGTTTAACTGAAACTGGGCAGGGATTTTTTTTTTCCCAGCATTCTTTTAACTTGGGACTCGAAATGGAGAGTAAATGCTCAAATTAAGTGTTATATAATGAGGGAGCAAGATTAATGGTAAGGGAGATTTAGTATTGATTAATGTTTTGCTATGCTAATTCAAAGCGTTTTTGTTAATGTGGGTTTTTGGAGAGCTGCTGCTTGGTTTGAGAGCGGGTCAGTTACATGTTTTAAGTTGTTGTAAAATTAGCATGTTGGCATTTTCTGAATTAGTTTGTTATAGCTAGCAAAATATTTATGTTGAGATAACCTGATAAGTTTAAGTTAGATGTATAAATTAGTGTACTCAAATATTTCAAGTTAAGAACAAAATGTATGAGTGCAAAATAAAAAATCTTACTGAAACTTTTTTTAAGTTCTGACAACTTATTAGGGTTTACAGTGAAGTAAATAACTCATTTGATTTGCAAGAACACAAAATAAAATTAACTATCTTAATTAATTAACTAAATCTTTTATGTTAATTGCTATCAAAGTGTATGAGTTAGCTAGTTAACATGCATGAGTACCACAAACACAAAACTTGATAGTTCTGCTTACTTAAAAAAAGTTAGCCCAACTTATTTGGTTTTACAGTGTGGTTCTTCTATATGGCATTGTAAAACCTTTATTTTTATAGGCACTGCTGCCCTCCCTTCTAAGATACTTTCTAAGGCAGTATCCGCTTGTTATGTCGTGACGTAAGAAACGCCGTTTCTGGGTCCAAGCCTCAACTCGTTTCACTTGAGAATGCCATCGACGGCCGCTTATGAGCACTGTTTATTAACATTAAACATCGAACATTTTAAAAAGTTAAACATTTTAAATACTTACAGTCTACACAACAGTCTCTCTGCTCACAGCTTCACAGACATTAATATTTTAACGATTAATAAAAGATGAATCACTATCTGACCATCTGGAATTTTGGTATGGAGATAAAGGTTATGATTATTAATTTTTTTTTGTAGTATTACAACACACAGTGTGTGTTTATTAGCATTGTTTGTTGTTTTTCTTGTGCTATGAGATGGAGCGTTTGGACCCAGAAGCGCTGCCGCGTAATGTCAGACTTAACAACCGAATTGCAACTATCCTTCACATAAGACCATATGGAATGTTTTGCGAACTTTGCCATTAAGTTCTAAAAACGTTTTTTTCTAAAGGTTCTCTGAACATTCCAAATGTTTTCTTTTGGCTATGCCAACGTTAAGGCAACATTCCATTTTGCAAACATTATGGAAACGTTACATTTTGAATGTTCTCTGAACATTCCGAAACAAGTACTAACATTTAAAACATCCAACTAAAAACCCTCCAGGCACACGTTTTGAGAACATTATGACCCTATAATGTTGAACGGATGTTCTGTTAATGTTACTAGATGAACTTTTGTACTTCGAGAGAACCTTGCCAGAACGTTTTACACCGCAGTGGAAAAATACCTCCAAGTACTAATTATGTAAATATATAATTAGATGATACACTGAATTTAATCCACAACAAGGCATGTCAATCCATTGCCTGTGCTCAAGATCTATTTCTGCTATGTGGGTCACTTGCTAATGTAACTGCCCATCCAAAAATACCTGCGGTCCAGTATGCTGACCCTTACACTAATCTGAACAAACCTTTCTGAAATCACGTTCATGGAATAGCATACTACTGTACTGCAGGCCTGGCTTCACGGGGGGGTGGGGGTATGGGGGGTGGGGGTATGGGGGCAATCAGAAGCTTGGCCCACCCTGGCCCCACACCAAATAACCAATTTCAATATTTCCGCTCCAGATTTTGAGAGGGATCATGGTTTTCGGTTGCTTGCCATCAACAAATCAGCTTGTTATTTAGAAACTAGAATGCCTGATTTAAGTCTCTTTTTTCAGTTTAAGCATTCAAACGATCATTTCTGTTATTTGTCTACTAAATTATATGATCTGAAGGGTTTTGAGCGCTCTCTCCCGTCACACTGCCATCACAAATATGGGGCAGTAATGTCATCAAAATTAGTGAAAAAAAATCTTAATTTTTATGAGTTCCTGTTATTAATATTTATAACATAAATCTATGATATAAGAGTTATCATACAAGCAACAGTGCTGTCTTTCCGAACATCTGCACTGGGAGAACAGTTGCTGAGTAACTTCCACAGACACATTCTGCTTTTGCTCTATCAAAGAAAACAAACAGCACAACCGCTGCGTCTCCGAGCAACACTGTGTTTTATTCCTCAAAGATCAGATGAGTAAATGATTTATTTAGGCTATCATTCACAAATACACTGTAAAAAATTAATCAATGGGTCTTGTAATTTTCACCCAAAAAAATTAAGGTGATAGTGTACATACTTTCTTAAGAAAATTGTGGTTCAGAGTTGTATAGAAAATATCGAGAACAAAAAAGCTTACATATTTATTTTAAGAGAATAAGTTCAATTATGTGGGTTGTCAAAAACAACCCAAGTTGGTTTGAAAATGCACCCCAGTGATTGGGTTAAAAGTTTGCCCAACCTGCTGGTAGTTTTATTTAACCCAACTATTGTTTAAAATTACTGTATTGCTTTGCTTAAAATGAACCCAAAGTATGTTGGAAACGAACATTTATTCATATGTTTAATAAATGAACATCATTAATAGGTTTAATGAATAATAATTAAACAATAAGCATTTATTAAATTGCTTATTAATAGCTAAATATTCACCTTTTGATTATTATTCTTGCCTCAGATTTGTAATTTCCAACCCATATTGGGTTCATTTTAAGCCAGCCGTTCAAACATTTAACCCAACCGGTTTGTCCACTTTCAACCCAACTTGGGTTGTTTTTAACCCAGCATTTTTTAGAGTGTATGGTTAGCTTGTGGATAACTGCATGTATACTAATAATATGATGCATGTTGCTTTGTTCAATGAGCATTACCTTTGCTAATGCCAGTGTAGTAACAAGTTTGATTCTACTTGCACTCAAAAAATGATTCTAGCTAGCTTTAGCTTTATTAAAACATAGCTTTATTAAAATAAAATAAGCTGAAACAACATAAATCTATTTTAACCAAGGAACCGGGACGTGTGAGGGCGTCGCCTGTCAATGGCGTCATATCTGCGTTACCCTCGGTTTCTGGTTTTATTTTGCAGAAACGCTTTACTGTCACTGCAGTGTGCAACAAGTGTCACAGCAGCCGCCGAGCAAACACACAGAGTAACGTCATAACATCATTTTCAACACACTCAAATGTATCTAATATGATAAACAGAGCTGCGTTACCTCATACTCATGACCGGAAAAGCGGAAATGGCGCTGGCGACTGTGGCATAATAAAAGTCCCGCTGCTCGAGGCGTGTGTTGCGTTCATCTTATTAACAATCGCTCCAGCGGCCTTGCTCAGCTCCCACACCACTCCTGCTCTGCTTCATACTACAGTAACGCTATTACACTACAGTCCTATCCTGATTCTTTTCCACCGGCTGTGAGGTGAAGACCACATGTCCCAAGATTCTGCGCTCAAACTGGGCGTCATCAAACTACGCCTTTGTTTTGAATAGGCGACCTTTGGCGGACGGAAAAGTTACATAGTGCACCTTTAATTGCCATTTGCACTCAATTATATTATGAAACATGACATTTGTAACATGTTAACCTAAACCATTTGTGTTGGGACTGCGCTGACTGAACTGGGCAGTGTATTTCTAGTTCCCAGCATGCTTTGCATAGGGAGTAAATGTTGAAATTGAGTGCTGTTTTATGTGTTTTTTAGTAAAGGGAAAGACCTGTTAAAGTTTGGTGTTCAGTTATATTTATGAGTTTGTGTTATGTCGGTTACCATTGTAGTGTAGACCTTGTGGTTAGCCTGTGGGTGGCTACGTCAAATAACTGTGCTAACGCCAGAGCACAAGTGTTTCACTTGATCATTACTCGCATGCTACAAAATTACACTTCACTTAGCATGTGAACAAGTTTTGTGTTGGTTATTTGTTTTTATAGAAATAAATTAGTTCGATTCAGTTCTTGAGTCTACATATGGTCATCAGATCTACCCCGCTCAAACAATTGTGGAACATGTGTGTGTACAGCAGCTACTCACAACCTAAGCACAAGCTCACCTCTTCACCACAGTGGTAACCAAAAAAAAAAATTCTCTATTAGGCATGGCAAAACTTTATCAATGTCACTGTCATGTTCTGTGTTGTCATGGACTTTCAGTGTTTTCCTCCTGGTCACATGTTCCTTTGTTCTAGTTTTCCTGCCACTCTCTGTCGTCATGGTCACCATCATTATTAGTTCTTCTGTGTCAGCTGTGTCTTGTATTTATCTCGTTTGTGTTTGCTATTTAAGTTCTTCTGTATTCTTCAGTCTTTGTTCTGTCTTGTCTATGTATGTTGCCGATGTGTAGGGGGTGTGTTGCCACCGACCTGTACGGCTCATCTGAGTATCCTTGTTCATTAAACCTTTGTTTGAGTATTGTCACTGATTTTAATGGTAAAAAATGCTACGGTTAAAAACAGTTAATTGGTTAGTTTCCGTACTATATACGGTGATAACTGTAATAGATCTAATCTTGCATTTCATGTTAAATTTACAGTTTTTGGAAGTAAAAAAAAACAAGTCACTGTGTAATTTACAGTGAAAAACCGTAAATTGACATTCCCAGAATTCCCTGCGTGACACTTCACATTTGATGTATTTGCGCTAAAATAACTATGTTTCTTCTTAGTTTTTTCTAATCAGTTATGTACATTAGGGTTTTATGTTACATCTAATGTTGTTAAATTAATGTTTAGTGCATTTTTTAATGTCACGTGTTACCGTGATGTTGTTTGTGTGAATGACACCGTGCACCTCCTAAAAGCTTTGAGTCATCATGTGACTCTTATCTTCACTGTGATTGGTGGTTGTCAGTATATATCAAAGGTACATAACAGATATTAGTATTTTAATAGGTTGGTATATTTAAACATTATTTCAGTTAATGAAATATGATTTTTTTTTTTATTGTAAATTTAACTTAAATCTGTAAAACCTCAAATGTTGCTACCGTATTTTTTATGGTAAATTTCCGGTAACCACAACTGCCATTTTTTTTTACCGTAATTTTTTTATTTTTATAGCGGCTTTAGTTTCATATTTAAAAAGTAGCCTATTATTTAATTTTTTTAAGTAGCCTATTATTTAATTAATTACTAGCTATAATTACATCTTCAGCAGTGTAATTACTTTACCAATTACTCTCTTTCTAAAAACTATTCCATTATATGAATTACTTCCTAAATCCCATATCAACCTCGACCAGTTGAACAATATAAAGATAGACATCTAACTGCTCTTTTAATCTTTCAAATAAATCATATAAAATTGCATAAATTATTCTTGAACTAACCAAAGTATTTAAAGGGAGAAGGTTACATTACGGTAAAAAACCGGCAGCTGTGTTTGCCAGAATTTTACCGTAAAAAATACGGTAGCAACATTTTAGGTTTTACAGGTTTAAGTTAAGCTTACAGTAAATAACCGTATTTCATTAACTGAAATAATGTTAAATTACCAACCTATTGAAATACTAATATCTGTTATGTACATAACAGAGTCACATGATGAATCAAAGCTTTTAGGAGGACAATACTAATATATAGAAGGTGCACGGTGTCATTCACACAAACACTAAAAACCATCACGGTAACACACGACATTTTAAAAATGCACTAAACATTAATTTAACAACATTAAATGTAACATAAAACCCTAATGTACATAACTGGTTAGAAAAAATAAGAAGAAACAACGAATCGTTATTTCAACGAAAATACATCAAATGTGAAGTGTCACGCAGGGAATTCTGGGAATGTCAATTTATGGTTTTTCATTGTAAACGACTTGTTCTTTTTCACCTCCAAAAACTATAAATTTAATAGTATTTTACTGTAAAATTACATGAAATGTAAGGTTAGATCTATTAGTTATTCACCGTATATAGTACGGAAACTTTCTGTTGACCAGTTAACCGTTTTTAACCGTAGCATTTTTACAGTATTTTACCGTTTTTTACAGTTGAATGGAATCACATCAGAAGTAACTGTAGTTAAATTACTAATAAATTAAGAGTAATTCCTTACTCTATCTTTTGAAATGACAGTAATTAATGAATTAGTTAGTAATGCATTAACACTGATTATGCACCGACTGTGACGTAACAGTCGGGATCATTAATATTTACGCTCCCAAAAATATACATATACCAGCCCACGTTTTAGTAGTATTAACGTGGACCTACACAGCCGAATCATCAGAAGTTCTGCAGGTATCATGAAGATGAGGACAATATAGAGAAAATGGCAGATCATGGATATAAATGTTATGTTCCAGGCTTTGCAGGGGATGTGAGCACTTTTCATTCCCTTCCCACAGGCACAAAACAGGCATGGTTGATGTTTATCTATAATAGGATACCGCACTAATTAAAAGTTGTTAGTTTCCTCTGACTAGTGTCAATTTCGTTAACGAAAATATGACGAAAAATGTTCGTTGAAAGATGACACAAACGTGACTATATGTAGTTTAAAAAATTTGACTAAAAGCACTCTGGTTTTGTCGGGGGGGAAAGAGGAGCGTTCGAGCGTTCATGCTTGCGGATGCCAGATTTCAATAATTTAAATCCCCCAATCAGAGCTTTTCTGTTAAAAGAACACGTATTATATCCAGTGTTTTACTTAAAATTTGCAATCTTGCAACCATGTGCACGCGAGCTCTGAAGCTGCTGAAATGAGCCAATCAGAGCAGAGCTCAACATTATTATTCATGACCCTTCCAAATAAGGTAATAACAGGCCGTTTCAGGGCTGGACTGGGGCTAAAATTCGGCCCTGGCAAACCCAGCCCATCCGGCCCATGAGTTCCTCGTGAATGTTTTTGCTGGGGTTAGGGCCTTAAATTGGAGTAAATAAATAAAACTAGGACAGGGACAAATAATGGATGGATATTATGGAATTCACTGCAAATGCAGATAACAAACTTAATATTGCACTTTTGTCACCCAGAGATGCACTTGATTTTGAGCTAGGATGCATTAAAGTAAATTTACTGCTTTTAAATTCTGTCATCATTTACTCATGTCGTTTCAAACCTGCATGACTTTCTCTCTTCCGTGAAACACAAAAGAAGATATTTTGAAGAATGTTGGCAACCAAACCATAGGCTACCATTGAATATTGTATGGACAAAAAAACAGACTCAAATGATTTTCTTTTATGTTACACAGAAAGACATTCATTCAGGTTTGGAAGGACAATAGCGAGAATACATGATCACATTTTGGGTTTGAACTACACCTTTAAAAACAATAATTAATGCAAGACACTGATGTCTATCTTTCATGAGGTTCTCATTGAAATAACATTTAGTTAAATTTCATTAGATCTATTCATAAAACATTTAAAGAGAAGAAAGCTTTGTCCTTAATTCATGGGATGCAGGCTTTAAAGCTGTTTTGTTGAATTATCCTTTAATTACCCTAATTAGATTTTAACTGATTTTAGTTTAACTGTAGTTTCATTTAACTGTAAGATCATGGTAGTCACAGGTAAAATCATCAATGGGTATATGGTTTCTAAAATAAATAAATAACAATAAACTATTGAATTTGTAATAAAAAAAATATTGTAAACGAAAACAGCCTCTATAAAAGTGATTTATATTGCGCAATATTTAATGTAACATTTTTAATAAATACATTTCTGCCAAAACACCATATTTCTTCACTGTTAGTAGCTGCAAGGTAAATTGTGGTTGTGCTAGAGTGACAAGTTTGTAGTTGTGTGTATTGCCGTTTTCCAATTTATCTCGTCATGTATTTACATGATCACGGCTGTTTTCAGCTGATTCACCACAGAACCCGTAATGTTCCCATATCACACGACTGTATAAAACAAAATTCGGAGTCAAAGTGCTGGTTCATCACTTCAGAGCAGCAGAAAAAAAAAAAAGAAAAAAAAAACAGTGCCTAATATGGACACAGTCTATGAATATGGACGAGGGGAGGTCTCTCTCGCTTTGGCCTATCAATTCAGAAGACAAACCAATGGGCTGCTGTCCCTGCATGATGGGCCAGTCCGTGGCAAAAAATTATGTATCGGCCCCAAAGTGCGTCGGCCCACCGGGAAAATGCCAGATTACCAGTCCAGCCCTGCACATTTCATTATAGGGACAAATCCTAGAGTTGTAAATGGACATGTAAAACTGTATCTGCAGTATGTTTGTATGTAGATATCAGAGAACTATTTAAAATATTGTATCAATGCATTCTATGGCACCTTTAAATGTAAGAATCTGACATAAGAGGACACAGATATGACAATAAAATACCGTTCTCTGGCTTTATTGCTCAGTGTTAGTGTCAGTTGGGGCATTTTTAATAGACTTTTCTCTCATTATCTCATTATTTTCCTATTGATGCAGCAAGAAATCATAGTTCCCTTTTAGTCGGTCACGTTCAACGTACGTCGGACGTCATCAACGAATTGGGATCACTTCTGGGAGCCCCTATCAGCTTCGAGATATAGAGAACGGGCCAATGGCCATTGGCGTGCGAGATTTGCATCTCGCGCTGCGGGTATAAACAGGAGGCGAATGCAGCGCACTATTGTCATTCACTTCGGAGCCGAACACGGTGTTGACGAAGGAGACTGTTCCTGCTTCAGCAGAGAGAGAAAGAGAGAGAACGAGAGAAGACGCTTCTTTGAGTGCTGGGAAAGAAGGCAACGGTGAGTGCATACACAGGCTGCACTACTCTCCTGTGTTTTGCCGCGGTCGTTCCTGGGTTTAAAAGAGCTTTCTTCTAAAAGAGCAGCGCGGGTGTGACACTGCGTCTTTTTCAAGACGTCATTCCACCCGTGCGTTTCTGGATGCGGTTGTTTCCTGTCCTTTGATAAGCCTTGGTGACCTGAGGATTACAGTGGGGCTTCCCTGCTGAGTACATCTCCGTGGGCCCTCACTCCTTTATCGCATCGCAAGCATGCTGAGACTGTGTTCGTGGGTGGTTCATGTTCTCTCATGAGAGCATGACCACGTCGGCGCGTTGTTCGTCTTGCCTTCTTCATAGGGGCTTGAGTGTTCAGCGCGCCGTGTGCCGTCTGACGGTCACGCTCACGGTCTCACATGCCTGCTGGTAGCTTACAGGTGGGATTGCTGGTTCCAAAAAAAAAAAAAAAAAAAGTGGACCTAGCGTTTCATTTGGGGCTCTAGCAGAGGACAGATGTCAATCGCTGCATCGGAGAGAGGGCTGTTATAAGCTGGAAATGAAGATGATGCTGAGTTTCCCACTATAATGGTGTGTGCTCATGCTGAATCAGATTCAGACTTGACAGCCATGCTTTCCCGGGTGGCTAAGGCGCAGTGCAACGCGTAAATCGCCTTGCCCGCCCCCTTGCCTTTTTCCCGGATGTGCATTGGAAGGCTTTGGCAGTGTGGAACTATTTGGTGCCAAAATATGGGGTGCCAATAGGGCCATAATCTGGATAAAGTTTTCCTCTCTCTCTCACTACCCTCATCGGTGAGGTGGCAGTGCCACTGGCAGGCCACCTCTGCCCTGCGCTCTTAGTGCACGAGGGTAGTTCTGAGCCGAGGTTGAGCTGCGCACAGTGACTGATTTACATTTAAAGTCACAGCGCTGGCGATGTCCACCCTGGTCCAGAAACACCCTTGGGCTACCTTGCAGGGGTGTGAGACTTCGCCAAAGTACGCTTTCTCAATGCTCACATCTCACAAGGTGACCTCTTTTGGTGACACTGTCGGTGACTGTGCAGCAGTCCTCCACAGTGCAAAGCAGATGGAACCCCTCAGTCTGCTCGCCATGGGCATCCCACGACTGGCAGCCGAGACGGGTGACCCGGACTTGGTTGAAGCTGCTCTTCCCCGGAGGAGGGCCGGGTGGAGAATCATTGCTAAATTCTGTTCCGCCACTGGTGTTACAGCCAGTGGTACCCAAATTCTTAAGAGCAGTTCCAATACCTCTGGGTCTCGGGAGTTCAGGAATGGCAGCGTGTGACGCTATGAAGCCTCGCCGCTCTCATTCCCCTCCCAACAAGAGCTTCGCCACTCTCATTCCCCTCTTCTCAGCGGTGTGAGGACGGCAGTGCACGACGCTATGCCTCGCCACTCTTGTTGGGAGGGGAATGAGAGCGGCGAGGCTTCATAGCGTCACACGCTGCCATTCCTGAACTCCCGAGACCCAGAGGTATTGGAACTGCTCTTAAGAATTTGGGTACCACTGGCTGTAACACCAGTGGCGGGAGCTTCGCCACTCTCCCGAGACCCAGAGGTATTGGAACTGCTCTTAAGAATTTGGGTACCACTGGCTGTAACACCAGTGGCGGGAGCTTCGCCACTCTCATTCCCCTCTTCTCAGCGGTGTGAGGACGGCAGTGCGCGACGCTATGCCTCGCCACTCTTGTTCCCCGCTGAGGAAGGAGGTGAGGTAGGCAGTGTGTGATGCCACAAAGCCTTGCCACTCTCAGCCCTTCCTTCAGTCGCCAGCGGACCGCAGCGTATGGCTTGAGAACGCTACCATGCCTTCTCTCATACCCTCTGTCCAACCGTGGGGGCAGGTAGGTGCTGCGTGCGCACTCAGACCCCACTTCAGGACGCTGTGCCTCTTGGGTCGGGTCCCTGCCCTCCACTTCGCTGCCCTACTGCGGGTACGTCTGTGGGGCGGGTGTGTTCATGGTACCGAAAGCCTAGCTAGCACTTCCGGGATGGTCCCGCTGACTCACCTGCACCACCAGGCTCGGCTATGTGAGACGCCCATCTTGTGGAAAGAGTCAAGTCAAGTCAAGTCAACTTTATTTATATAGCGCTTTTTACAATGCAGATTGTTTCAAAGCAGCTTTACAGTGTTAAACAGGAAAATAATGAACAGAATTTGATTCGGCTGTACAGCCGCTCTGGAGAAAACGGTGATGTCATCAGCTCATTTCAATTATCATATATATTCAAGTAATGTAGTTGATATAATTTAGTTTAGTAATTAAATTTATTTGGATATTTATTTGAAAATTTTGTGTCCCCAACTGAGCAAGACAGAGGCGACAGATCGAAGTCCTACTGGCGAAGGACGCGATTGGAGCCGGTCCCTCCAGCCGACATGAAGTTGGGGTTCTATAACTCCTACTTCATTGTGCCCAAGAAAAGCAGTGGGTTATGACCAATCTGACACACCCATGTCCGGTGGTCCCAGTTCCAGTGGTTCCGAGTCCGGGGGTCTCGAAACGGAGGAGAAGGAAGGCTTTCTTGGTCCCAGTTCCGGTGGTCCCGAGTCCGGTGGTCCCAGTTCCGGTGGTCCCGAGTCCGGTGGTCCCAGTTCCGGTGGTCCCAGTTCCGGTGGTCCCGAGTCCGGTGGTCCCAGTTCCGGTGGTCCCAGTTCCGGTGGTCCCAGTTCCGGTGGTCCCGAGTCCGGTGGTCCCAGTTCCGGTGGTCCCGAGTCCGGGGGTCTCGAAACGGAGGAGAAAGAAGGCTTTCTTGGTCCCAGTTCCGGTGGTCCCGAGTCCGGTGGTCCCAGTTCCGGTGGTCCCGAGTCCGGTGGTCCCAGTTCCGGTGGTCCCAGTTCCGGTGGTCCCAGTTCCGGTGGTCCCGAGTCCGGTGGTCCCAGTTCCGATGGTCCCAGTTCCGGTGGTCCCAGTTCCGGTGGTCCCAGTTCCGGTGGTCCCGAGTCCGGTGGTCCCAGTTCCGGTGGTCCCAGTTCCGGTGGTCCCAGTTCCGGTGGTCCCAGTTCCGGTGGCTCTGAGTCCTGACACGGCCAGGAGGGCTGTGCTGGGTTTTTTTGTGGGGGTAGCCCTACGTGCCTGGGAGGAGCACAGGGCTTCCTCCAGCCATTCAGGGACGGTGAAGGAGCAACCTGCGGTCGTCGCAGAGGAGTGTCCTGAGCCGCCCAAATGTATTGCCTTGCCGTGGCCGTCCCGTGCACCGAGTCCGGAGAGGGCTCCGTCCCGTGCACTGAGTCCAGAGAGGGCTCCGCAACAATTTGAATAAAATATAAATTAAAAATGTTTTTTGTGTATGCCATAGTAAAGAGATGTGTTTTTAGTCTGCCCCTCCCGTCCCACCCTGGTCTAGTGGAGCGTCTGGTAGCCGCTCCGTAGGGAGGGGGTAGTGTCACATGTCTGTCCTGTCTTGTGTAGCACATGTGGTGTTTTGATATTTTGGGCCATGTGCTTGTGTCTCTGTCTGATCCCTCCCCCTTGTTATTTGAGTAGTGTTTGATTTGCCCCACCTGTTCTCCCTCATTACCTGCCTTGTTTGTACCCTTTATAATCTCCTTGTGTTTGCAGTCCTGGGCTGGATCGTTGTTTAATGTTCGTTATCGTGGTACGGCTCCTGGTTTCGTGTTTCTTGTTCCCGACCCTGGTAGTTTGTTTTTGTTATGTTTGATTTTCCCCCTCGTGGGTTTTGTGTTTTTTTTTAGTTTTTTTTTTTAATAAATCCATCCGTCTTCTAGCGCTTTAGTCCTCGCTCCCTTTTCAACCACACATTCCGTGACAGATACGGCCCGGATCCGGCTGACTGCAGTAAACCTCGGGATAAACAGAAAGACTAACATTAGCGTAGATGCCATTCTTCTTATGATGTAACGAGTACATCAGGTGTTATGGGAAGTGTTCCCGGTTCCGGCTGACCTAGTTAATACAGCCTAACAATTTGAATAAAATATAAATTAAAAATGTTTTTTGTGTATGCCATAGTAAAGAGATGTGTTTTTAGTCTAGATTTAAACTGACAGAGTGTGTCTGCTTCCCAAACAATGCTAGGAAGGCTGTTCCAGAGTTTAGGTGCTAAATAGGAAAAGGATCGACCGCCTGCAGTTGATAAAGTCATTACTACTGTGCTGTTGGCAGACATCAGAAGTTGAAGCTTTATTTTTGGTTAATTTAGCTACGGTATTGAATAAATACCTAGGGTTGTGTTTGTTTTCTTCTAAGAGAGTCGAGAAATAAGCAGATCTAGCAGTTTTTACGGCCTTTCTGTATGAAATCATGCTCTCTTTCCAAGAAATGCGAAAAACTTCCAGTTTTGTTTTCTTCCAGCTGCGCTCCATTTTTCTGGCTGCTGTTTTAAGGGCCCGGGTGTGCTCGTTGTACCACGGCGTTGGACTATTTTCTTTAATCTTCTTTAAGCGCAGAGGAGCAACTGTGTCTAAAGTGCTGGAAAAGAGAGAGTCAATAGTTTCTGTTGCAACATCGAGTTCCTCTGGGCTATCTGGGATGCTGAGGAGATGAAACTGATGAGGAAGTTTATTTACAAAGAAATCTTTAGTCGCAGCAGTGATAGTCCTGCCATACTTGAAGCGAGGGGACGGCTTTGCAGCCTTTGCTAAATTAAGTATACATGATACTAGGTAATGATCTGAGATGTCATCGCTCTGCTGCAGAATTTCAACGGTATCAACATTTATTCCATGTGACAATATTAGGTCTAAAGTATGATTACGGCGATGAGTGGGTCCTGATACGTGTTTCCTAACTCCAATAGAGTTTAGAATGTCTCTAAATGTCAATCCCAATGCGTCTTTTTCATTGTCTACATGGATATTAAAATCACCAAGAATTAGGACTTTATCTGTAGCCAGTACTAACTCTGATAAAAAATCAGCAAATTCTCTGATAAAGTGTGTATTGTGCCCTGGTGGCCTGTATACAGTAGCCAACACAAATGTTAAATGGGATTTATCAATTTTACTACATAACGTTACGTAAAGCACCAAAACTTCAAAATAATTATATTTGAAACTAGACTTCTGAGTAATACTGATGATATTATTATAAATTACAGCAACACCTCCCCCTTTACCTTTCAGATGCGGCTCGTGTTTATAACAATAATCTTGTGGGGTAGACTCATTTAAAGTAATGTAGTCGTCAGGTTTTAGCCAGGTTTCTGTCAAACACAGCACATCTAGATTATTATCTGTAATCATATCATTAACAATAAGCGTTTTTGAGGAAAGGGATCGAATATTCAGCAGCCCGAGCTTTATCATTTGTTCATCTGTATGTATATCTGTTGTTTATTTGTTGGACATCAATTAAATTTTTACCGTTGAATAGTTTTGGTGGTTTTTTGTATTTACTAATTCGTGGAACAGACACAGTCTCTATGTGATAATATCTAAGTGAAAGAGTCTCTATGTGCTGGGATTTATCTGACTTCTGTGACATGAGACAGCTAGCAGACGGTCGGGGAAGCCAGTCCGTCTGCTTCCTGACCTGGGCCCTAGTTAGTCAAGGTTTAGCTTTAAGACTATGTGCCAAATTACTAGAGAGAAGAGCGGCACCACCCCAGGAGGGATGGATACCATCTCTTTTCAACAGGTCAGGTCTGCCCCAAAAGCTTTTCCAATTGTCTATGAACCCTATGTTATTTTGCGAACACCACTTAGACAACCAGCCATTGAGTGATGATAGTCTGCTAAGTATCTCATCACTCCTTTTAACGGGGAGGGGACCAGAGCAAAAAACGCTATCAGCCATCGTACTTGCGAGTTCACACACCTCTTTAATGTTAATTTTGGTGATCTCCGACTGGCGAAGTCGAACATCATTAGTGCCGACATGAATAATAATAATCTTAGAGAATTTACGATTAGTTTTAGCCAGCACTTTTAAATTTGCTTTGATGTCAGGCGCTCTGGCTCCCGGTAAACATGTAACTATGGTGGCTGGTGTCTCTATTTTCACGTTCCGTGTAATAGAATCACCAATAACTAGGGCACTTTCAACAGGATTCTCAGTGGGTGCATCACTGAGTGGGGAGAACCTGTTTGATGTTCTAATTGGAACGGAAGAGTGATATCTACACGATATCTATTGTGTTATTTACGGAGATAGGGTGCCTACTTGATATTTATTGTGTTATTTACGGAGATAGGGTGCCTACACGATATCTATTGTGTTATTTACGGAGATAGGGTGTCTACGCGATATCTATTGTGTTATTTATGGAGATAGGGTGTCTACACGATATCTATTGTGTTATTTACGGAGATAGGGTGTCTACACGATATCTATTGTGTTATTTACGGAGATAGGGTGCCTACACGATATCTATTGTGTTATTTACGGAGATAGGGTGCCTACACGATATCTATTGTGTTATTTACGGAGATAGGGTGCCTACACGATATCTATTTATCTATTGTGTTATTTACGTAGATAGGGTGTCTACGCGATATCTATTGTGTTATTTACTGAGATAGGGTGTCTACGCGATATC
Organism: Rhinogobio ventralis; assembly: GCA_039654625.1. NCBI lineage: Eukaryota > Metazoa > Chordata > Actinopteri > Cypriniformes > Gobionidae > Rhinogobio > Rhinogobio ventralis. The sequence goes on from CM077207.1 coordinate 2,032,248, forward strand.
TATTGTGTTATTTACGGAGATAGGGTGTCTACACGATATCTATTGTGTTATTTACGGAGATAGGGTGCCTACACGATATCTATTGTGTTATTTACGGAGATAGGGTGCCTACACGATATCTATTGTGTTATTTACTGAGATAGGGTGTCTACGCGATATCTATAGTGTTATTTACGGAGATAGGGTGTCTACACGATATCTATTGTGTTATTTACGGAGATAGGGTGCCTACACGATATCTATTGTGTTATTTACGGAGATAGGGTGCCTACACGATATCTATTGTGTTATTTACTGAGATAGGGTGCCTACACGATATCTATTGTGTTATTTACGGAGATAGGGTGCCTACACGATATCTATTGTGTTATTTACTGAGATAGGGTGCCTACACGATATCTATTGTGTTATTTACGGAGATAGGGTGCCTACACGATATCTATTGTGTTATTTACGGAGATAGGGTGCCTACACGATATCTATTTATCTTTTGTGTTATTTACGTAGATAGGGTGTCTACGCGATATCTATTGTGTTATTTACTGAGATAGGGTGTCTACGCGATATCTATAGTGTTATTTACGGAGATAGGGTGTCTACACGATATCTATTGTGTTATTTACGGAGATAGGGTGCCTACACGATATCTATTGTGTTATTTACGGAGATAGGGTGCCTACACGATATCTATTGTGTTATTTACTGAGATAGGGTGCCTACACGATATCTATTGTGTTATTTACGGAGATAGGGTGCCTACACGATATCTATTGTGTTATTTACTGAGATAGGGTGCCTACACGATATCTATTGTGTTATTTACGGAGATAGGGTGCCTACACGATATCTATTTATCTTTTGTGTTATTTACGTAGATAGGGTGTCTACGCGATATCTATTGTGTTATTTACGGAGATAGGGTGCCTACACGATATCTATTTATCTTTTGTGTTATTTACGTAGATAGGGTGTCTACACGATATCTATTGTGTTATTTACGGAGATAGGGTGCCTACACGATATCTATTGTGTTATTTACTGAGATAGGGTGCCTACACGATATCTATTGTGTTATTTATGGAGATAGGGTGTCTACGCGATATCTATTGTGTTATTTACGGAGATAGGGTGTCTACACGATATCTATTGTGTTATTTACGGAGATAGGGTGCCTACACGATATCTATTGTGTTATTTACGTAGATAGGGTGCCTACATGATATCTATTGTGTTATTTACGTAGAAAGCATACACTTTAAAAGCGTGGTTTAATTCAATGTTATATTGTTTGAGTAAAATGTATTGCGAAGGAAACTTCAACGAAGTAGAAATTACTCGACCTTTTACTGGCCATGTTAAAATTACTCATTTTCTTTGTTAATTTTATTAGTTAAGTAGAGTTTACTTAATTCCATATGTGAAATTTACAACAAAAAAAAACGTTAAAAAAGTACATCTTACTTATTGTTTTTTCGGTGTAGGAACCTCAAAGCATATTTTAAGGTCATTTGTAGGTAGGGCTCAAACATAAACTCAAGCCCAAAGTACTAAATAATACTAATAATACTTTTTTTTGTGGTGGGGCCAGTGAACATTTTTGCAGGGCAAGTAAAAATCTGGACCAGAATGGAAAAGCTCCTTTGCATTGAGCCCTGTAAATATAGAGTTCCTTTCAAGATCTGCCTCTTTTGATATAAAATAAAGTTTTGTTACGGGGAAAAAAATCACGTTAAAGCATCTCAAAGCTGGAGCCGGGCCTGCTGTACTGCTCTTATTATATACAGTATTCTGTGCAGTGTTTCTGTATGCATTGAAAACTTATATAGAGCAGATATAGAGCACACTGCACTGAACATTGCATTTCTAAGCAGTCGAGAAGAAAGCCGCTATAGCACGACTCAAATTCTGCCATCTTTGCATTCTTGCATCATCTCTTCTCAGGTGCAAGAGCTGTTTGATTTCGCTCAAGGACATGCACATGTATTCACACGAGTGAAGCTCTGTTCATTCACAGAGATGCAAAAACATCTGAGTTCACTTGGCAGTGTGCAAATGTGCTTCTGTTAACACTAAAATAATAAGATCACTGCTCAACAATTGAGAAAAGATAGCAAAAACCTTGTGATTTATGAATATGACAACACTATTTCACAACTTATGAGACTCAACATGGATAAAATGCTGTGCAGAGTAACAAACTAAATAATGAATAAAGTAGAAATCAAGTACTTGCATGATAGTAGTCTATACTGCAAAAGCATCTAAAAATAAAAGTGAAAAAAATACCCCATCTAACAAAAAAGAACGTTTTGCTAACATTCTTGCTAAGTGACGAAAATGTTATTTCTGAATGTTCTTTGTTTCTTCTTGGTTATTTAAACGTCAAGGGAACATTCCATTTAAACATTCTGCTAAGATCATGGGAATGTTACTTTTGAATGTTCTCTGAAACAAAGTAACGTTTAGAACTAAAGCTGTTCAGAAAAAAATCTGTTTTGAGAACATTATTAAAGACCAGATATCTTTGAACAAATGTTACTGGAAAAATTTATAAATTTTGACTTGTCAGGACGTTCTGAGCATGTTAACTGGGACGGTGATGAAAAATAAAAATGAGAACATTAGCTATGGTAAATCAAATAATGCAATAAATAATTAAAGCAAAGTGAAATAAAAAGCAGTTACATAAAATAAAACAAAAAAGAAATGTGAGGTAGAATGAAATAAATGCACGTGAAAAAACGTGAAAATAAAATAAAGCAATTTTGAATTAAAACGTGAAAATATAATAAAATAAATACAATAAAGCAATTTTAAAAACGTGAAAGTAAAATAATAAAATAAAGCAATTTTAAATAAAAAAACGTGAAAATAAAATAAAATAAAGCAATTTTAAATAAAAAAAACGTGAAAATAAAATAAAGCAATTTTAAATAAAAAACGTGAAAATAAAATAAAAAGAAATAGAGCAATATTAAATTAAAAAACATGAAAATTAAATAAAATAATTTTAAATTAATAAAAATGAGGACATAGTAAAATCAAATAATACAAAAAAGTTGATAAAAATAAAATAATAAATTAAAATAAAATAAAATAATAAAATAAAAAAAGCTCAAAGGTGAGGTCGAATAAAACAAAAGAGCAATTTTAAATTAAAGAATGTGAAAAAAAATAAAAATAAAGCAATTTTAAATAAAAAAACGTGAAAATAAAATAAAATAAAGCAATTTTAAATAAAAAAACGTGAAAATAAAATAAAATAAAGCAATTTTAAATAAAAAACGTGAAAATAAAATAAAAAGAAATAGAGCAATATTAAATTAAAAAACATGAAAATTAAATAAAATAATTTTAAATTAATAAAAATGAGGACATAGTAAAATCAAATAATACAAAAAAGTTGATAAAAATAAAATAATAAATTAAAATAAAATAAAATAATAAAATAAAAAAAGCTCAAAGGTGAGGTCGAATAAAACAAAATAGAGCAATTTTAAATTAAAGAATGTGAAAAAAAAAATAATAATAATAGTAATAAATAAAAATAATAAATAAATAAATAAAGTAAAGCCGTGACAGAACAAAACCACCCGCACACCCTCGAGGACAGGCACGATCTGACGCACACACTCGTGTAGCCCCTCACACTGACCCTCGTCCATTACAGTGTGTGTTGTTGCTGTAATTTGATGCTCGTGGAGGGTTTGCCATCACATGGTGGAAATTTCCACGCGCTCCTCCCAGTGAAACGGGTTTGATCTCGAGGAGCGACGCCAGTTTCTCTTCATCCTGCGAGATTTTGCGCTGATTCCTTCAGGATCCAGGTGGGTTCGTACACACACAGACACACGTTTATCACCGGTATGAAAGTGAAAGATTAAAGATGTTGCGCCTTTGCCACATCACTGGCGCGTTTATGCGCGAGGAAGAAACGAGCCATTTAAAAACATCACTGGATGTAAACGGAGCGGCGGTTTATTGTTTTTAATTCTAAAATGTGCACTTTAAAGATTATATGACTGTTTTTTAAATGCACAAATTGTTTCCATGCTCCTGAACCACAAAAAATAACGTTAGCGTGTAATATATCACCTAATTAAGTTAGTAAAGCTGCTACCATAGGCGCATGCAAACACGTTTTAAACATTATAGATCGTATTTGAACTATATATTACACAAAAACTGTGGAAGGTGTGTTTTGAATATTTTGATGAACAGTACTATGTTGGTTTCACGCACACAAAGCGGTTGTTTGGCGCGCGCAGGAGCTCGTGCATCCGTCAATCAAACCTGCAGCAGTATGGCAAGCCGGATTAACATTTAAAAGTTTCAATCCTAGTATTCCACCTATATATTTTTATGCTGATGAGTATGAGCAACAAGTCTTGTTTGCAAACTATGCTTAAATTGGGACAAAAGAGTGCGAATGGGTGATCTGACTGACTCCATGTGTTGCAATTGTATTGAGCTTTATGCTAATCCAGAACATTCTGTAATGTGTGATCCGCCCACCATAAACGTATCACACACATTCATTGCACTATTGACCTTTAATAATGCATGAGCACAAACATTAATTACTGGCATTGCATGCATTTTACACGTTAACACATAATGTAGACTTCTAAACCTCTTCGGGTACATAATAGGTTCATTGTGTTTGTTAGTTTGACGTTTCGTTTCGCTTTAACAGAACAGAACAGAACATCATGGACAAGTTATGACTAACATAGATGTGTTTGTTTGTTTCGGTTTTGGATCTTTTAGATGGCCGCAACAGTTTATGATCATCAAATAGCTGACTATGCAATCTATCCGTCATATTCCTGAACTTTTTGGACGTTTACGCCATTTTGCTTGAGGCCCAGCACAGTAAAATTGGTGAAAGTAAAAGTGTTCACAATTTAAACAGTGACTATGCAAAGTCATGATCCTGTGAACCGCCGTAACCTGTTTGTTAGGTTTCAGTCAGAGATGAACGACACCCATCAATCATTTCACATAATGTACACAAAACGTAAAGCTTTGAGTTGGAGGTGGTATCTTATATCGCATTCTGAATCTGTAGTTTCTGTAAGTCACTCACACACACACACACACACACACACACAAAGAAAAGGTAAGTTGCATTGGATTACATTTAGAAATAATGCTAAATAAAACTAAACATTTACAAACACTATAAACGTGTATTTTATTTCCCCTCACGCCACAACAAATTCTTTACATTGACGAATTCAGAACAGAAATGAAAAAGATAAACATGAATAATAGTGGCATTCATTATAAACAACATTTATTATAGATATGCCAAGCCTAAACGAATTTAAGCTACTGGCGTCTTGAAAATGCGGACAAATTAAAATCCAGTTGTGTGCGGCAGTGTTTTTTTAATGTTTTGAATTAGCTTTTATTTTGATATTTTTAGTTTTCATACTAATTTTAGTTCAGTTTTTAGTCATTTCGTTAAGTGCTCTAGTCATATTATTTATTTTTATTTATTTATTTAATAATTTTAGTGCTCCAACTTAAACTTTGAGCATGTTTTGCTTGCTTGACGTTAATTGCATAATACATTTTTTTTGATAATTGATCATTTATATCACAATAATTGCATCACAACGTAGTTACATTTGTTGGAAATCCAAAGAATGAATGGTTTAATGTCACTGGGTTCAGTATTTTTCCGATAATGAAGCGGTTCACTATAATAGCTGGTTTTTGGACCCTACTGTAATTTTGGCGCAAACTCAAAGACTGAAATAACCCCAGAGTACAAACACAATGTTCCTGTCATACCGAGCCAGATCAGAAACTTTCCAGTGTCATCTAATTGGCAGCTTTAAATTGGACTCTATGATCAAATTTGATATTTATGATTATGATCGTATGAAACATGACTGCCCATGAAAACTCACCCCAACCCTACAGTGTTCTGGTTGGTTGCCAGGACGTTGATATATGGTTACTTTGTGGTTGTTAGCACAATGCTAGGGTGTTCTAGTTGTTGATTTCTTACTGTTTCGCATGGAAAGAGTCCATCACGATATGGTTTGGGTCTGCTAGGTTAAAATCATGCGTCTGATCACTTGGTAAAGTAACATCACACACTCCTCAACAAGCGGAAGTCGAATACTTTCATTAGTGTCCTCTATTCTTTCTCAACTTCTGTAAAGAATGGGATCTCTGTCGTCATTCATCTTTCGTTATGTTCAGCGCGAGCAGCTCGGGTCAGTCCATTATGTGTTCTTGCTACGTCACTGATGTCACAAGCAATGAGCAAATCGATAGACTGATAAGATGTTGGACAGAGAGATGAAACCAAGGACATGACAGCTAGAAAATAGACTTTTGAAACTCTTTGTCAGGCTTTCATTTTATACTTGCACAGTAGTTTTTGTAGAGGTCAAGCACCAAATGACTGTATGCAATTTTTTTTCTTCCATTTTGCTGGAATAAATCCATTGCTACTTAGAGATTGTGTGATTAAAAAGTTGTGAAATTTGGCACACTGCTAGAGGAATGTCTCATCTGCTGTTATGGCAAATTTGGGGTCTTTATCTCAAACCGTCTAGCGCCACCAACAGCTCAAAGTTGCACTATTATTTCTATTCATAATGCGTGAACCATGTGACTTAGGATCATAACGCTTTTTCAGTCACACTTTAGATGACTAACTATTAACTATGCCTAAATAAACTCCTAATTACTGCTTATTAATAGTTAGTAAGGTAGTTGTTTCGTTTACGTATTGGGTAGGATTAAGAATATATAATATGTTCATGCAGAACAAGGCATTAATATGTGCTTTATAAGTAATGTCTGCTAATAAGCAACTACATAATAATAAGAATTGGACCCTAAACTAAAGTGTTAGCCCTTTGTTCTGATTCTGAGTTCAATGAAAATAATGGCTTAACTTGTAAGACAACTCGATTTTTCGCTATTTTAAAGTTTGTCAGAAATATTAAAAATGTATTTATAGAGTGTTTTTCACAGTACACATTGTTTCAAAGCAGCTTTACAGAAAATCGTGAAGTTAATGTTTGTAATATCTTAATAAATATCTTAATAAATATACACTCACCTAAAGGATTATTAGGAACACCTGTTCAATTTCTCATTAATGCAATTATCTAATCAACCAATCACATGGCAGTTGCTTCAATGCATTTAGGGGTGTGGTCCTGGTCAAGACAATCTCCTGAACTCCAAACTGAATGTCAGAATGGGGAAGAAAGGTGATTTAAGCAATTTTGAGCGTGGCATGGTTGTTGGTGCCAGACGGGCCAGTCTGAGTATTTCACAATCTGCTCAGTTACTGGGATTTTCACGCACAACCATTTCTAGAGTTTACAAAGAATGGTGTGAAAAGGGAAAAACATCCAGTATGCGGCAGTCCTGTGGGCGAAAATGCCTTGTTGATGCTAGAGGTCAGAGGAGAATGGGCCGACTGATTCAAGCTGATAGAAGAGCAACTTTGACTGAAATAACCACTCGTTACAACCGAGGTATGCAGCAAAGCATTTGTGAAGCCACAACACGCACAACCTTGAGGCGGATGGGCTACAACAGCAGAAGACCCCACCGGGTACCACTCATCTCCACTACAAATAGGAAAAAGAGGCTACAATTTGCACGAGCTCACCAAAATTGGACAGTTGAAGACTGGAAAAATGTTGCCTGGTCTGATGAGTCTCGATTTCTGTTGAGACATTCAGATGGTAGAGTCAGAATTTGGTGTAAACAGAATGAGAACATGGATCCATCATGCCTTGTTACCACTGTGCAGGCTGGTGGTGGTGGTGTAATGGTGTGGGGGATGTTTTCTTGGCACACTTTAGGCCCCTTAGTGCCAATTGGGCATCGTTTAAATGCCACGGCCTACCTGAGCATTGTTTCTGACCATGTCCATCCCTTTATGACCACCATGTACCCATCCTCTGATGGCTACTTCCAGCAGGATAATGCACCATGTCACAAAGCTCCAATCATTTCAAATTGGTTTCTTGAACATGACAATGAGTTCACTGTACTAAAATGGCCCCCACAGTCACCAGATCTCAACCCAATAGAGCATCTTTGGGATGTGGTGGAACGGGAGCTTCGTGCCCTGGATGTGCATCCCACAAATCTCCATCAACTGCAAGATGCTATCCTATCAATATGGGCCAACATTTCTAAAGAATGCTTTCAGCACCTTGTTGAATCAATGCCACGTAGAATTAAGGCAGTTCTGAAGGCGAAAGGGGGTCAAACACAGTATTAGTATGGTGTTCCTAATAATCCTTTAGGTGAGTGTATATATTCAGTTGCAAGAAAAAGTATGTGAACCCATTGCAGTATTTGGGAAAATGTGAATAATTTTAGCAAAATAAGAGAGATCATACAAAATGCATGTTCTTTTTTATTTAATGCTCTGCTGAGTAAGATATTTTCCATAAAAAGATGTTTACATATAGTCCACAAGACAAAAAAACAGCTGAATTTATAAAAATGACCCGTTGAGAAGTTTATGAACCCTTGATTCTTAATCCCGTGTGTCGTTCCCTGATGATCCACAGCTGTGTGTGTGTGTGTGTGTGTGTGTGTGATGGTTGTTCTTGAGGCTCTTGTTTGTCCTGAGCAGTTAAACTGACAAACGCTCTTCAGAAAAATCCTCCAGGTCCCAAAACTTCCTCAGTTTTCCAGCATCTTCTGCATATTTGAGCCCTTTCCAGCAGTGACTGTGTGATTCTGAGATCTGAGGACGATTGAGGGACTCAAACACAACTATTAAAAAAGGTTCATCATTCACTGATGCTCCAGAAGGAAACACAACGCAGAGCCGGGGGTGAAAACTTTTGAATTTGAAGATTGAGGTAAATTGTACTTAATTTGTCTTCCAGGAAACATGTAAGTATCTTCTGTTGCTTCTGAAGGGCAGAACTAAATAAAAAAAATTGAAATTTAAACAAAATAAGAAAAATTTGGCCATCTTCATCCTGTTCAAAAGTTTTCACCCCCGGCTCTTAATGCGTCGTGTTTCCTTCTGGAGCATCAGTGAATGATGAACCTTTTTTAACAGCTGTGTTTGAGTCCCTCAATCATCCTCAGATCTCAGAATCACAGTCACTGCTGGAAAACAGAGGAATTTTTGGGACCTGGAGGATTTTTCTGAAGAACGTTGGTCCGTTTAACTGCTCAGGACAAACAAGAGACTCAAGAACAACCATCACACACACACACACACAGCCGTGGATCATCCATATATATATATATATATATATATATATATATATATATATATATATATATATATATAATTTAGTCCAGGGTCAGGACAGTGGTTCAAATTTTCACTGGCCCCACCAAAAAAATAGTTGTTGTTGTTGTTTTGACCCATGTATCAATTAAGGCACCAACATTTTAGAAATTTCACAATTCTCGATTGATTCTACTTTCAATTAAAAAACAAACAAATTTTTTTAACACTCGTATTGAAAACTAAACTAGGGCTGCGTCCAAAATCACACACTCTCTTAAGTAGGTACTTATGTTGAATAAATACTTAGCGACTGCTCAAAAAGTATGTTCTATATAGTATGAATGGACTACATTCACCACGTTATCATCGCCATGTGACCTCCCAGCGCCAAGTTACATCGCTTCACTGCCGTTCTCAAACCCTCTCCTAACATAAATACTGAATAAATGAATATAATGTTGAAAATACAAGTACTGGAGTCAGGTTTCAGATTTAATGGAGTAAAGGTGAAGCACTGGTGGAGGTTCCTGCCGTCTGTCTCTCTGCTGGTTGATATATTTGTGTAATGTAATCTGGAGCCGTACGCAGGGTCGGGCTGGATAATCTTAGAGCTGGAGGAGAACATGAGTCCTGCTGCAAGTGTTCGGAGAAATAACCGCGTTGGTTCATTGCGCAGGTTTGAGAACTGAAATTGAAAAAAATCGAATGTTGTTTGGGACATTTTGTCCAGATTTTGCCTGGAGGTTTTCGGGCGAGAGTGTGGAATGTTGCTTCCCAGTGTGGCATCTCTCGCATCATTCCCCTGTTTCTATGGCAACTTTGTTTCTAATGCATGTACATGGTGCTCGAAGATAGTGTGTCCTAGAAGCCACAATAATACCATGAGTGTTCAAGACCGTGTTTCCCAACCCTATTCCTGGAAGCACACCAGCAGTACACATTTTGGATGTCTCACTTATCTGACTCGTCTATTTCGGGTCTTGGAGTCTCTACTAACGAGCTGATGAGTTGAATCAGGTGTGTTTGATTGACCTTTTTCACGTTTCTGGGTTCTCAGAAGCGGAAGTCGCTTTCTATAGATTACTATAGAGGTGAATGAAAATGACAACAATGTTTTTGGCGATCTCATTTTCCTCAACGGCAACAGAAATAAATAGAAATAAAAAAAAGACATAGATAGCATTATTAAGACTTTCCAAAAGAGGAAAAAAATTGATGTCGTTGGTCAGAGAAGTACGGAGCCCCTAAAGAGACAAAAAATGAGACGGGAGGAAAAATAATAATTCAATGCATTTGCATTCTCTCTGAAAAACTGCGTTCGTTCGTGAAACCTTTGCATTCCCTCGCAAAAACTTTTGTGTTCTTTGTGAGCGAACGCAAAGTTTCTTGGGAACGCAAACGTTTTCTGTAAATGCAAAGTTTTTTGGCAGAAGGCAAACATTTTGTGAGCGAACGCAAAGTTTCTCGGGGGAACGCAAAAGCATTGCCAAATAATTTTTCCTCCCATCCCATATTTTTTTTCCTCACTATGCCTTTAGGGGGACACAGAGAACAGAAAGATGCTGTATTAGAAACTCTCAAGCAGTAGCATTAACTAGTTTTCTAAAAAAAAAAAAAATGCCTAAGGTAATATAACATAGTATAGTGTTATAAATCTACATTACTTTTATTAAATAAAAAAATTGGTGTGTCTCCAGAAACAGGGTTGGAACCACTGGTTTAGGGTACATTTTTGTTGGTGTTATCTTTTATTCTGATAAGAAATGGTCTAAATAATAAGTAAATATGAGTTAAATTTTGGGGGGCTGTGTTTATTTCAGACTCTGTCAAAGTGTTGGTTTGTTTGAGGGCGTAAAGTTAGAATGTTTAGTGTTATTAGCAAGTTAGTTTATATTAATGTGTTGTGAGGTGTCTGTGGACCGTTGTGTGTTTGACCCTTGAGCCGGAGCTGCTGATTGGCTCGTGGTGTTGAGAGTGTTGAAGTGTCTCCGTATAAGGAAAGGCCTCCCGGCACAGGAAGACTCTCTCTCCTTGAGATTGGAGCACCTGCATCAAGACAGTAAGAATTGACTTTTCACTATGACTAGTCAATAATATGTGACGACATTGCAGACGCAGTTGATTGATTATTAGACTCTTACTTGAGTATGAATCAGGTGAATGTCAATAATTTGTCCTTTTTTGTGGGTAGCAAAATGCATCGTATTGGATTGTTGGATTGGTTGACGGATTATTTGTGAAGGGTGATGTGCTGCATTGGTTAAAGCTCAAGTTGTTAGAGGGTTGTTGATTAGATTTTCCCAAGATGGAAACTACTGAACTGTTTGCATCATTAATCATTATTTTCATTTTTTCACTATCACAAACCCAGAGTTTCTCCAGGAGGATTTAACCAGTTATATAAATGTAGCACTTTGAATAAGAGCAGCTGTTGCACTTGGTGTAGAAACAATTTGCGCTCCAAAACCGAAAAACCCAAATGTTATTTTCTTGTTAAACATACTCCGGTATTCTTTACAACTTCAGTAACTCACTCATTCATATATATTGAAAGGGGAAGAGAAACCGGTTTGTGTTTTAGTGTAAAACATATTTTAATAGAATGTCATTTTTTTAAATGATATTAGACAACGTTTTTTTTTTTTCAGAAAATATATTAATGGACATTTTTAAAACGGTTTCTCCTGGAATAACTTAAGAATTTCTATCAGAGTCTATCTAATTGTTATTATTACTGTAGTTGTTATTGGTATACAAGACGAAATTGTTCAGTTATTGTAAATGTATTGAAGTGATTGTAATCATTATGTTTTAAAAATTGAAATGCTGTTGATTGCCATGAATAGCCATTGCTGCTAATATGGCGTTAAATCATAAATAAATACCATTAAATAAAATTACAACTTCAATATATATTGGTGGTCAGTATTTCAATTGGCACTAATGGATTTTTCAATGGCCGATATTAATATCTAGAGATCTAGAGTGGCGGTATTCGATATATCAAGAACTACATTACACAAAAATGGTATGTTTTATGCAATATTTACCAAATTCACCAATAATTGTAGATATTAATATCTAGAGATCTAGAATGCCGGTATCTGATATATCTAGAGCTACATTACACAAAAATGATATGTTTTACACAGTATTTACACAATCCACCAATAATTGTTGATGTAGCACGTCTTTCAAGTGGATGTGGTTATTGGCCGATACCTGCCAATAGTCAAATTCGGGCTTCAGAATTTCTGATCCGAGTTGAATGAAGTTTCTGTTCATCTCTGGGTTTTTGATCAGTGACCCCTGAATGTGTGTGTTTGCACACGGCATCAGTAGCGAATGCCGTTTGGCGGCTGCTGGTTGGCGTTCCAGAGCGAGCCTTTAATATCTGCGTCCGTGAGGGCGAGCGACCCCAGATTCTTGCCCCAGTGCAAACAGAAGTTGATGCAACGCGTCCGCTGGCTTATCTCAAACTCATTTTTGGAAGCCCGTGTGCCCTTCGGTGACGCAGGTGGAGGGGAGAGGGGGCGGAGCTTCACGCGGAGTGCTTGACAATCGGAGCGTCTTGATTGGCTGACTTGGGCCCTCCCAATGCTCTTTAAAGCTGCCACTCACCTCCAAGGCTAAAACGAAGCTCATCCTTGTTCTGTCAGCACATCAAGTGTCCTGCGGCTCTCATTGTGAGTAACCAGACCACCATTATTAATCTCTAACCAGGTTAAACCTAGAGGAGATCTGTTAAAAAGTGCATGTTTTTGCATTTGGCTGCTCTTTGCTGGGGTTTTATGGTGCGTGTGTGTGTGTGTGTGTGTCAGCTCCAGCCGGCTAGTTGAAGAATGCTGGTTGAAGCACAAACACAGACATTCTCTTTGAAGAGCGAGTGTTTCTCGTGTCGTAAAACGCTCAGGTCAACTCCAGCTGCTTGGAGAAATTCACCAGAGCGGCTTGTCGACAACAATTGGTGTAGAAACAGTTTTTCCACTCAGAAATTTCTAGTAAATTGTACGTTTAATTACAAAGAAAGGACAGTTAATTGAATTATGAAAGTCATTTTTTAATAGAAACAATTGAGGTGTGCCATATACTGCTTTTGTAGTTCTGCTTCTTGTCGTAAACCTAAAAGAGTTTTATTGTGTTAAGCTGCAAATAAAGTTGTGTGTTATGAGATCTTTTTAAGGAGTGGTTGTGTTGCTTTAGTTAGTGTCTTGTTTGGGTATGTTGTAACTTTTTCACTGGTTAGGCTGGTTCTTCTTGACAGCTGAAGTGGCATGAAAAGTATTTAAATGCTTAGCTCAGACGAGGGAACCAAAATCTTCTATCATTATATGAGTGATTTTAAATTATGGAAATGCTATTTGCATTATTGTTTATTCATTTAGCAGAAGCTTTTATGTAATCATCTGGCAATGCCTATTTTTTATAATCCAGTAACTAAAATTCTTTACAAATAAAAGGTGCTTCATTAATTTGATTGTTTTTATTTGGAACTCGATGGATACAAAGTATCAGATTATTCATATGAAATGAATGAATTAAACAGCTTCACGTTATGAAACTCGGATAGTTGATAGTCAGACTCTAATTTCTGATTGGATGAGCTGCGTTGTCGTAAATTGCAATTGCGTAATTGCGTTTTGCTAATGTTCCCATTAAGTTAATAGTTAATAGTTAAAGGTATCTGGTCTTTAATAATGTTCTCAGAATGTTCTGTCAAGGTTCTCTCAATGTTATGAACAAAAGTTCTTCCAGTAACGTTAATAGAAAACGTTACTGGAACGTTAATAGAATTAAAACGTTTCTTGGTTATATGAATGCACTGGCCACATGCCATTTTATAATTCTTCAAACATTATGGGAATGTTACTTTTAAATGTTCTCTGAACGTTCTGAAACTAGTAACATTCAAGAAACGCTAGACGAACGTGCAACTAAAATGTTTAAGAAAAAACGTTCCATGAGCGACGTTTTGAGAACATTATCAAAGACCAGATAACTTTGAACGAACGTTCTATTAACGTTACTGGGAGAACGTTTGTTCATAACGTTGAGACAACCTTGCCAGAACGTTCTGAGAACATTATCAAAGACCAGATAACTTTGAACGAACGTTCTATTAACGTTACTGGGAGAACGTTTGTTCATAACGTTGAGACAACCTTGCCAGAACGTTCTGAGAACATTATCAAAGACCAGATAACTTTGACCGAACGTTCTATTAACGTTACTGGGAGAACGTTTGTTCATAACGTTGAGATAACCTTGCCAAAACGTTCTGAGAACATTATCAAAGACCAGATAACTTTGACCGAACATTCTATTAACGTTACTGGGAGAACGTTTGTTCATAACGTTGAGACAACCTTGCCAGAACGTTCTGAGAACATTATCAAAGACCAGATAACTTTGACCGAACGTTCTATTAACGTTACTGGGAGAATGTTTGTTCATAACATTGAGAGAACCTTGCCAGAACGTTCTGAGAACATTATTAAAGACCAGATAACTTTGAACGAACGTTCTATTAACATTACTGGGAGAACGTTTGTTCATAACGTTGAGACAACCTTGCCAGAACGTTCTGAGAACATTATCAAAGACCAGATAACTTTGACCGAACGTTCTATTAACGTTACTGGGAGAACGTTTGTTCATAACGTTGAGACAACCTTGCCAGAGCGTTCGGAGAACATTATCAAAGACCAGATAACTTTGACCGAACGTTCTATTAACGTTACTGGAAGAACGTTTGTTCATAACGTTGAGATAACCTTGCCAGAACGTTCTGAGAACATTATCAAAGACCAAATAACTTTGACCGAACGTTCTATTAACGTTACTGGGAGAACGTTTGTTCATAACGTTGAGACAACCTTGCCAGAACGTTCTGAGAACATTATCAAAGACCAGATAACTTTGACCGAACGTTCTATTAATGTTACTGGGAGAATGTTTGTTCATAACGTTGAGACAACCTTGCCAGAACGTTCTGAGAACATTATCAAAGACCAGATAACTTTGACCGAACGTTCTATTAACGTTACTGGAAGAACGTTTGTTCATAACATTGAGAGAACCTTGCCAGAACGTTCTGAGAACATTATTAAAGACCAGATATCTTTGACCGAACCTTCTATTAACGTTACTGGAAGAACGTTTGTTCATAACATTGAGAGAACCTTGACAGAACGAGAACGTTCCCTGTTGGCTGGGACATTGTTCGTCAACCATAAACAATCATAGATGGATTAAAGAAAGTATATTACATTTGCAAAAATGTTTATTCTGGTTTTTGCTGTTGCCAATGTTTTCTAAAAGCAATAAGCCCTGTCTATATGTCTTACGGTGCAGCTCTAGCACGAAGGAACACAGTCAAAACTGTTTACTCAATGTAAAACTGTTCTCATGTGTGAATCCAGTAAACGTACCACATCTGTGTGCAAGAGAGGCTTCCCAGTCCTGTGGGCCAGAATGAGACCTGTGGAATATTTTCAGCTTTCCATGAGTCTATAGTTCTCTGTCTCTCTGGACGCATTTATGAATCATATCAATGAGGGCTTTGTGTTGGTGGGATTGTGGGTAATTGGGTGCAAGAATGGTTTGGCTGCGTTTTGGCTCATCTGAGTCTTATGTAATGCTCTCCGTCTCATTGGAAATGGTTTTCAGAACGGTTTGTGCCTAACATGGGCTGGAAATAGCTGACCTGAGGCCAGTGAGTGTTGTGCGCTCATAACAGGTGTGTGGTGGACCAGCGCTAAACGCGGCTGATTCCAGAGCTCCTGCGTCATGGAGTGGATCAGACGCACAGATACACGAGTCCTCAACCCAAACATTGAACAAACACACCCTTTATGTGGACCTGGAGCAAAACACGGAGAACTACAGCAACACTCAACAGGGAATAAATCCTGAATCGAGCAACAGTGACGTGTGTGATTGCAATGATAAAGTATCACTGAGCGAGTGGGTGAAGATCTGAGCCGCTAACTAAAGACTGCAGGTTTAAACCCGCCAACAGGACAATTTTTGTAGTACTATTAAAGCGCGTTTTCCAGATAATGAAACTAAAAATCTATCCATATCCACTATTATTGTGTCCATAAAAATGGCAAAATAGACCAAATGCATGGGTTTAGTTTGCCATTTTTGGAAGATGTTTTGCACAAACGTGTTTTTGGTCTGCCCAAATGTAGCTTATTTAGACCCAATTTTTTATCACGAATAAGAATCTTGTATATACAATAGAGATGTAAATACATAATTCTAATTGATAAAATGTATTTCTTGTTGAATCAGTCTGTGAAGCTGGAATGGCAATTAGGGATGTGCGCAACGACTAATTTTATAACCGTTTAAACTGAAATTTTGTAACTAGTCTAACCCTGCCAATCCCCCCCAACCCCGGGACAGTCTGTATATGCGATCCATTTGAAAGAACTCTTGAATAGTTAAAGGTGCAGTGTGTGATTTTTAGCGGCATCTAGCGGTGAGGTTGTGAATTGCAACCCCCCCCTCTCTTTTGGAGCACATAGAGAAGCTACGGTACGTAAGGTCTTTATACTCCACTGAAAACATAGTTATGTATATTATATTGCATTTCTGTCAGTAGATCCTCATAAATACTACACGCTGAACCTTTAAATCTCACACTGAATGCCGCTAAAAATAGATCACATGCAACATGCTTGCCTTGCTTTATGATCATTGTATTAAACTTGAGCGTTCACTTAAACAACGTTAGACATTATAGACATATTTATTCAAATCAACTGAGTAGGCAGCACAGGACCAATAAGTTCAAGCCTAATAGCCTATTATAAACCGATTTCCTCAAATAAAAGTTCATTTTGTTGTTCGTTACCATGGTAACCACTTGTGTGTCCGGGTTTGAACATGCTTCTCGTGTATGAAAAGTATGTACACATGACGGGCGGCAAAATCGCAAGAAAAGCTTGACGTGTACTGACAACTATACATTATTTAACCGTATTTTCTTATCGTTAGTATGTTGATATATCAACTGTTTCTCCGTTTATCCAATATAAAATGTAAAAATGGAATGCAATATAAAAATGGCAATACATGTAAATCCAACCAACCTTGAAACTGTTCGAAAAAAAACGTTGAAACTGGAACCGGTCAGATTTGCGTTCAGTCAATACATTTTGTCAAATGTCAGTCAATACACATCTAAGTGTTGTTATATTGACTTGTGTAGCAGGTGCAGTTCATGGACACTTGTCATAAACTAAGGACTAGTTCACCTGCCAGAGTTTCTGCACATTTACTCATTCTATGATTTAAAAAAAGTCATAATGAAGTCATGAAGACTCTGGGAATGATGTAGCATCGTCCCAGCTAACGGAATGTTCTCAGAACGTTCTGTCAAGGTTCTCTCAATGTTATGAGCAAACGTTCTTCCAGTAACGTTAATAGAACGTTCGTTCAAAGTTATCTGGTCTTTGATAATGTTCTCAGAACGTTCTGGCAAGGTTCTCTCAACGTTATGAACAAACGTTCTTCCAGTAACGTTAATAGAACGTTCGTTCAAAGTTATCTGGTCTTTGATAATGCTCTCAGAACGTTATCACAAAAACGTTCATGGAACGTTTGTTCTGAAACGTTTGTCTAACATTTGTTAAATGTTACTTTTAAATGTTTTTAGAATGTTCAGAGAACATTCAAAAATAACGTTTTCTTTAATATATTTAATGGGAACATTAGGAAAACGTAATTAGAACATATTTTTGCTAGATGTCGATTCCAGCTCTAATCAAACTTCTCCTGTTTTGTTTTCAGTTCTTTTCCCGGAGACTAAATCCTTCCTCACGGCTGTAGACATGGACCGTATGGAGCTGAAGAACGTGAGCATGGAGGCGGACGATGAGAGCAGCGTGGACGATCGCTTCACGGAGCCCATTGATTCAGAGAAAGCCACCATCAACAGGTCAGAGTCGCCGCTGTGTGTGTTTAACCCTGACGCTGTTTGATGTCCAGAACATTGTGACACACAGTCTGATGGGAAATGATGACCATATGTGGACAAACACATGCATTGATTCGTCACGTAACAGCAAATAAATGAGAACCTTTGAAATGTCTTAACATGGTGAACGTGTTGCCGATTACAGCCAGTTTCTGGATGAAGACGACGCGGAGAGTCAGAAGTTTCTCACCAATGGGATGATGAAGAAGAAGAAATATGAGGAATATCATGAAGAATATGTAATATTCTAGTTTTGAAACACATAAGCATATTCATACTCTCTATCTCTCTGTTGATTAACCGTCTCTCGCTCTCTTTCCCAGCACCCGGGTCACGCGTCATTCGGGATGTCCGTCTTTAACCTCAGTAATGCCATCATGGGCAGTGGAATTCTGGGACTGTCCTTCGCCATGGCCAACACCGGCATCATACTGTTTATGTGAGTGTTTGTTCCCTTTGATCTGAAGAGTGGGAGGGACGTGTAATAGAATTTATCAGCGTGGCTCATGAATATTAATTAGATGATGGAACTTTCAGCCAATCCTAATGGAGTTACTGAAATGCAGATGTTAGAATGTGCGCTAGTCATATTAGGATTGGCATTTCTTCTTTCTTAACTAAATATTTGGTTTAATTTAGTAAATTAGGTTGTTTCATTTTAATGCGTTCACCCTAATTGAGATCCTGGCTGTTTTTTTGCCAGATAAATACTGATCTGATTGATTTGTTTATACTTGTATGTACACTACACTTGTATTAAATTTAAATGCATTTCATAAATGAAATCATTTTAAACACCATCATGGGCGGTGGAATTATACATTAATATTTCACACTTTTAGTGATATTTATTTTATCTATCTATCTGATCTATAATGATTTCAAAACTTTCAATGCTTGCTGCAGCCTGACAGTAAAAATACACATCATTCAATTGAAATAAATGTTTTTATAATGTATAACATTTAAATGTGTATATATATTTATTTATTAATGAATTCATTTAATATTTTTACAGTCAGGCTGCAGCAAGCATTCAAACTTTTGAAACCATTGTAAATAAATAAATAAATAAAAAGTTGTTTGTAGCTAATGTGGTACTTCCAGAAACCCCTAGAGAGGATCTTATCAAAGAATGTGCTGGCGAACACGGTGTCGGGACGGCAGGATTTCTCAGGGCCAGAGCTGGTGTCTGTGACATGTTACACCGCACACATCGCACATGGACTACATGGCTATATTTAGCTCAGAGGCTCACGTCTGCTGTTCAGTGAGGGGTTAAAGCACGTGTGTGTGTGTGTGTGTGTCTGAGACTGACAGCAGTCAGCTGTGAATGGCTGCAGTCCCACTGACCCGCCACAGCAGGAGGAAATGACGGACACACACCTTTAGAGTTAACGGTCACCTGAGCGGCGTACAGTCAGCGGTCATTCCCGCATCGCTCATTCATTCTCATGTCAGACGGTTATTTCTGTTCCGTGAGCCGCAGGAGGCTGGTGTCGAGTGACCCAACCACCATTAACCCATTCTGAAGATTGATCTTTCTGTCATTCAATTAGACTACAGCTGAGCGTGAATTAGATGTGACTAGTTTTACAGCACATTAATGCATAAAAACATAACCTGCTGGTTACCAAAGTTATCTGGTCTTTATTAATGTTCACAAAAACATTATACATCGTTGTAGCGATTTTTCTTAAATGTTACTACTTTTTTAGAATGTTCAAAGAACGTTCAAAAGTAACTCACATAATGTTTGCAAAATGATAAAGTGGAACGTTCGCATAACCAAGAAAAAATATTTTCAATGTTCAGAAATAACTTCTGTTAGCAAAACGATATGCAAAACTATATATGTATATATATATAACTATATGCAGTATATTCACAGTTTGTGAAAATGAAAATATTTAATAGACGTAAAAAATATTTAATTTATCATATGTTCTAATTTATTTTATTTAATTCATATTTTTGTTTTCATAATACTGTTTTGATTTGTTTGCAATGGTTATGTATATATTTTTTTTATTACCATTAAAACCAGTTAGGGTCAGTTTGACATCATAATAATGATGAATTACAACAGCATTAATAATATTAATACAATTAAACAATATTAATTCTATATCACAACAATTAATAATAGCATATGGAACGCACAGCAATTAAAAAATAAAAACTTGTGCTGTCAAATGATTAATCGTGAATCATCCAAAATAAAAGTTTGTGTTTACATAATATGTGTGTGTGTACTGTGTATAATTATTATGTATATATAAATACACTCACATGCATGTATATATTTAAGAAACATTTGCTATATTTATATATAAAATATTTATATTTATTTATAATATAAATTATATTAATATATTTACAGAAATAGTTCTTGAATGTATACGTAATAAATACGTGTGTATTCAAATATACATAATAATTATACACCGCACACACACATATATTATGTAAACACAAACTTTTATTTTGGATGTGATTAATCGCGATTAATCGCTTGACAGGCCTAATAAAAACATATAATAATGTATTGTCCCTGTTTTTAATCCATAGGTAACAAGTGGTTTCAATCGTATTTTGACCACTGAACTATAGGAAATGTCTGCTTTCCATTTGAGGAATGTGCTCACCTTATTTTGAGAGGACCTTTAGCATTGGTTCATTAGCATTAGCTCTGTGTGCGGTCAGACACGTATATGTGCACCCTGCATTTAGAAACCTTTCAAAAATAAACCCCAGTTAATGACAGGCGATATAAGATGATCCTAAATGTGTCGAAGAAGCTCTGACTTACACAAGAGTCTTTTAGAGCATTGCACAACATGTGATCTTACAGAAAAGATGTGCATTGATAAAGAGATTTTTAATTATCAGCAAATCTGATCCACATTTCAGCTTATTTCAGTCAAGAACCGCCCACTTAGGCAGGAAGAGACCATGTGATCGACATGGCCAATACCCAGCTAACAAAAATGTGTCCTTTGATAAAAAAAAAATGTCCAAATGTTTAGAGAACATTCCATTGTATCATTCTTCAAACATTATGGGAAAGTTACTTTAGAATGTTCTCTGAACGTTCTGAAGCAAGTAGTAACATTTAAAAAACGTTAGATGAACGTACAGTTTCAGATAAAAACGTTACATAAACGATGAATAAATAACGTTTTTTCAACGGTTTGAGGACATAATTAAAGACCAGATAACTTCTATTAGTGTTACAGGAAGAACGTTTGTTCATAACGTTGAGAGAACCTTGCCAGAACATTCTGAGAACATTATCAAAGACCAGATTACTTTGAACGAGCGTTCTATTAACGTTACTGGAAGAACATTTGTTCATAACATTGAGAGAACCTTGCCAGAACGTTCTGAGAACATTATCAAAGACCAGATTACTTTGAACGAGCGTTCTATTAACGTTACTGGAAGAACATTTGTTCATAACGTTGAGAGAACCTTGCCAGAACGTTCTGAGAACATTATCAAAGACCAGATAACTTTGAACGAGTGTTCTATTAACGTTACTGGAAGAACGTTTGTTCATAACATTGAGAGAACCTTGACAGAACGTTCTGAGAAGATTATCAAAGACCAGATAACTTTGAACGAGCGTTCTATTAACGTTACTGGAAGAACGTTTGTTCATAACGTTGAGAGAACCTTGACAGAACGTTCTGAGAACATTATCAAAGACCAGATAACTTTGAACGAGCATTCTATTAACGTTACTGGAAGAGCGTTTGTTAATAACGTTGAGAGAACCTTGACAGAACGTTCTGAGAACATTATCAAAGACCAGATAACTTTAAACGAACGTTCAATTAACGTTACTGGAAGAACGTTTGTTCATAACATTGAGAGAACCTTGCCAGAACGTTCTGAGAACATTAGCAAAGACCAGATAAATTTGAACGAGCGTTCTATTAACGTTACTGGAAGAACGTTTGTTCATAACGTTGAGAGAACCTTGACAGAACGTTCTGAGAACATTATTAAAGACCAGATAACTTTGAACGAGCGTTCTATTAACGTTACTGGAAGAGCGTTTGTTAATAACATTGAGAGAACCTTGACAGAACGTTCTGAGAACATTATCAAAGACCAGATAACGTTGAACAAACGTTCTATTAACGTTACTGGAAGAACGTTTGTTCATAACGTTGAGAGAACCTTGACAGAACGTTCTGAGAACATTATTAAAGACCAGATAACTTTGAACGAGCATTCTATTAACGTTACTGGAAGAGCGTTTGTTAATAACGTTGAGAGAACCTTGACAGAACGTTCTGAGAACATTATCAAAGACCAGATAACTTTAAACGAACGTTCAATTAACGTTACTGGAAGAACGTTTGTTCATAACATTGAGAGAACCTTGCCAGAACGTTCTGAGAACATTAGCAAAGACCAGATAAATTTGAACGAGCGTTCTATTAACGTTACTGGAAGAACGTTTGTTCATAACGTTGAGAGAACCTTGACAGAACGTTCTGAGAACATTATCAAAGACCAGATAACTTTGAACGAGCGTTCTATTAACGTTACTGGAAGAGCGTTTGTTAATAACATTGAGAGAACCTTGACAGAACGTTCTGAGAACATTATCAAAGACCAGATAACGTTGAACAAACGTTCTATTAACGTTACTGGAAGAACGTTTGTTCATAACGTTGAGAGAACCTTGACAGAACGTTCTGAGAACATTATCAAAGACCAGATAACTTTGAACGAGCGTTCTATTAACGTTACTGGAAGAACGTTTGTTCATAACGTTGAGAGAACCTTGACAGAACGTTCTGAGAACATTATCAAAGACCAGATAACGTTGAACAAACGTTCTATTAACGTTACTGGAAGAACGTTTGTTCATAACGTTG
>CM077207.1:2060381-2110381 GCA_039654625.1 Rhinogobio ventralis
CTATAACTCGCACTGTTGTCATGGTAACCAGGATAAGCACACACACGCACCATTTTGAGAAATCAGGCTCAATAGAAACCAACGTGACTCTTGTCTTTTCTATAAGGTATATGATAAGAAATAATGCAATAATACTAATAATAAGGTGAATGCTGTGTACTGGTTGTCATGACAACACTGCGTGAGCGGCTGCTGACGGCTCGCACGCACTCAGCGCACAGAGTAATGGCCGAGCTCAGTGTTTTGACTGAATAATACGTTTTCTTTCTCGCAAAGCCTTATAGTATGCCTCCTGAACACTTTCCATAGAAGACAGAAGGACATAGGGCATTGGAACAACAGCAGGGTGAGAAAAGATGGCTTTATTTTCATTTCAGAGTGAACTATCCCTTAAATTAATTTCCACAATTTTAGTGAATGTTTCTTTTGCTACCATTAATTGTACCATATTAGTCAGTATCATATCAGTCGTCAAGTTGCTCATTAGACACCAGAACCTGCATCAACTATAGACTACAGAGGTTTTTCTGTCATGTGACAGGCAGAGGGCGTCTGAGAGCTTCTTTTTCTGTCCTTACGAGAGACCCCCCCTCCCCGCTCTCTCTCTCTCTCTCTCACTCACACACACACACACACACAGTGAGGGCGGGGTGAGCAAAGTGAATGGAATATTACCTGATGCAGTGCAGTGACCTTGCAAAGAGTGCAGTTCCAGTGTGTGGCCACCGGAGGCGCTTTAAACACACAGAACAGCTCGGATGAGGATTTCATTAAGGATTTCATATCTGGCTTTTCAGGTCTAGCTGGTATTATTTGATTGTTTTGTTAAAAATAGTATCTCAAAGGCTGCACAAAAATGAGACCATGTTTTTTTTTTATTAGCATCAAAAAAGACTGGTATAAAGCATGCAGACATGCGCAGTTCAGCTGAGGTCTGTGGTCTGGTTTGATGAGGGTTAGATCAGGGGTTGTGGAGTTTGTGAGATGTGACATTTTGTGTTTCCAAGGAGTTCTTGGCCTTCAAGTTGCTCTTAAATGTCAAAACCGTTGTGGGAGGATTTCTTTTGTTTCGTCTGAGGGCCACGGAGACCTTGAGTCAGATGCGCAGACAACACTTGCTAACAGAAACAAGACGGACGGGCCATTTTTTGCATTTTTAAATGTGACCCTGGAGCACAAAACCAGTCATGCGTCTCACGGGTTTATTTGTGGCAATAGCCAACAATACATTGTGTGGGTCAAAGTGATCCATTTTTCTTTTATGCCAAAAATCATTAGGATATTAAGATCATGAATATATTTAGTAAATGTCCTACCGTAAATATAGCCAAAATGTATTATTAGTAGTAATATGCATTGCTGAGGACTTCATTTGGACAA
The DNA here is from genome assembly GCA_039654625.1 of Rhinogobio ventralis. Lineage (NCBI taxonomy): Eukaryota > Metazoa > Chordata > Actinopteri > Cypriniformes > Gobionidae > Rhinogobio > Rhinogobio ventralis. Next base: position 2,061,762 of record CM077207.1, read on the forward strand.
CTTTAAAAAAATGTTACACCCTCAGATTCCAGATATTGTCCTGTCTTAACAAACCACACATCAATGGGAAGCTCGTTTATTCAGCTTTCAGATGATGTATAAATCTCAATTTCAAAAAATTGACCCTTATGACTGGTTTTGTGGTCCAGGCAGGTTCACAAATATTCCTATCAGTCAGGTTTATTCTTCCCCTTCCCCGAAATACATAGCAAATTCAAATGTGCACAATGATTGAAAGGCCAATGGGTGTTTCTGATTGGCTCAAACAGGACGGGCCGCTCCTGTAAGACTACAGGACTGTGGGAGACTCCTCAGGACAGATCGTGGAGTCTCTGAATCGAGGCTCTTGGCCATTAATGGGCACATTAGTTTCATGGGCAGTGACAGGTGTGCGGCTGCTGTGTCCTTATAAAGGACCGCGAGGCTGTTCAGCTCCAGTTTCACGTGTATCAAATGCTTGTTTCGATGAGGCCACGTTATGCCCACATAGTCTCGCTTCTCCCGATGAACGTGTGTGTAGATGGAGAGTTTGATTTATTGCACTTTCAATAAATCTGCAGAGTAAACCGTATTGTTAAAAAATAAATATATAATTTCTTTTACTTTTTTTTTTACAATTACATTTTATTGTTAAAAATATTATTTTATATGTATATTCTTTTTAAAATATGTTATATATTAATATAATATTTTTAAATTATACAATAGATGTTATTTTTAACATTTAATATTAAATGTTAATATATATTCACTTTGTAATTATATTACAATTTTAAAAACATTTATTCACACTTTTATTGTTAAACTAATTATATACGTTTTACTATTTATCTTTTTTTAAAAATGATAATATTATATAAATATATTAATTTAAAAAAATTTTATTATACAATCATAGATGTTTTATTTTTAACATATAAGTTTGTGTGTGTGTGTGTATATATATATATATATATATATATATATATATATATATATATATATATATATATTCATTTTTTTATGTATTGATATTAATATATTAAATTGTATAAAATATATCAATATATTAAATAGTGAAAATGTACATTAAAATATATTTACAACATTGAAACATTTACATTTTAAAAAACATTTTACACACAATTATTGTTGAAAACTAATATACTTTTAAATATGTATTATTTTTAAAATATGATATATATATATATTCACTTTTTAATGCATTAATATCAATATATTAAATAGTAATTCAATCTACATTATATATACATTAAAATATATACATTTTAAAAACATTTGATACACATTTATTGTTGAAAATATACTTTTAAATATGTGTTATTAATTATACAATAGATACATTTTTAACATGTATATATTCAGTTTTTTTTATATATTAATATTCATTTACCTATTATATAAAATTATATAATATGCGTATATATTAAAATAGATTTACAATATTAAAATATTTACATTTTATAAACATTTTACACATTTATTGTTAAAAATAGTATACTTTTTAGATATGATAATATTATATTTAAAAATGTTATTTAATTATACAGTAGATGTTATTTTTAACATATTAAGTGTGTATATATATTCACTTTTAATGTTAATGCATTAAAATATTAATATATTTTCTTTAAAATATTTTTCATATATGAATTATATATTTATTATAACTATCTCCGTGTTAGTCTGTGCTTTGACCCTGTGTTTATGCCGGTCTGTCTGTAGGCTGATGTGCTTTGATCGACAAACAGCAGTGTGATTCATGTGCGGTCAGTGCAGCCCGGGTTCAAAGGTCACGTCAGAGCCTATAAGTGTCAGTGAGCTTCACTCGCATGATCACGGCGGACTGAGAGTAACACTACGGCTCCATACAGCGCTAGTCAGACCCTGAATCTGTGTCTTAATATTAAGGTTACGTCCTTTATTGAGGTTTGTGGAAGCGGCTCCGCTGGTTCTCCACCAGAACCCACATCAGAGCTGGTCTTGATCTGGTTTTGTGGTTGATGACAGATCTCTTCTAGCTTCCTCTGTGAGCTCAGGAACTATTTTCAGAGGCGTTTCTTTGAAACTAGCATGTTAAGCTGCTCATTTAAAGTAATTAAACAACACTGCGGTTGAAAGTGTAGCTATCTACCCTACAAACAACAGGCACATAACTACACTCAAGCTATTTAGGGCCACAAAATGTTTTAGACATTTCTTAGATTATAGTATTTAAAAAAAAAAAAGCAGAAGTTGCCTGTTTCTGTGGCAAACAAAAGACATACTGTCCTCAGTATGACAGATTTAAATATACACTACATACCACTATAATATATTTCTATATACATTATTATAACTAATAACACGGCATTCAAACAGAGCAGGATTTAATTATATACACATGCCCAAAAGTTTGGTGTCAGTGAGATTTTTTTTTTTAACTCTCAAAAAAAACCATGAAAAATAGTGAAATATTATTACAATCTAAAATATCTTTTTTCTATATGAATATAGTTTGAAATGTAATTTATTCCTGTGATGCAAAGCTGAATTTTCAGCTTCTTCGGTGTCACATGATCCTTCAGAAATCATTCTGATGTGATGATTTGCTTCTCAAGAAACATTTATGATTATTATCAATGTTGAAAACAGTCATATTTGTGCGGAAACCGTCCTATATTTTATTTTTCAATATTCTTTGATGAATAGAAAGTTCAAAAGAACTGCATTTATTTGAAATAGGATATTTTGTAACATTATAAATGTCACTTTTAAAAGGTGCATGAGCTCAGATCAATGAGGCCTACGAGTGTGGCGGGTGCGGCTCATGATGCCGCTCGATAGTTATGTTGCAGCTTTGAAAAGCACATTTAAGCCGTGTCCTAACCAGGCGCGATGTGACAAGGTTTTCAGCGGCAAACCAGACTCGACCCGAGATCAATCAATCAAAAATCACAGCCAATCAGAAGAGCGCGTGGGCGGGCTCTCTCTGCAAGCGCACTGACTGCATTCGCAACTAAATGAATAAGTACAATATCGAATTCCTAAATCTTACACCATTTTAGCATGATTAAAAATACAAACTGCGTGGCTGAAACAATTTTTTATCATAGAGTACACTTGTTTGCTCACCTTCAGTTGACAGTTTGAACATAGTTGTTTTGTTTAAAGGTGGGGTAAGTGTTATTTCAAAACTGCTTTAGAAATGTGACTCGGGCCGAGTACCATAACAAACTGATAGCCAATCAGCAGTAAGGGGCGTGTCTACAAATGACGGGGAGAAGAGAGCGCTCAGTGCACGACATTATTCAAAAGACACGACACACAGGACGGACATCAGCCGAGCGACGACAGAAAGAGAGAGATGGCAGATAAAAAACACATGTGGAAGATGTCTGTGGAGCAAAAGAAGGCTTACGATCGGGAACTCAAGGAGTGAAGGCCGAGGTTGCTTTATTTCTTCTCGATGGGCGAGTTACATTGGTTTGGTTTTGTTTCACAGAACTAATATATGCTCGTGTGTCATGTTCGCTTGCTTGTCCATTTGCGATCGTATCGTCGTTCACTCATCGTCATTCATTTCCACATCCTACAAACCACTGTCTGTTTCAAGCGTCAGCTCACAGTGTGTCTGAAAAGTGAGATAATATCCTCCTAATATATGTTTGTTTCCTTTGGTTCCTCTTTTAGTGATCGATATATCCTCTAATCTTGTCGTAATTGTAATACACTCACCTAAAGGATTATTAGGAACACCATACTAATACTGTGTTTGACCCCCTTTCGCCTTCAGAACTGCCTTAATTCTACGTGGCATTGATTCAACAAGGTGCTGAAAGCATTCTTTAGAAATGTTGGCCCATATTGATAGGATAGCAGATTTGTGGGATGCACATCCAGGACACGAAGCTCCCGTTCCACCACATCCCAAAGACGCTCTATTGGGTTGAGATCTGGTGACTGTGGGGGCCATTTTAGTACAGTGAACTCATTGTCATGTTCAAGAAACCAATTTGAAATGATTGGAGCTTTGTGACATGGTGCATTATCCTGCTGGAAGTAGCCATCAGAGGATGGGTACATGGTGGTCATAAAGGGATGGACATGGTCAGAAACAATGCTCAGGTAGGCCGTGGCATTTAAACGATGCCCAATTGGCACTAAGGGGCCTAAAGTGTGCCAAGAAAACATCCCCCACACCATTACACCACCACCACCAGCCTGCACAGTGGTAACAAGGCATGATGGATCCATGTTCTCATTTTGTTTACTCCAAATTCGGACTCTACCATCTGAATGTCTCAACAGAAATCGAGACTCATCAGACCAGGCAACATTTTTCCAGTCTTCAACTGTCCAGTTTTGGTGAGCTCGTGCAAATTGTAGCCTCTTTTTCCTATTTGTAGTGGAGATGAGTGGTACCCGGTGGGGTCTTCTGCTGTTGTAGCCCATCCGCCTCAAGGTTGTGCGTGTTGTGGCTTCACAAATGCTTTGCTGCATACCTCGGTTGTAACGAGTGGTTATTTCAGTCAAAGTTGCTCTTCTATCAGCTTGAATCAGTCGGCCCATTCTCCTCTGACCTCTAGCATCAACAAGGCATTTTCGCCCACAGGACTGCCGCATACTGGATGTTTTTCCCTTTTCACACCATTCTTTGTAAACTCTAGAAATGGTTGTGCGGGAAAATCCCAGTAACTGAGCAGATTGTGAAATACTCAGACCGGCCCGTCTGGCACCAACAACCATGCCACGCTCAAAATTGCTTAAATCACCTTTCTTTCCCATTCTGACATTCAGTTTGGAGTTCAGGAGATTGTCTTGACCAGGACCACACCCCTAAATGCATTGAAGCAACTGCCATGTGATTGGTTGATTAGATAATTGCATTAATGAGAAATTGAACAGGTGTTCCTAATAATCCTTTAGGTGAGTGTATGTTCGTGCTCGTGCTGTCGAGTTGTTCATAAGAACTGCGTTTGTGTTTTTGGGATGTAAGGGATAACTTTTTCTCTGAACATTCAACCTGGATTACCATAGTAACACACATTGCTTTCACTTATTGATGACATCATACCCTCGGCCGGCTGGCACAGCAGATTAAGCCATAGTCGTTGCCTGGGTTACGTATGTGTGGGGCGGAGCTATCAAAATAGAGGCGTGTTTGTTTTGGTGATTTGAAATGTCAACATCGGTTACCAGAAAGCACTTACCCTTTAATTTATTTTCAAGATCTGAGGTGAATTATCCATTATTGCTTTCAAAAAAATGATATTCAAACTCACTTTAAATTCTTTTTACATTAAATAAAGCACATAATCTGCACTTGTCATACTTTGTATGTTGTTCCAACATACTGGTTAGTACAAAAAACTCAGAAAATATAATGGAAAAGATCATTTTTCTCACGTGGTTAGGACACAGTGAAGTTCACTTGTAGTACAGATGCAGTACAAATGAGAAACCACTTAAAGTTTACTACTGTTACACTTAGAGTACACTTAAACGTATACTTTTATATACTAAAAGTGGGCCCATTTAGTCCCAAGCAGTATTAAAACTAGTACTAGTACTTAAAAATATACTTGAACATTACTTAAGTATACTTCATTAAATGAACTTGAAGTATACTTCTTTTTCGTAAGGGTAGTAACACCCTTGAGTCTTGGTGTTTCCATGGTTTCTACAAAATAAAAATTTAGAAAAATCCAAAAAATCTTACATATTGTGCCTTTAACTAGCATTTTCAGGGAAGAAGAAAATCCTATCCGGGTCATAATGAACGTGAGGGAGACGTGCGCGTCCGCCACTGTCCTCGTCCTTGCGGTAACTCTCAGACAGGACTCGAGCAGGAAGGGTCACTGGGAAAATGTCACACGTTGGGTCCTGCGGTCAGCGCAGGGCTCCAGACGCTCTCGCCGGCAGATGCCGAATACTTTGAGCAGTCAGACAGGCAGCGGACAGAAATGTCGCACCCCGGTGACAGCGAGAAACCTCAGAGTCACGAAGCAGCGTCTCTTTGTTGAGGACTTTCTGATCAGAGGCGGTTATGCAACGCTATCGTGCTTTTACCGACTCCGTCTGCTGTCGGCTTCTCTACCCGTGTGTTACTTTGAGAGTTTACAGACGAGCCAACCTGTAGTTATTAAACCATAACTGAGAAATACATCAATCAACTCTGTCTCAGATGTTGCTACTAAAACTCTTGTGGGGAAAAATTATGTATATTATCCCTGTCTAGCATCATATTTTAGTTATTTTTATTTGTGCATATATATATATACACTACCAGTCAAACGTTTGGACACACTTTCCCATTCTCTTTGAAGTTTGACTGGTAGTGTATATATTAATGTAACAAAAAAAAAATGTAAACGTGTATTAAATATATATATATATATATATAAATTGTAATATTAAAATGTAAAGTGTATTAATATATATATGAATTAGTACTATATTAAAGTGAAAATAAAACATTATTTTTAAAGTACAAAATCTTTTAACTGTATTATAACAAATTATCCGTTAGCAAAGAATGCAACCATGCAACATTTATTGTTAAAAGAATTAAAAATGTAGATATATTTATTTTTAAAAGATGTTATATCTAATTAATATATATATTAACGTACTATATATTTTAATATTACTATTTTATATTTTTTACAACATATTTTACTTGATTGCACAATTTAAAAAAGTTTCACCTGAATTTATTTTTGAATTTTTGAATTAATCTTAAATATACAATTTTTTTTTTTATAAATTGTCGAAATATTCAGTTACACTTTATTTTAAGGTGTCATTGTTACAGTGTAATTATGTATTGAAGTACTGAGTAATATTAATTACCTACATGTACTTACTACAGGGTTAGGGTTTGGTTGAGGGTTAGCTGCATGTAATTATGCATAATTTACTGTTATTACTATGGTAAGTACATGTAACATATGTAACAACGACACTGTAAAATAAAGTGTTACCAAATATTTATCTAAATTAAGTGAATTTATGCATAAAACAAGAACAAACATTTGCCAATGGGGTCAAAAAAATCAGCTTGTTTTCCCTTTGAATTAAGTTTATATTTTCTAACCCCATTGTCAGATTTCGCAGCATAAACTAAAAGCTACAAAACTTGGTTTTATTGGCTCTAAAGAAATCTCATTCCAGTTTTTTGTCTATCATTCGAGGTTCGTCTGATCTGTATTTAGTGGATTCGCTGAAATTGTATCTTTTTGAGAGGAAAGTTCAGGTGCATTTATTAAGTGATCCGTGTCAAACACTTCCTGCCGCTTCTGGCTGATGCAACTCTACCACACAGTTACACTGGTAATCCCGTCTCCAGCCCCGCCCATGTGTGTGTGTGTGTGTGTGTGTGTGTGTGATGAACTTTGCCCCAGTGTGAGCTGGTTCTCATGCTCTGAGCGGATCAGTTCGGGTACTGTGACCTGCGCTCACCTGCTCCATTCAGAGTGTGTGTGTGTGTGTGTGTGTGCTCGTTCATAACCGTAATATTACTTCCCAAAGGAATTCCATTAAATCTAAATAGAAAATCGTGCTCATATACGAAGTTGTTTTCGTTTCATTTGTTTGGAATCCTCTGTAAAGCCGCGTCTGTGCAGCTTTAATATTTTAAGATGCAAAGGTTTTCGAATTCAGATTTTGTTTTGTTTACATTTGCAGTCATAGTTCATATACAACAGTTATTGTTCAAAAATATTTATATAATTAAAAAATATATATATACATTTAATTATTTAATTAATGAAATATATTAAAAGTTCCTTAATTAATTGTTAACAATAAATGTGATATATATATAAATATACAATAAATGTAAAAAAATTGTCAATTGTATATATAATTTTGTATATAAGAACTTTTTCATATATATTATTTTAACAGTGAATATGATAAATGTATGTATTTTATAGTAATTTATTTTTACTAATATAATACAAATATATAAAAATGTTTTTTACATCTAGTGTTTAGTGAACAATTTATTTATGTATTTTTTTAATAATATATTAATTATTTTTAATGTTTTTTTACTTTTTAATATATATATTAATTTTAACAATAAAAGCCATATATATATATATATACATACATACACACACACACACACACACACACACACACACACACACACACAATAACTGTAAAATGTTAAATTGTATATATAATTTTTTATACTTTTTGATGTATATTATTTTAACAATGAATGAGATAAATATGTATATTTTAATATTATTTTATATTAATATAATACAAATATCTAAAAAAAAATTTTACATCTAATGTTTAGTGAACAATTTATGTATTTATGCATTTTTATAATATATTAATTATTTTTAATGATTTTTTTAGTTTTAATATATATTCATTTTTAACAATAAATGTAATTTATTTATATATATATATATATATATATATATATATATATATATATATATATATATATATATATATATATATATATAAACAATTTAAATTGTGTATATATAATTAAAAAAAACTTTAACAATAAATGTGATAAATTTATATATTTTTAGTAATATAATACAAATATCTAAAAATGTTAGTGTTGTTTAGTGAACGATTTATCTATTTTTAAAATATATTAATTATAATGATTTTACATCTTTTAAGCTATATAAATGTGTTTTTATATTCCTTTTTGCTCACAAAAATTGTATGATTTGATGGTGTTTTTTAATGATTTGTTTGTTTGCAGATTCGTTCGTCAGTCACCACGCTGTGTTTCGCAGAAAAAGAGTTCAGCTGGATACGACACTTCCTCATCGCTGCCGCCATTCTGGCCTTCAACAACCTCCTGGTGATCTTCGTCCCCACCATCAGAGACATCTTCGGCTTCATCGGTCAGTAGTGTCTCTTGTTAGTAGATGTGGCCTCTTTTCACACTCGAGAGGAGAAGAAACTCTAACACACACACACACACCCTGCTCTTCCTCCTGTAGGCTCGTCTGCGGCCACCATGCTCATCTTCATCCTGCCGGCGGCGTTTTACCTGCGGCTGGTCAAGAGTTTACCCTTCAGATCTCCTCAGAAAATATCTGTAAGTACAGAAAATATTATAAATATGATTTGGCGTCTGTGCTATGATATATTAGAGATGCACCGATACTAAATATCAGAATAAAAACTGCTGATAGTTTGATACATTTGGTACATTTCTATAATATTAGAGGTTAAAATTAACAACAGAGCCATTATATTCAACTGGTATTTATTTTTCCAGCATAAGCCTTCATGATAAAGCATACATATATAATTAACACTAAATAAGCTCCTCTAGTGTTTATATATATATATATATATATATACATAGCTAACTAATGAACGGTGCACATAGGGTAACTTTCCTGAGGTAAATGCAATGTTTACTGACATTGTTCTCAATGACATTGTCCTCGGTTGAAACACTGATTCATGGGACATGACACGGATATCTGTAAGTTCTGCAGTATCTGATGTTCATGCATGTTTTTTCATGCTGCAACTCGTATTAAAGTGGAAGAGATGGCATTTATTGTTTGAATTTTGTGATAAAATGGACAGAATTTGAAAGCTGAGACCTTGTTTCTTATCACAAGTAACAAAGCACAAAGTTCTTTGCGATTATTGGATGGGAGATGCACTACAAATCATGTTTAGTGTAGGGAAAAATCACAACCCTGGCTTGAACTACGGGTGACTCATAGGGTCAAATAGAGCTGCTGTAACGTTTGTTATTGTTGTGTTAACTTGCCCAAAACACACAATTCTTCACACAGTATGAGTTGCAGTCTAAACACGTTTTCCCGCCCCCTTTTGATTGACAGGATATAATCGGCACTGATCATCGGCTGTTTTTAAACATTGATGTTTTTACATTGGTGCATCTCTAATATAAATATATATATATATTTTTTTTTATGGTAGTTGGCATCTTCATATATTATATAATCTACAGGCGGCCATTTTCCTGGTGGTTGGAGTCTTCTTCATGATCGGCAGTTTGTCTCTCATCACCTTGGACTGGATCCACAACCCGCCCGGCTCTAAAGGTGCTCACTAACTCATCATCAGTCTCCTGAAGCCGCTTCATCCCAGAGATCATCTCACAACTCACGGACCTTCAGCTCTCTCCGCCTCTCTCTCCCTCCCCTCGTTTGTTGTTTTAAGTTCTCCTGTGTGTTTTCTCAGCACTCGGATCGCTGCGTTCCCGATTCTCAGATAGATGTGAAGGAGATGGTCGGTCATTATGACGCCAATGTGATGAGAGAGAGTTGGGCGGCAAGGTTCATCAAATGAGCACTTCTGGATTTTTATCAAGAGATGCCAACAACGTTTTCATAATCTGACTTCATTAGCTGACTTTATTGGTCACTGATAGTTTGTTGTGTTTTGAAAGGAATAGTTAACTCAAAGATGCAATTTCAGTCATTTTCTCCTCATGGAAAACCTTCTGTGTTTGACTTGAAGGCAAGTAAATTATGATAATTTTCATTTTTGAGTGAACTACTTGTTTAATATTAATGTTTGGGGGGGGGGGGGTCCAATTATCAAATATTTGTACCAAAATGAAGAGGTTGCACGAACAGTCGGTCCACAAAAGCTCCGCTTTTCCCTCTCAAACTGATGCCTAAAACCAGATCCGCACAGCTGAACCAGACCGCGTTGAGATTTCTGACTCGTTTAAAGCACTTAAAGCTCAGTGAGTGAACTCAATGTTGGGTCTCATGAAGAATCTCAGTCTCTTTCTTGCACTCTCGATCTCCTCACGTGCTTTTGTCCATCTGCAGTCGGCTTTCAAATGGAGTTGAGATGTTTGAACTGCCAAATGCCACACCAAACGGGCAGTGCTGCGTTTTTACGAGAATCTGCAGACGCTTGTGCCTCATTCATTACAGTGACGTCACACGCAGGCCCTGACCTGACCTCATGATAAAGAGGACCTATTCTGCTGTTACTGAACTCCCTGAAACGCCTCCATTGCAGTCTTGAGTTTTCCTCTGAGACGTCACAATATTCCTCATTTAAATAATCAATGCGCAGAATAAAGGGGCGGGGCCTGGTTGAGTTAGTTAGTAGTGTGTTGAAACCAAGCAGCAACTTTCCGGTCTCTCTCTTGAATCCAACATGGAAGTGACATTGGGCCCTATCATACGCCAGGCGCGTCGTGAGTGTGTTTTGCTAGTTTCAGCCCGACGCAGTTCTCATTTTCTCGTCCCTCTCTACGTTGTTTAAATAGCAAACGCACTGGCGCTCATCTGTTCACCCATGGGCGTCTGGTCTGAACACCAGGAGTTCAGGAGCATTGTTGGAGCGTTGCTGTTGTGAGGAACTGAAAACGACTGCCCCATTGACCAACACAAACCTGCTCTGAAGTCAATAGCGCAGTGTTTTTTGTGTTATTTAAAGGGTGTGTTAGTAATATGAGCCTATATATAACGCACATACACTCTGTTTATTACAGACACACAGGGACGCGCAGCAGCACACACACATTTTTAAATATTAAAAATAAAAGGATTCCTCTCTGGAGAAGTGTTCAGTCTTTTCTGGCTTTTAAAGGGAAAGGGAGATGAGACTCTGATTGGTTTATTGCACGCTACGCCCAAAACACACCCATGACTCATTAAGAGACGAGGGACAACCCTTTTGGACCATGTGGCGACAGTTTTTTCCTTCGTTAAACTAGCCCTAAGTGCACCTGCGCCATGCGCTCAGATCGTTAAAATAGGGCCCTAAAACTTCAATTCATCGACTGGCCACAGCGACAGGCTCCAAAAGGGAGTCAATCCCATAGCCCTCAATGTTAAAATGCCCAACTTTACAGCAGAAAAATATATGTTTAACGGGGTTTTGGTCTATATAGCAAATTTTGCCCTTCATGACAACTGTGAGGGGGTGAATTTTTTTTATAACTCATCCGTTTAAATTATATTAAGCCTTAAAGTTCTGCATAATTAAAGGCGTGGCCATTTGAGTGACCGGTGGATTGCCGCTGCTTTGGTTTCACCAACCAGGCACCTCAGCTCCACCCACGCCCGGCCTCTTTGCACATTTTCGGTTATCCGCGAGTGATGCGCTGTCAAGATGGCGACAGTTGGCTCCGCCCACTTTGGGCTTCAAAAGTGCTCGTCAGAAACCTACGGGTGACGTCACAGACACTACGTCCATTGGTTTATACAGTCTAGTGAGGTAAGGTAAGGGGCGGGACATTTCCCAAACACGCTGGAAGCGCTTGACCAATCACAACACACTGCTCCAGCCGACCAATCAGAGCACAGTGTGCTTTTCAGAAGGAGGGGCTTCATAGAGACAGGAAATAAACAGAGCGTTACTGACAGACTGGGAACAGAGGAGCTGCAACAATGGAGAATATGGGGAAATAATGCAAGAAAACCGACTAGTAGAGCCCAAAAACAACATCAAGCAGAATAGGTCCTCTTTAGGGACGTGGTCCGTGAGCAAATCAGCTTGTACTGTCAATCCGAGATTGTGCCTTCGCCATCTTTCCATGCTGTATCTATCCACACTGCCTTGCTGGAGAAAAACAACAACGTTTACAGTCTCCATCCGTGCTGAAACGGGTTTCTGCGTGCGCCGGTTCAGCCAAAGTGGACGATATTTAAAGATCCTTTGGTGATCTACTTACTCATAAAGCAAATATTTCAAATGAAATGGTATGATATTTTTGCATGTTTTAAATCACAAACATGGTCTTTTTGGACATTGTATATGGTTTGTAAATAGTGTTTTTTTTTTTTCTTTGGAAGGGACGACACATCAGATGTTCACCAGTAGAGTTTTAGTATTATATTTTAGATGTTGGTGCCATCATGCCTTTTTCTTTTGTAAATTTGTAGAAAAGCCATTGTATTTCTATTGTTCCTTCTCCACGGTTTTTATGACGAACTGAAAAATGGAGTTGCGTGTTTTTTTTTTTGTATGTTACTTGATTTAGTTAGCAGCTGAAATGGTACAGAGAGACTCACAGACGAACGTTTGGCCTGATGAAAACCATCAGATTGTGTTTTTCTCAGCAGTATTTGTCTTCCACTGTTTACCTCTGCGAGTTATATGTGTTTTAAAGTCGACATGAGGTCACATTAGTTAATTTCAGAGGTAAAATGTGTTGTGAATGTCATTTAATGTCGACTTAAGCATGTTTACATGTTCCTGAACACCTACAGCTCTGTGCCTGGCGCTTCCTTCAGGGAAAATTGTGACGATTAAAATTGTCTTTGAATGTACGAACTGTAACAGTTTACATGTGTTTTGGTAAAATGTGAAATCAACTCAGTATCCCAGTGTTTCTCTGGCTGTAGAGGAACAGTCGTGAGAAATGAGGTGAAACCTCGTCTGCTCACAAACTGCCATCACAATCCACACGTAAACAAACACAGACGGCCAATCGGCTGCGGCCTCCTGCGGCTCGACCAATCGGGAGCTGCCACGTCACTGGGGGATTTTTGTATCGCTGAAGCTGTTTACATATTATGTAACATGAAAAATAAAGAAATGTGAAACGACGTCACTCTTTGTGTTTTCACTGGTGAAGAAGGTGTTACCGTAGTTCTGTTGTGATGTTGATGCGAAGATTAAAGAACATATCAGATAAATTAATATTTATATAGTCCTAAAAAATTAGATACATTTTTTTAATCTAAATGTAATGTCATTTTCATGATATTCTTATTCACACACATGATTTACATTTTTTTCTTGGACAATTTTATATATTAAATGTATATTAAATAATATTATAATTTTATATAAAATATTTAAAGACAGTGGATTTTGTGTAGCAGCATATGATGCAATATAAGAAGGTTTTTATATTTATACAATAAAATCAGTGTGTGTGAGAGTGTGTGTGTAAGAGAGTGAGCGACTGTGTGTGAGAGAGTGTGTGTGTGAGACAGAGTGTGTGAGTGTCTGAGTGTAAGAGAGTGAGCGACTGTGTGTGAGAGAGAGTGTGTGTGTAAGAGTGTTTGTGTGTGAGAGATTGTGTGTGAGACAGAGAGAGTGTGTGTGTGAGCGTCTGAGTGTGTGTAAGAGTGTGAGCGTCTGTGTGAGAAAGAGGTGAGTGTTTGAGACTGTGTGTGTGTGTGAGAGAGTGTGTGTGTGTGTGTGTGAGAGAGAGAATGTGTGTGTGTGTGAGTGTGAGAAAGAGTGTGCATGTTTATGTGATTTATGAGGACACAAATTTGTATAATGACATGGGTATTACACTGGTATTACAACGTAAACGTGGTTTATGAGGACATTTCCTGTGTCCTCATAATAAAAATAGCTTTAAAAACTAAACTAAATGTGTGTTGTACTAAACAATGTTTTATTAAAAATGTAAAAATGCAGAATAAGGGGGATAGAATGTACAGTTTGTACAGATATAAAAAACATTACGTCTATAGAATGTCCTCATAATGATAGATGCACCAACATGTGTGTGTGTGAGTGTAAAGTGTGGTTTATGAGGACATTTCCTGAGTCCTTGTAATAAAAGTGGCTTAAAAACATACTAAACGAAGTTATGTGTGATGGGTAGGGTTTAGGGTTAGTGTGTGTGTGTGTGATGGGTAGGTTTAGTGTAAGGGGGACAGAATTTACAGTTTGTACAGTATAAAAACCATTACGCCTATGAGATGTCCTCATAATGATAGGTAGACCAATGTGAGTGTGAGAGTGTGTGTGTGTGTTCTCAGTCAGGATGCAGGTCACAGGCTCAGTGTGAATCATGTCAACAGCTGGTTACGTAAGACCACCACACAAGCACATCTGGCGGGTCGTCCCGCATGTCTGTCTCTCTGCTGCTGTACCGTCTGTTGTCACTGTACATCACAATGATGCTCGTCTGAGTCAAAAAAGATACTTAATATCCAGAAACATTATCATTATCACATGAGAACATAACTGAGCTGAATAATGACAGCATAGTCTTCTGTCGCTGCTTTACAGCTCAATTGTGTTAACTTTACAGTTATTGAACTGAAATGAAATGTAACATTTTATGATTCTTTTACATGCATGTAATGAAATCACTATACAATCAATTTACCGAACAGTCAACTCGTGTCAATGAGATCTACAGCTTCGCCACAACAAAACCCAAGTCACATGTCAAACTATATTTCAGAGACTTTCTTCATGTACATTTGAGTGTGTTAATCCGGCACACATTACACAATAAGCATATTCAACACACATAAACCTATGAAATCTGTTACACTGTGAACCTGAATAAGCTGGCAAAACTCAAAAAAAAAAATTGAGGCAATCAGTTGTAAAGAAATGTAAAGTTTAAGTAACTTGCAGATTTTTATTTTGTAATCATACATTTTAATTGCTCTGAACTTGAAATATTTGAGTAAGCTAATTCACACATTTGTAATCTCAAATTGTTAGTAGTGGAAACTTGACTAGCTTTAACTAGCTAATTCAATAAATGCCACCTTGCTAAGTTACACAATGCTTTGGTAGCATTAGCATAGCACTAGCATAGCAATATAAAACATTTAACATGTATCTTTTCAAGCTAAGCTACAAAAAACAACATAACAGAAACTCTAGCATAACAAAACATCAAACACTACTAAACTTTAACGTTAATCTTGCACAGAAAAACATAAAATAACACTTAATTTTGGCATTTACTGTCCCTTTTGAGTGTCATGCATGAAGCTCATAAAACTCAAAACAATGAAACTGCTCAAATGTGTCGGTTTTGAGAACTCAAAAGAAAAACAAAGTTAATTTGTTTAATTTGAGTTTGCTCTACTCAAATTATTTTGAGCGTTAGGGTTTACAGTGTATGGACGCAGGTCAAAATGCATAATATTGAGGATGTAATCATTTGTGATCAGACGCTATTCATTTCTTTAAAGAGGACTCGAGTGAAAACACCCTACATTTGAATATTTCGAGGAATGTAAACGAGTGCCTGCTTTGGTTTGTTGAAAAGCTAAACATTAACCAGATGGCAGAGAATGAGAAAAGAATGTCTCTTCCAAGGCCTGATGGTGTTTTTTCTCTAATGTTGATTAATAATATGAGTATTAGAACATTTACAGTCTGAAACAAGACTGAAAAAGCAGCAGGATTGTCTGTGGATCATAATAGCGTTGTTCATCATCACAGGAAGGACGCTCTATTAAAGCTAAAACTGCATTTCTAACGTCTCAGCATCACAACGGTGTGTAAAGTCAGCATTATAGAGCCCACAGAATCAAGTTTTGAGATATCGCTGACTCATAACGCGCACACACATATGCATTTTTGTCCAATTAAATACTAGATTGACAACGCCCTTATTCAGGGAAATCTCAGCTGTGGGTCATTCTTCTGGGACGTCCCGCAAAACTTGCCTAAACAAGCAGCAGTGATGAGCTGTTATGTCCCGTGCATGCCGACTTCTTGTTTTAAAAGGACATGTCAACACAGGGAAGGAAAGAGTGGAATTTAATGGGCTGGTTCATGTTGGGATGTCTCTTGAAGTAGCAATTACAGCGCTTCGTTTGATAAGTCCTATAGCAGCCAACCTGCAAAAGACATCCTTCAGCTCTATTATCCTCACACAATACCTTTATTCATGCTATAATCATTGTGCATGAAGCTCTGATGCCGAAGTGATGCCCAATTAAAACCACACCTGTCTGACAGCATTTTTATTAGTCAAGTGAAAATGGCATTTTAAGTGGAATGAACGTGATCTGTGATAGGTTTGTTTGCTTTATGCCTGCAGTAAGTGAGTGCTTGATGAGTCACCGACTGACACACATTAACCCTTAAACCATAGACCGTAAAAAAATATGTAGTGACCTCGGGACCGGAGTCTGCGCAGTAGTGACCTCGGGACCGGAGTCTGCGCAGTAGAGACCTCAGGACCGGAGTCTGCGCAGTAGTGACCTCGGGACCGGAGTCTGCGCAGTAGTGACCTCGGGACCGGAGTCTGCGCAGTAGTGACCTCGGGACCGGAGTCTGCGCAGTAGAGACCTCAGGACCGGAGTCTGCGCAGTAGTGACCTCGGGACCGGAGTCTGCGCAGTAGTGACCTCGGGACCCGAGTCTGCGCAGTAGTGACCTCGGGACCCGAGTCTGCGCAGTAGAGACCTCGGGACCGGAGTCTGCTCAGTAGAGACCTCGGGACCCGAGTCTGCACAGTAGAGACCTCGGGATCGGAGTCTGCACAGTAGAGACCTCGGGACCTGAGTCTGCGCAGTAGAGACCTCGGGACCGGAGTCTGCACAGTAGAGACCTCGGGACCGGAGTCTGCGCAGTAGTGACCGCGGGACCCGAGTCTGCACAGTAGTGACCTCGGGACCGGAGTCTGCGCAGTAGTGACCGCGGGACCCGAGTCTGCACAGTAGAGACCTCGGGACCGGAGTCTGCGCAGTAGAGACCTCGGGACCGGAGTCTGCGCAGTAGTGACCGCGGGACCCGAGTCTGCACAGTAGAGACCTCGGGACCGGAGTCTGCGCAGTAGAGACCTCAGGACCCGAGTCTGCACAGTAGTGACCTCAGGACCCGAGTCTGCACAGTAGTGACCTCAGGACCGGAGTCTGCGCAGTAGTGACCTCAGGACCCGAGTCTGCACAGTAGTGACCTCGGGATTGGAGTCTGCACAGTAGTGACCTCAGGACCCGAGTCTGCACAGTAGTGACCTCGGGACCCGAGTCTGCACAGTAGTGACCTCAGGACCGGAGTCTGCGCAGTAGTGACCTCAGGACCCGAGTCTGCACAGTAGTGACCTCGGGATTGGAGTCTGCACAGTAGTGACCGCGGGACCGGAGTTTGCGCAGTAGTGACCTCAGGACCGGAGTCTGCGCAGTAGTGACCTCAGGACCCGAGTCTGCACAGTAGTGACCTCGGGACCCGAGTCTGCACAGTAGTGACCTCAGGACCCGAGTCTGCACAGTAGTGACCTCAGGACCCGAGTCTGCACAGTAGTGACCGCGGGACCGGAGTTTGCGCAGTAGTGACCTCGGGACCCGAGTCTGCACAGTAGTGACCTCAGGACCCGAGTCTGCACAGTAGTGACCGCGGGACCGGAGTTTGCGCAGTAGTGACCTCGGGACCCGAGTCTGCACAGTAGTGACCTCAGGACCCGAGTCTGCACAGTAGTGACCGCGGGACCGGAGTTTGCGCAGTAGTGACCTCAGGACCGGAGGTCACTACTGCGCAGACTCTGTATTTTTTACTTGGGTATTGCTAATTTATATCTCATAATTCTGACTTTATAACTTGCAATTGTGTTTATATCATGCAATTCTGACTTTATAACAGGCAATTGTGAGAGAAGTCAGAATTGTAAGGTAAGTCGCAATTACCTTTTTTATTTAGTGGCGGAAACAAGCTTCCATGAAACACAAGAGCAGGGGGTGAAAAATTTTGAACAGGATTATTTTGTTTATTTTGTTTCATTTAGTACTGCCCTTCAGAAGCTAATAATTACATGTTTCCCAGAAGACAAAATAAGTACAATTTACCCTGTTCATCCAATTTAAAAAGTTTACACACCCCAGATCTTAATGCATTGTGTTGCCTTTTTGCGCATCAGTATTTTCTTATTTCTAAGATTGTCTGCATTTTTTCCTTCAAGATATATTGTGGGCAAACTGATGTTGTTTAAAATAATATGCAGAGGAAAACGAAGTCCTATGTTTGGTGGTCCCTTTGTTAACATGAATTAAGTTAGATTAAGTTACAAAACTTGTGTAACCTAACGAAATACGTTACAAGTCACTTAAAGCATGTATTTTGTAATTGTAGTGAAATGCATTTTAAAAGTAACCTTCTCAACACTGTATGCAAACCTCCAATACTTAAATAAAACAAACTTTAATCTTAACTTCACAGGACCATGCAGACAGGCAACAGAAACACAACCTTACATAACAGTGACGAACAAGAGGAACTTAAATAGCAGACAGAAACGAGATAGTTAACTAAACACAGCTGAACAGAACTAAACTAACGAGGGGTAACCTAGGAAACAGACAAGTGGCGGGAAACTAAGACTAAGGAACATGTGACAGAATCAAAACACAACAGGAAGACCAAACAAGCAGACAGAAATGGGACAGTAATGCAATATTGTAATGCATTACTTTTCAAAGTAACTTTCCCCAACACTGATCGCTATTGTCCCGAGGTGTAATAGTGTATTGTTTGGGTTTTTTTTTTACTTATGACCCAATAAGTGAAATTTAAGGGTTAACTGTGCCAGGCTGAAAGCTCAATTTACAGCACAAATGACTCCACAAATCACAATCCACAGGGAATCTACTGTAGATGTAGAGTTGAGACCGATGAGGTCATGTAAGGATTGTGTTTCCTCGCTTGGGTGTGTCAGAAAACATGTGTACACAGGCTCAAAGAAAATGACCCACACTGCACTAAATAAACACTTATAATGACCAGATGTAACAGACATTTAGAAAACTGCCAATATCGCGTTAATTTTCCACATGGTCCGCAGTCATCAAAAATCATTGTAAAAGTAGAAAAAAATTTTTTTTCTTTTTTTTTTTATATGTGCAATAACATTGAATTTTAAAGTAGACAGACTGAAATAGTATTTTCTTGTAAAACGTACTCCAATAATCTTTATTTTATTTACAGTATACTTTGTATTTTATTATTTTTGCATTAAAAAAAACATTATTTTGCTATTGGAGAAAATGTGAATGCACAAATATTTTTATGTAGTTTCCGTTCACCCAATATGGCAACTTCCACTTCTGAGAACCACTGAAATGTGCAAAGGATCCATCGTTTGGCCTGTGATGGATTTGTAGGGTGTTTTTTTTTTTTTACTTTTGTATGATAAATCATTTTGGTACTGTGTTGTGTCAACACTTGATGTCCAACATAAAACCTGCGTCCTAAAGCAAAAGAGAGTCAATCATTAATTATGAATACTATGCTAATGGTTAATGTATGAATAGGACACATACACATCCTAAATCAACATTCGATCACTATGACTAAGGTGATTTTGACCCTACAGCAGCATCATGCATGAGGGAAGCTTGCACTCTCTCTCTCTCTCTCTCTCTCTCTCTCTCACACACACACACACACACCTCTGCTTACAAAGACATAACTATGATCCGGTTCTCTGACGCATGCTCTTAAACTGACATAAACAATGCTTTACCTGCAGTAACAGCACAGGTCACGTGAGCAGCAGACGGCTGCGTCAGGTTGACTCAGGAGCTTTTGAATGAAGCTGAATGTCATTTCAACACGCATCTGTTTATTAATCTATCTGTGACTTTGAACTAAGTATTTGTAAGTGGCTATTTAGGTACACTCTAAAATATGCTGGGTTAAAAACAACCCAAGTTGGGTTGAAAATGGACAAACTCAGCAATTGGGTTGCTTTAACACAGCGGTTCATTTTAAGCCAGCAATACAGTAATTTTTAAACAATAGTTGGGTTAAATAAAACTACCCAGCAGGTTGGGCAAACATTTAACCTAACCGCTGGGTTAAAACAACCATTCACTGGGTTAAAACAACCCATTCACTGGGTTAAAACAACCCATTCACTGGGTTAAAACAACCATTCACTGGGTTAAAACAACCATTCACTGGGTTAAAACGACCCATTCACTGGGTCAAAACGACCCATTCACTGGGTCAAAACAACCATTCACTGGGTCAAAACAACCATTCACTGGGTTAAAACAACCATTCACTGGGTCAAAACGACCCATTCACTGGGTCAAAACAACCATTCACTGGGTCAAAACAACCATTCACTGGGTTAAAACAACCATTCACTGGGTTAAAACAACCCAACCACTGTGTTACAGTTTTTTACAATCACTATGACAAATTTCCTAAACTCTTAACGCAGTTAGCACAACATCTGTCTGTGTAGGCTATACAATTAACACATTTATTGTTGCTTTGACACAAAATGCATATAGTTAACACAAATGCAAAATGCTTGAACTTTTACACACAAGCTCAACCAAGACCAAAACCAAATTTACCAGTGCTTTAACACTGCATGTCAGAACAGATAACACCATGTTCTAAACCTAACTTTATAGGCTAAAGTCAAGGTGAACAGCTGTTCGTATTGTGAATTGAAACACAAATACATTTTGTTCCATTGCTACTGAGAAACAGCTGATTGAAGTTATGCAAATATATAAATCACAGCTGATTCCCATCTAGGAATTGTTCAGGTGTTGATGTTCTTTCAGTCACATGACCATATGGTATACAGTAATAGAGGGCCTCTTTGGGCCGATCTTGTGTGAAAAATGAACAATATAGAGCAACACGACACAACATGCCTGCACGAGGGAGAGGAAGATGAGTACCAGGACAAGGGAGAGGAATGGGACAAAGACAAGGGAGAGATTGAGGAGTTAGATGCATGGTGACGCTCAAAGAAGGGCCAGAATTAGGGTAACTGATGAAATAAGAGCTACTATCATAGACCATGTCATAAACCACAGGCTATCATACAGAGAGGCTGGTGAACGAGTACAGTCAAATCTCAGCTGGGACAGTGGCATCCAGATTTTTCCAGAAACCAACAGGTAGGATATTGTATAAGGGCTTCTCCTACTGCAAAGTGTAAATGCTTTTACCATGTATTACAGTGACTGTATACCTCTGGTCTCTAATATGTAACTGTAGTCTGTCTAAGGATTCACACCTCCGTCAGGGGGAAGAGGAAAGCTCCTAAATGAAGAACAGGAACTTGCTATTGTCAACATGGTGATTGCTGATAATGAAAAAAAACTGAAGGGCATAAAGCTACTCTGAAATGGGTCATTTATTTTGTGTGTTGAATTTCTGCAGTAAAAGTAACAAAATGCTCGCATTTACTAAACCCAACAAAACAAATGTGGAGAGTCTTCAAAAGACAATCTATGATCAATAACATACACTGTCTATTGTATAAGGGCAGACCTGACACATAAAATAATGCAGTTTCTGTGATTCCATCAGTGTTAGTGATTTTATGACAGTGTGCTATGATTGACTAAATGTTCCTGTTGGAAGAGAACACGTGTTAGGGTTTTGGTAGACATAGTGTATTGTGTTAGTCAAGTCAACTTTATTTATATAGTGCTTTTTACAATGCAGATTGTCTCAAAGCAGCTTCACAGTGTTAAACAGGAAAATAATGAACAGAATTTGATTCGGCTGTACAGCCGCTCTGGAGAAAACGGTGATGTCATCAGCTCATTTCAATTATCATATATATTCAAGTAATGTAGTTGATATAATTTAGTTTACTAATTACATTTATTTGGATATTTATTTGAAAATTTAGTGTCCTCAACTGAGCAAGACAGAGGCGACAGTGGCAAGGAACCAAAACTCCATCAGGTGTCCTAATGGAGAAAAATAAACCTTGGGAGAAACCAGGCTCAGTCGGGGTGCCAGTTCTCCTCTGGCCAATTAACAAACAGTGTATGTTGTAGTTGTTAGTGTATTACTGTATTTTGAAAATTAGTGTTATGAGCATGAAATTAACCGTTTTGGCAATTGTGCGTTGTAGTTGTTTTGGGTGTTAAGAGTTCAGGAAAACTGGTAAAAGTATTGAAAAAATTGTCATAGCGATTGTAAAAAACTGGAATAAAGCTTTCTAAATCTTTCCAAAATAATCTCGAGTAAATACAGTGAAAAACAGATGCAAAATAGTGCACAAAATTCACAGGTATATGAAAAATTAAGCTTAAACCTTTCCAAAACATGCTTAGCAGGATAAATTCTGTTAAGTATTTTGTAAGACACTTCCTTAATTTTGTTATTAAAAATAGAGACTTTAAGCAACAGCTGCTGATGGACCGTCTGGTGTTCTAATGCGCGAATTTAAGCGTCTACTACGGGAGAACAGCTGATTTGCCATAGTCGTTAATACGTGGCAGATTTGATAAGTAAATGTTATATTTTATGGTTGGCATTTTAATTGTATCTGTATATAATTTAATGCCAAAAGCAAGCATTCTCTTGGGGTTTTGTATTTTGTTAAATGATTAAATGATCCATTATGCCATCCTCCTTATTGTTGCTTAGTGGTTTTTGTTCTTTGGCTACAGCAGTTAACAATTTACCTCCGGTGGCCGTTCCATCAGCAGCTGTTGCTTAAAGACATAATAAATACATGTCTATGGCTTAAAGTCCCTAATGATATCAAAGATGGCGGCGTCCATATCACTGCAAAGTGAATGCGACACGTCAGTCCAATGAAAGCGCGCCAAATCGCGATTAACCGACTGTGCGCGAGAGTGGTTGAATTGCGCGCAGACCACAAAACTGACGGGACTCGGGAGCAACTCCGATAGAAGACGGTCTCTGTAAGTTAACAAAAACGAGTAAATATCGCATATAGTTCGGTTATATAATGCGGTTGTCATGTAACTTAATTAACGAAGGTGAATGACCATATGAATGCTGCTTATATTGTTGATAGATCGTTGTTTTTCTGGGTGATTGCTTATTTAGGCTACTGTCTCAAGTGAAAACAGTCCACCTTTAAGTCTCCAATGGCTCAAATTCCTTCTTTAATGCAAGTGTTTTTTGTAACATTGCCATTTCTTTTTTTAAACATCTAGATCTTGTGTAGCCCCGCCCCTTTTCGTTGTGTTTCCGGTTTGTATTTCCACTGCATGAAGATGAAGGTAAGATCTTACAGATTTATGAAAAAATCGCTTGTGTTTGTACTAAGACCCACGGAAAATGAAAAGTTGCAATTTTCTATCGCACTCTTTGTGCAAGCAGGTTGTCGGAAGTTAGCCTGTTTTCAGGCGCTGCGTAATATCATTGCGCCGCTGCACCCATGGTACGGCAGCAAAGCTCCTGGATTATTACGCAGGAATGAGAGTATAGTCCCTAGCCATATCGGTCTAGAAAATTGCAACTTTTCATTTATACACATCACAACATGTAAATAGGAAAGTGTTGGCGTTATTTTGTCACTTATTGAGCAGTAGGCTAGCTGGAGCCGTTTACCTCCAGTCTTTGTGCTAAGCTAGGCTAGCGGTGGGTGCGTCAGACAGCGTTATGGCACGCACGGAGATAAAAATGGTATGTGTAACAGACCCGAGGTGTGTAACAGTGTAAGTATATTTTTTTCTGCACAACAATAATTGTATCTTTTAAATGACTAAATAAGTGCAATTCACCTTTATTCCTCAATGATGAAGTGACGTTTCACTCATAGTTACCGCAGGCAGAAAACAAAAGAACAGGATTTATGAAAAAATCGCTTGTTTTAAAATCTTCTGACATTTGTTATGACACCCGCTTTACATTAAAATGCTCGTGATAACTTTTGTTAACTCTACAATAAGTAAATCCTCTTCGACAGCGATGCCATAGAAATATACAGAGTTACCGGACGTCCAAACTCAAAATTTTAAAGGTGGCTGCCGCACTTGTTTCTCTGTTGCTTTTGTTATTTGCATGCTTTTTTATGCTGTTATTTATTTGTGAGTACCCTGAAGAACACTCTATAAATAAAATGTATAATTATTATTATTATTCATAATTATTAAGCCACTTTGAGGCTTCATTTATGTCTCGCCATGTACAAGATCAGTGTCCTCACTTTCTACCCTCTGATTAGAGACTCGTGTCAATAACTCACACCTGAGCTAGAGGGTCAAACGCCTCACTTGGCACCCGTGCATGAAACACATAAATCAAACACCTAACAGTCAAGTGCAAAATTACCGCATTGTTCTGAAACACTCACAAAATCTTCCTCTGCTCCCTGTTCCAGACGTAAATCACAACTATGATCAACATCGTCGTCATAAGCGCATCTGAATGTACGGATTGTAATATTTGTTTGGGTTTGCGGTTAGCGTTCAGGAACACATCGTACTTTTACACTGTGGGTGATGTTGCCATTCTGGTAGTGGAGAGACCAACACCTGCAGATGTTCTTCTGTGGTCACAAACTGTCCCAGAACAGAAAATTAGTGTCTTTCATTAATTAATTGGTCGCCTACTGAAAACTGGCAGGAACATTTTAAGGTTGTGGTCCAGTTATCTAACCATTGTTTTCATTTTTAATGCCTGTTTGCGCATTTTATCGGAATGTCCTTCTGTAAACAATACTAGGCAATGTTTTTATTCAGAAATTGCATTAATGGACATTTGTACAAAAGTTTCCCCGGGGAAAATATTAGAATTTATTTATTTTTGTTTTGTTTGTAAAGATAATATTGTTAAATTATTGTATACCATTCATTGAAGTGTTATGATCAGTTTAAATGTATTATTCTTGAGTTTGCCATTAATGCTGATATGGCGTTAAATAATAAATAAATTAAATACATGAATAACACCATTTTAAAGTTGTGGACAAAACAGAATGGTGTACATAGTGTAAAGATAATATCAAGATGCCACCAGATTCTTTTTTTTATAGAAAATATGTGTTTAACCACTTAAGTGGTTGCCAGGGTGTTTCTATACAATTTCTAAGGTGGTACCATGTTGCTATGGCGTTGCTGTATGGCCTGAATCAAACCAGCCAGAGTTTAGGTCATGGTTAAAGTAAACAACCCTATTATGTGGCTTTAGAAGACTTGAACTATATGAGAATTCCTACTGAAAACAAGCCTAAAGGCCCGTTCACAGCAAGAATGATAACTATATTAGCATCCACACCAGCGGACGAAATCGTTCTGTTTATTATAAGCTCGCTGCAGTTTTGTCATCTGTCGCTTTAAATTCTCGCGCTCATTAAAGCAGGATGGATTCTGATTGGCTGTCAATGTTTTTATCAATGTTAATTAGCTGGAAATAATATGCACTTTTGTTTATTCTTTAACCCTTAAAGGAACACGGCGACTTTTTGGGACTTTAGCTTATTCACCGTATCCCCCAGAGTTAGATAAGTCCATACATACAATTTTTATGACATCTGACGCACCCACCGATAGCCTAGCTTAGCACAAAGACTGGAGGTAAACGGCTCCAGATAGCCTACTGCTCAATAAGTGACAAAATAACGCCAACATTTTCCTATTTACATGTTGTGATGTGTATAGTTACATCGTGTACTAAGACCGACGGAAAATGAAAAGTTGCAATTTTCTATCGCACTCTCTGTGCAAGCAGGTTGTCACGTTGGTTATGTTGATGGAAGTTAGCCTATTTTCAGGCGCTGCGTAATATCATTGCGCCGCTGCACCCATGGTACGGCAGCAAAGTTCCTGGATTATTACGCAGGAATGAGAGTATAGTCCCTAGCCATATCGGTCTAGAAAATTGCAACTTTTCATTTATACACATCACAACATGTAAATAGGAAAGTGTTGGCGTTATTTTGTCACTTATTGAGCAGTAGGCTAGCTGGAGCCGTTTTCCTCCAGTCTTTGTGCTAAGCTAGGCTAGCGGTGGGTGCGTTAGACAGCGTTATGGCACGCACGGAGATAAAAATGGTATGTGTAACAGTGTAGATATCATACATATCATCAGTGTGTATTTTTTTCTGCACAACAATAATTGTATCTTTTAAATGACTAAATAAGTGCAATTCACCTTTATTCCTCAATGATAAAGTGACGTTTCACTCATAGTTACCGCAGGCAGAAAACAAAAGAATAGGAAGTATCATCAGCAAAACTTGAAATGGCTCAGTGATTTACTGCAGAGCAAATATTAGTGTCACTGTCACTTGATGGTGGATCTGGTGAAGAAGCTGTCAGCGATCAAAATATTGATTTTGAAGACGTTGAAAATGATAGTTTTGAGAATATGTGATGGTGAATATGAGCCAGATGCTGAATGTACAGAAATGAGTTCTGACGAGGGCAGTGATGATGGTTTAAAACATCTGCTCAAGCTCTAAACATCCATCTGTGTTAGATATAGATACGGGTCGCTAAAGACCCGAATATGTAATAATGATTGGTGAAACATTCATGCATTTAAGGGTTAACTATATGGAGAAGAGCAATGGGGAACATGTTTGATTTTGAGTTCATGTTGACAGCATGTTCATTTTTTGGTGGACTGTTCCTTTAAATCTCTGCTTCCACTCGCACTGCTCAGATTCCCAGAATGAGACTGCGAGATACAGACGGGATGATTCCTGATCGAGCCGTCACTTACTGTCACAGTAAGCATCTGATCAAGGCGTTCATGTCTTTGGCCTCATTTAACAGGAAGAGAGACACAGTTAATCCACAGTCCTGTATAATAGGCTTAAGTGTGACCCGGTGTAGGCGTTTTTCTTACATTTACGTAGGGAACAGGATAGTAACATCATGTCTTCTTTCGGACCGTGGGTGATCATTGAATTATAAAAACATAAAGAGGCAGAAAGACACCCAGTGGATCGCTGTGAACATAACCTTGAGAAAAGAAAAACAGGGAATGGAAATTTCCCAAATGCATCGGGAAGGGCGGGACAGGCTGGGCTGCGCTGTCATGTGATTCAGATGAAAATGAAACACAGCTCTTTTTTATCTGTGTGTGCAGCACCTGGGTCATTAGGATGTCACATTTACTAGCTGATGACGCTGATCTGGTTTCGTCCTTGTGCACAGAGATAAATTACACTGTTCAAAAACAAACACATTTGAGATAAAATCGTACAAGTAGCCACTGGAAAACAATAGCTGCTTGATTAATCTAAGTGAGCTGTATACAATGAATTCAGACCAGAAGTTTTTATTTTAGTTTTGTTAATATTTTTAATTTTTCGTTTTTATTTATTCTTATTTTAGTTTGTTTGTTTCTAGTTAGTCATTTTAGTGCTGACATTTCCCAAACACGCTGGAAGCGCTTGACCAATCACAACACACTGCTCCAGCCAACCAATCAGAGCACAGTGTGCTTTTCAGAAGGAGGGGCTTCAGATAGACAGGAACTAAACAGGGCGTTACTGACAGATTGGGAAGAGAGGAGCTGCCACAATGGAGAATATGGGGGAAATATTGTGTTTAGCAGCAAAATTCCTTGGCACCAAGATGTTAGCAGCAGATCCTTTAAGTCCTGTAAGTTGTGAGGTCGGGCCTCTATGGATCGGATTTGTATTGAGATCTGGGGAATTTGGAGGAGAAGTCAACACCTCAAACTCGTTGTGCTCCTCAAACCATTCCTGAACCATTTTTGCTTTGTGTCAGGAGCATTATCCTGCTGAAAGAGCCACAGCCACCAGGGAATACCGTTTCCATGAAAGGCTGTACATGGTCTGCAACAATGCTTAGGTAGGTGGTACGTGTCAAAGTAACATCCACATGGATGGCAGGACCCAAGGTTTCCCAGCAGAACATTGCCCAAAGCATCACACTGCCTCCGCCGGCTTGCCTTCTTCCCATAGTGCATCCTGGTGCCATGTGTTCCCCAGGTAAGCGACGCACACGCACCCGGCCATCCACGTGATGTAAAAGAACACATGATTCATCAGACCAGGCCACCTTCTTCCATTGCTCCGTGGTCCAGTTCTGATGCTCACGTGCCACTGTTGGTGCTTTCGGCGGTGGACAGGGGTCAGCATGGGCACCCTGACTGGTCAGCGGCGATGCAGCCCCATACGCAACAAACTGAGATGCACTGTGTATTCTGACACCTTTCTATCAGAACCAGCATTAACTTCTTGAGCAATTTGAGCTCCAGTAGCTTGTCTGTTTGATCGGACCACACGGGCCAGCCTTCGCTCCCCACGTGCATCAATGAGCCTTGGCCGCCCATGACCCTGTCTCCGGTTCTCCACTGTTCCTTCCTTGGAGCACTTTTGATAGATCCTGACCACTGCAGACCGGGAACACCCCACAAGAGCTGCAGTTTTGGAGATGCTCTGACCCAGTCGTCTAGCCATCACAATTTGGCCCTTGTCAAACTCGCTCAAATCCTTACGCTTGCCCATTTTTCCTGCTTCTAACACATCAACTTTGAGGACAAAATGTTCACTTGCTGCCTAATATATCCCACCCACTAACAGGAGCCGTGATGAAGAGATCATCAGTGTTACTCACTTCACCTTTATAATGTTATGCCTGATCGATCTATATATAATCAACATTTTTAAATGAGTAGTTATAGATTTCTTCATCAATTTTAATTAAATTATGCTGTTCTCAGTGCTTCATGGGATTGTAGTTTTTTCAATCACTTTTGAAAGGCTTTTTAATTACAGTCTTTGTATTTTTATCAGAACAGTTTTTTAAGTAGTGTTGTGATTCACCTCGCAGCTGATTGGCTTGGTCCTTGGCTTATAACTCTCTATCTATGGGAGAAATGAATGGAAAAATACTTCCGGAATCAGCGCCGCTGAAAAAGGAGATGGGCACTGTTGCTCTCTATAGATTGTGTGACCACGTTTGGTCAATAGTGTGATGTAATGCAGTGTGAGACAGAGCTTTGGCATGTGTTATTCTTCCTGTCACTTCCTTCTCTTTACCCCCAATGTCCCTGCACAGGAAATTGTAACAACATTGTTGTTTAAGTTATGTAGCTGTGAACCGTGCCGACAGATACTGTATTTTATAACCATGTTCAACCATGCTGATTTCCTGTGGGAATTAAGGGAATGTGATTTAGATGTTTGGCATGGTGATTAAATCACGCTTCATCCCTGTTATACAATCATCTCATAGCAGGATATTATGATGGCATCTGTTTATTAGTCTGTTGTGGCAAGTTTTATGCATCTGATGTACAGCGAGGACAGTTTATCCAGGAATCCCTCTGATTCACGGTAATCCCGTTCCCCTGCTCTCTACCGACACAAACTCTAGAAGTCAGTGGGTTCATATGCTTTGGTTCCGGGTTGTCTTTTACAATATTAATGGAAAGTTTTGATGCCGTTTAGAGGTTCGTCTCAGCTACTCCTGCAGGTCCTGGAATTCAGAGCTCTTTCGGCTGTAAGAGGATTACAGGTCCAAAGCTTCATATCAAAAGATGCCCGTATTCCTCCCCAGCTAATTTCTGCTGTTCATCTGGAAAATTCCCTGGATTTATGTCATGGCTCATTGTGGTTACGTCCTGGCCGTGGTGGTGGTGATGTACTTCACTGGGACCAGGGTTATTATCGGTAATACAAACATTTCTGTTAAAGGATTAGTTCACTTCAAAATGAAAATTTCCTGATATTTTACTCACCCCATGTCATCCAAGATGTTCATGTCTTTCTTTCTTCAGTCGATAGGAAATTAAGTTTAAGGAAAACATTCCAGTATTTTTCTCCATATAATGGATTTCAATGGCAACCAAAATGTTGAAGGTCCAAATCAATGCAGTTTCAAAGGAAGGGCTTCAGAGGCTCTGGACGATCCCAGACGAGGAACAGGGTCTTATCTAGCGGAACGATCGGCCATTTTCTTAAAATAAATGAATTTATATACTTTTTAACCACAAACGCTCGACTTCTGTGTTCTGCTTCTTCATGACGTATAACGTCATCACGTCGGAAAGGTCACGGCCGTGGCGTATGTGGAAGTACCGACCCAGTGTTAAAACAAACATGCAAAGACTAAATCAACAAAAAACAAAGATAAAACATGTCGGACGATTGGAGGAGAACATGAGATGGAGTTTTTCGGCACTGGGTCGGTACTTCCACCTACATCACGGACGTGACCTCATACGCCGTGAAGAAGAACAAATCGTTTTGATGGATAATAATAATTAATAATTTGTTACATTTACATAGCACTTTTCTGGGTACTCAAAGCGCTTTACATATAGAAGGGGGGGAAATCCTCAACCACCACCAAGATAAGACCCTATTCCTCGTCTGGGATCGTCCAGAGCCTCTGAAGCCCTTCCTTTGAAACTGCATTGATTTGGACTGCACTGATTTGGACCTTCAACCGTTGGTTGCCATTGAAATCCATTATATGGAGAAAAATCCTGGCATGTTTTCCTCAAAAAACTTAATTACTTTTCGACTGAAGAAAGAAAGACATGAACATTTTGGATGACATGGGGGTGAGTAAAATATCAGGAAATTTTCATTTTGAAGTGAATTAATCCTTTAATTGGAATAAAGCTAATCTTTGAGCTTGTTAACTTAAAAACATTGATGCAGCTGATTACCTCACCCCCCCCCACCCCCCACCCCCTAAATTTTGCTATCTAATTAGGGCTTACAGTGTTCACTAGCAATCAAACCCATGGCCTTGGCTTTGCTAGCGCCATGTTGTACAGTTTGAGTTACAGGAAGGCTGGATTTTGTGTGCTGGTATGATATTGTGGATGCTGGTTTTGTTTTACTGGTGAATATGCATTATATTAGTCCATCAGTCAGACCAGCATCAACCAGCCTGGACCATCATGCAGGTTTTTTTTTCCAAACGGGATTCAAGCATTCACACATTGAAATTTAAACACTCACAGATGCTGATGATGAGATTCTGAGCATCGCAGATGTCAAACTGCAGTTCTGCTAACCTCCTATTACCATTGACCTAATTATATTTCAAATCTCCTCTTACTGTGACCCTCGGTGCAAAACTTGGCTCGCAGGTGTTCAGAAACACACACACATACACACACACACACTAGTAAGGCCGCACAAAACATCATGGTCAGTGAAACGCACTACTAACTAACTCAACAAGGTCCCGCCCTTTTATTCTGCGTATGAATTATTATCAGGAGTTCAGCAACAGTGACACTAATATAGAGAGCTTTTTCATGCTCCAACAGCAACATTACACACTAAAGAGAGATGAACATGGAAAAAAGCTCTTCATGCAACCATCAATGCCAGTAGTCACAGATCATGGATTTTATATTATAAAATAACATCAGATTTCCAGCGCTGGTGAGTTATTATGAGGCATTTTGCTGTTGAAGTGATGTGCATAGCGTGAGGTCCGTGTCGGACTCTCTCCGCAGGTTCCCATGAGTGCGGACAGCAGGCGGCTGTTTGTTTAATTCGAGGGGATAAAATGATTATATAAGAGTGAGCCAGGAGCCGGGGGAAGATGAGCCAACCTCTGCCCTGCTCTGTAGGGGACCGGCGGGATGTCTTCTCTCTCACGGACCCCCATGCTCTGAAAACCAAGAAATACACAGAAGTTGTCCAGAACCTTTCCTTTAACATTTACATGTTCTGTTCATTTCAGCTCTGTAGTGGGGTTTCAGAATTTTACCTGGAAGAAAAGCCATTCGCCACGCAGACTAGAGGATGAAGGCTGAAAATAATGGAAGCTTGGCTCCGCCACAGAATATAAAAAATAAAAAAGGTAATTCTGATTTTTTCCTCAGAATTGCGTGATATGAAGTCGCAATAGCGGGTTTACATCTCACAATTCTGACTTTATATCTCATACACTCGGCGCAATGCGACGGCAGGCGCGATGCAAGTGTGTTTTGCTAGTTTCAGCCCGACGCAGTTCTCATTTTCTCGTCCCTCTCTACGTTGTTTAAATAGCAAACGCACTGGCGCTCATCTGTTCACCCATGGGCGTCTGGTCTGAACACCAGGAGTTCAGGAGCATTGCTGGAGCGTTGCTGTTGTGAGGAACTGAAATGACTGCGCCATTGACCAACACAAACCTTTATTTTTTGTGTTATTTAAAGAGCGTGTTAGTAATATGAGCCTATATACACTCACCTAAAGGATTATTAGGAACACCTGTTCAATTTCTCATTAATGCAATTATCTAATCAACCAATCACATGGCAGTTGCTTCAATGCATTTAGGGGTGTGGTCTAATAATCCTTTAGGTGAGTGTATAATGCGCATACACTCTGCTTATTACACACACAGGGCACGCAGCAGCACACACACATTTTTAAATATTAAAAATAAAAAGATTCCTCTCTGGAGAAGCGTTCAGTCTTTCCGCTCGCATGTAAATAGCGAATCCGCCATGGTCCGAGCGCAACTGGCTTTTAAAGGGAAAGGGAGATGAGACTCTGATTGGTTTATTGCACGTTACGCCCAAAACACACCCATGACTCATTAAGAGATGAGGGACAACCCTTTTAGACCATGCCGACTGTTTTTTCCGTCATCAAACTAGCAAAAGTGGATTCGGACTAAGTGCACCTGCGCCGTGAGCTCATATTGTTAAAATAGGGCCCATTATCTTGCAATTCTGATGTAAACTCACAATTGTGAGATAAAAAGTTGCAATTATCTTTTAAAATTAAAAAAAAAGCTTCCATAGAAAATGGACTTGTACATGGTAAAAAAATATTAGCTATCACAATTTAAAGTTCAGCGATTCCCGGATGTAAACTCTGATTTGAAAGGATAGAAAAAGGTATATAATTCAGTCTAATAAAAGAAATCAACCAAAAACCTACCTGAACGAATGAGTAAACAGTGCCTCCCTCAAGTATTTACAGAACAAGATGTTTCATTTGCAGCTCAGAAAAACCCATGGGTTTAGTTTGCCCTTTCACACACTAAACATTTCGGTTACCTGCTTTTTTCAGCTCAGGAGAAGAGGTGAAGCAGTTCAGAGGGCTGGAGAGGGTTTGCAACAGGATTTCTATGTACTTGGAACTCAGTCAGGCAGATAGTTTACCAAAGGAAGAAATTCAGCACCACTATAGCTCTCCATGGGACGGGACGTCCTACAAGGATCGGTGTGATGGTAAACTGTAAAAACCTCCAACAGGTGACAGAATTGAGATATCACGACACATGATAACGCCAGTCTAGCATAAGAAAAACACAGGCAAGAACAGTGTTCATGGGAGGTTATCAGAGAGAAAAGCACTGATTTCCAGAAGAAAAAACATTGCTGCCCATCTCAAGTTTGCAGGAAACCTTCCAGGATGTTCCGAAGCTCTACTGGACAAATATTCTTTGGACTTATGAGATGCAAGAGAACATTTTGGTAAAAATATCTAAAATATATGCATTACCCCAAACCAAAAAAAAAAGCAATAAAATTCATCATGTAGTTTCAAACACTTATTTTTCCAAAAATGTGTTCCACAGAAGAAAGAAAGTCCGGTTTGGATTGACATGAGGGTGAGTAAATGTTTGTTTGAGGTTATTGCCAATAATAGAGGTTCTACTTGCTAAAAAAAAGGGAATTTTTAATGATCTTGAATATTCGTTCAATGAAGAACATGAACATTTTGAGACCGCATTACAGAAAACATTACTTCAGATAATACTAATGGATTCACAATGAATTGGTATTATCTGAATGAATGAATTGGAAATCGATGTTGACCTGTTCTGCAGACAGGCTAAAACAGGCTAAAATTTGATTGTAGATGCAAACTTGTGTATCTTCTAACTTAATTAGGGCCCTTTGAAATCTGTTTAATTTTTTTCCAAATTCTGTTTTTTTTTTTTTTTCGATATTAGGGGGTCTCAGCTCCCAATGAGGGTATGATTTAAAATTTAAAAAAAAATTGTTTGTATACGAGGGTAGGCATGAACAATACATTCACTTTCTACACTAGTTTTTTTTTAGTAAAATAATTTTTTTCTAATAATTTTTTTAAAAATATTTTTAAATAAGCTAATATCTATTAAGAGTATAGACAAACTTTATATTACTGTAATTGTCTAAATTGGCATTATGTGGGTAAAATATTTTTTTTTTCAACACGTGTAATGTTTTATTTTTTAAACTATATTTTCGCAGTAAAATTGATCTACGTTTATCATTTTCATTCATGGAGATAACATGAAATATTTGCCATGGTTTAGTGGAGGATGTCTGTCGCCTGCTGGAAAACAAACACACTTTTAACATGAAATGACCACTATAACCAGTAGATGGCAGCAGAGGACCACTCATTCGCTCATTTGACATTTCCACTCCCTTTTATATTTATGTTCGCGTGTTTTGCTTTTGATTTATTATAAAATGAATATTGTAACAAATTTGAGCGATGTAATTGTACTGAAGTAGTATAGCACAAAGTCTCATGCATTTAGGAATTTTAATAAATTAATTAATAAAGATTTTACCGGCCCTGCCGCCGGTTTCATATGAGTTTAAAAGGGGACTGAGGCGATTACGAATTAGTGTACAGATTACGGAGTTAATCGCACATTTTTAGGGGGGCTAAAGCCCTCCTAAAATTGGCCTAGTGACGCCCCTGGGCAGAGCTGGGATTTGTTCCGTCCATTTTTCACACAGTGTGGAGACAGAAAAATGCTTTTGTTGATCCAGTCGTACCTATGGAGTCGGGGCGTCGCCTGGGGCCCCACGGCCTGTTTCAATAGGTCAGACATTCCAGCATCCGTGTTCTTTTGTGAACTCCAGCTCAGAGGCTGCCGTGGCCTTTAATCCGAGGGTAAATCACCGTATACCGGAGTCCCGTACGGCCCTGCTCCACTTCCACTGGGGGATTTGGCCGATCGGGGGGTGACGAAGAACTTCTATGCGAAGGTGGTCAGGCGAGTGATTCGTTTAAGTTATGCTGGGAGCGAAACAACAAACTCAACTGAGTTGCCCTTGTCTGCAGTGACCCAAAGCAGTGTGGGGCGCACTCATTCCCGACGTGTTTAATCGGTCATTGTGTCTAACGTCATCTCAGAAGTTCCTCTTTTTGTAAAAAAATCTTCCTTTTTTTCCTCTCTTCAGCATCACAGTCATGTGGTCTCATGATCTTATTCACTCCCATAGAAAAGTACATTTAAAGGACTACTAGCACATTTTAGGAGGAATTTCTGTGAGTACACTGTATGAGTCTACCTGTATGTAATGTAGGGCGTACGGTGGGTTGTGGCCTGTATCTGTGGTTTCTCTGAAGTCAAATTAGTGTCATTTTTAGACCATATTTCAGAAAGCATTGAGAAATTCAATTCATTCTACACAGATGTAGGCCTCCAAGATACCAGAATATGTAACCCTGAAGCACAAAACCAGTCTTGCGTCTCACAGGTTTATTTGTGGCAATAGCCAACAATGCATTGCATGGGGCAAAATTATCAATTTTTCTTTAATGCCAAAAATCATTAGATATTAAGATCATGTTCCATGAGGATATTTTGTAAATGTCCTACCGTAAATATATAAAAAATGTATAAGTAGTAGTAAGGACTTCATCTTTAAAGGAGATTTTCTCAATATTTAGATTTTTTTGCACCCTCAGATTTTAAATATTGTTCTATCCTAGCAAACCACACATCAACGGGAAGCTCATTTATTCAGCTTTCAGATGATGTCGATCTCAATTTCAAAAAATGTACCCTTATGACAGGTTCTGTGGTCCAAGGTCACATATTAAGAATATTTTATTGCGCACATGGAATTAAAACATTTTTAATTTATTTAAAAAAATTCAATATACATTTGTCAATTCTCGACATACAGTGGGATCTTTTCACTCCTCCTAACCTAATTTCTGTCTACGGAAAAAACAGTGAAACGTCAAAAACAATGACTTTTCAAGCAACAAAGGGCACAGTTGGCCCAAACTGAGCACAGTTTGACTGTAATGTGAGATCTTTTGCCATTAATGGTTCCATGAACCCTTTAAAGCTTCTTTAAATTATTTAAAAATGGTTCTTTTAAGAAAATATGGCAGCTGTGAAAACCTACAACTCTACATTTGCTCTCATTGCTGCCTAGGAGGAACAATTGTGATATTAAATGTTTATTCAGTACGAGTAGGAAGAAAACGGTGGACGCCTTCCTGAGCTTCAGTCTCGTCTGGGTCAGGGCTGGGTGACTCAGGCTCAGTGTTTGTATACAATCCCCGCAGAGGCCCCGCCCATTGTCCGGCTGATGCAACGCGACCGGCGGATATAAACCGTCATTCGGCAGCATCAGAACACGACATTGATACCGGACGCGCCCAGAGGACATCTCCGTTCATCTTTAACAATAATATTAATATTAGTATTGCAAATTCTAGGGTTTATACGTATTACAGTATTTATATTTATGATTAATTTACTTTATTGATATTTATTTGTTATCTATCACGGTACATTCCTGAAGGATCAATCGTTATCGGTTTGTAATTGATCACTGGAACATTCTTCACGACTGGGAGGGTTTGCTCATTTTTTTCCCTCCATTCATTCCGGAGCCGAAGAAACGGATTTTTCTCCTTTAATTCCTGAGGTAAGATTTCATACCGTTTATTTCAATTACTTAAATTAATTAATCTTGTGTTGCTTTAGATCTTTTTTCTACACATCCGTTCAAAAGGAATTCAAAATATTCACACCATTACTATATATATATTAAATTAGCTACATCATTTATTGTATTTAGTGTTATTTTTGGTGGTGTCGTTTAATTTGACCGGTGATTGTTGATAAACGCGGGGGCGTCTGCTTCACACAGAGCATCTGCATCATTATTATTTGATCTTATATAATTATTCATATGGTTTTGTGGTGAAAATGTTAATTTTGTGTTGAATGTGTTTATATACGTTAATCGGGTCACCCGGACTGTATAAATATAGAGTGATCAGACACAGTATTAATAGTTGATGACGATGCGGCGGATGCAGCGCGTGCTGATCTGTTGTCGGTGCCGGTTTGTAATTTTCCACTCGGCTCTGGTGGGTCACATGACCTGATGCTCGGCTGCGGTGCTGAGGCGCGGCTCCGCGCTGAGCCGTGCGGGGACGCGCATTTCGCTGAACGCAGGGAGAGGAGCGCGCATTATCGGGTTTCTGGGCGTTTATTGGGTGCTGTTCTGATTAATTGCTGACTTTTATCGGTTGACACAATATTAAAGAAGCACTTTATGGATAAGTGTGAATGTTGGTAAACAATATCAGTCAAACTGAGAATTTCTTTCACACAACCCCCATTTAATGCCTCCTCATGGGTGGGATCCCACAATGTAACGGCTGAACATAAATCCTTACAAAATAACGACACTGTTCCATTGTTTTTACATTGCAGAATGAACAAAATCCCTGTAAATACAAAGATGAGTCGTTTTAACATCGCTCCAGACATGGACAGCAATAGTTCCAACAGCAACGACTACACGAGTTATCAGGACTGTCCCGCCAAAGTCCCTTTCAACGGGTAAAACCTGCATCATTTGACCTCGACAAGTCGCTATTAGTTAATAAGTCACCTCTTATAGCTAATGTACTGATGTGATTACAGAATGCAATACACCGACGTGGACGCCGAAAGCCAGAACTTCCTGTCTGATCATCACTTGGGCAAGAAGAAATATGAAGCTGAATATGTAAGTGGTTCATCTGTTTTAATCAGATACTGCACTTAAACATCACATTATAACTCTCACTGTTGTTCTTCAGAGCCAAGGCTCGGCATCGTTCGGGATGTCCGTGTTTAACTTGGGCAATGCCATCATGGGAAGCGGGATACTGGGACTTTCCTACGCCATGGCTAATACTGGCATCGCCATGTTTGTGTGAGTATTGAGGTGCTTCTGCATGTGCGCAGGATCTGTTTTGAACCAAAACACCTCAGTTTTAAAGAATTTACATGCACATTTGCATGAGCTGATACCAGATCTGGTTACCACCCACTTTTCTAGTTTGGTTTTAAAGAGTTAGCAGTGAGTTTAAGACATTCCCAGCCAACGGAGAACGTTCTGGCAAAGTTATGTACAAATGTTCTTCCACTGACGTTCATTCGAAGTTATCTGGGCGTTAATAACGTTCTCAAAATGTTCATGGAATGTTTTTTAAATGTTACAACTTGT
Source organism: Rhinogobio ventralis (assembly GCA_039654625.1). Classification (NCBI taxonomy): domain Eukaryota; kingdom Metazoa; phylum Chordata; class Actinopteri; order Cypriniformes; family Gobionidae; genus Rhinogobio; species Rhinogobio ventralis. The sequence continues at coordinate 2,100,338 of CM077207.1, forward strand.
ACGTTCGGAAAGCAACATTTGAAGAATGATGAAACGTAATGTTCCCTTAACGTTCGCACAACCAAGAAAAAAAGTTTTTAAAACATTTTAAACAAAAACGTTCGTAACTTAATGGGAACGTTAGCGAAACGTTCTTTGGATATATTTTTGTCAGCTGAAAGTATGTACACAATTGACCGTTTGCAGAGACCTTTTAGTTATTGTTGCTATGTCCGACTAGCCATGGCGCGCTCACGCCACACATCATGTTCTCACGCAGTTAAAAACACATCGCAGAGCAAAGAGGATACTGACAAGGCGCCGACACACAGGACAGAGCAGGTTACTTTTGATATGAAACAAAATCTCAACTTTCAAATTCTGTCATTCAGAAATTTAAACAATAAATACTATTTTGTGGCTGTAGCGCCTCAGTTCAAGCCTCTCGTGAACCGATCATCTCTTCTTCCTTCTAGTTCATTTATAGCATGAAATAATCATGAATGAACATTAGAAGGAATGTTGTTTCAACCGCGGAAAGACGTCAATATACACCGTTTTTCAAGTTCAAGTCCACCAACGTTCATCTATTAACTCTTCTGACTGCTTTGTCGGACAAAATGGCGGATTATGATTGGTCAGATCGCCTGTCAATCAAACAGAATTTGTCCTTAATTTACAGGGCTGATTAGGATAATTATGAGTCCAGCAATTTGCCCCAGATTCTGGTTGGTGTAAATCTACTAGTCAGTTCGGCTCTGATCAGTGGAAGTCGTGCTTCTTAGTGTTTACAAACAAAGCCATGTGTGAGTTATATAAAAGCGATGGATGTCATGCTGCGTGTTTAACGCCGGATGCCAAATCATCCATCAAAGAATGACTTATTTCTAGGTTAAGCAAAATGGGATTTCCAGTGACCGTTAAATCAGGGTGGACAATATAATCCCAATGATTTTAAACCAGGAAATGCATTGAAATAAATGGGCATGGCTGGTTTAATTGAAGTGGTTAACGAATGGGTTAAATAGTAAAGATGTGATGTCTCCATGCACGTGTAATGGAAATCTACTGAAGGTCACTCGGGTTATAATGGGATCAAGCGAGCTGCAGACGGTGGAATGAATGAGTGTGTGAGAATATAATCAGGTCTAATCCACAGTCACCTCCCTCTATTATAAACACATGCGTGTTTGTGTGTGTGTTCTGTTCGTAACGTGACGCATTACAGAGAGTCCATTATGTCCAGTTGTCGGGCGGGCAAACGTTATGTTTGAGTTGAGGTCATCTTGTCTACATCTCATTTAACATCTAAAGTCAACATGAGTTTTCAGTTTTTTTTAATGCATCCCAGCTAACAAAAATGTGTTCTGAGAACATTCCAAACGTTGTTTTTTAATTGTTTTAAATGGTTACGGGAACATTCCATTTTATCATTCTTCAAACATTGTAGGAATGTTACATTTCTGAACATTCCAAAACAAGTGGTAACATTTAAAAAAACGTCTCAGAAAAAGAACGTTCCATAATCGATGTATTGCTAACGTTTTGAGAACATTATTAAAGACCTGGGTAGGGTTGCACCAGCTGTTCGTAAGTTCTTTCTTAAATTGGAACGTAAAGTCCACACTTGAGGCTTAGTAACTACATACGTTTCCTTTAAATACAATACTTAATCATGGAAAACACAAGTGCTTTTATATATAAATAACATTCAGAAGCATTCAGTATATGAAACGACATTAATAAGGCTCAATAAATACTGATTTTATGATTATGACTGATTTTATTTGACATTTTAGGTGTTTAGGAGCCGCTAATAAAGTAATCTATTCACATAATGTTTTCTCTCATAGTGTAAATGTCAGCATTATCATATATATACGTGTACAGAATTGAAGTCTGTCATGTAAAACAAGAGTTTATTGATGCAGTTCAGTCAGTCTGCTATTTTATTCCAAGCGTTAGTCCTGATCGTAAGCTTCCGTAAATATTTAATTTACACGTAGAGTTACGCTTCAACTAAGTTTAATAGTGCAAATATATAGCAAAATATTTAGCAGTGCATAAGGGTAACATCCATCATACACAGGAACAAGTGAGTAATGAAGTAATAACACTCTTTACTAACTACTATTAACTAACAAGAAACTGATTAATAAATGAGTTAATAATAGTGCTTAGCTGAATGTGGTAATTCACTAATAGCTACTATTTTTTTCATACCTCACAGAGGACTACTAAGAACTACTATATACAGGTTCATAATTAATGTGAATAATGCATAATATATAATTAATTTTAAAGTGAAGGTCATAGTAGCCCACTAGTAGTGATTCAAGTGTTACTATCTAAAACCTTACAAAAAACTCAAAAGCTTGCAATGACTTCAGTCATTACTACAGAGTTGTCGTGTTTTTCACTTTAGAATACTAATCCAAATAATTAGTAATTCCTTTAGAAGGATGTAGTAACACTTGAGTCATTATTAGTGGGTTACTATAACCTTCACTTTAGAATTAATTATACATTATGCATTATTCATGTTAATTATGAACCTGTATATAGTAGTTATCTGGGAGTTATGAAAAAAATTGTAGTTGTTGATTAGCTAATAGTGAACTACCACATTGAACTGAGCGCTATTACTTACTTAGTTTCTTGTTAGTTAATAGTAGTTACTAGAGTGTTAATATTGCTTTACTCATTTGTTCCGGTGTAGTTATTCATTAATGATGGATCAGTATTCTAAAGTGTTACCTGCATAAGCTGTAACTTAGTGCCCGTTTACGTCAAAACTAGGCTAAGTTGTAACTTACACACAGCTGGTGCAGCCGGCCCCAACGTTCTATTAATGTTTTGTATATAACCTTCTAAGAACGTTCCCTGTTAACTGGGATATGTGCACACAATGTGCTTGTTTTTTCCGATCTTTGATAACACTTTTAACATTGCAGCTCAAATTCTGCTTGTTTTGCAACTGAGACTTCAACTTTCGTGTGTTTTTTTGTTGTTGTTGTTCATTTCTGCAGGATCCTGCTGGTCGCCGTGGCCATTTTCTCCCTGTACTCAGTGCATTTGCTGCTCAAAACGGCCAATGAAGGAGGTTAGCTTCTCTCTGCGATACTGTGAGCGTGTTTCTATCTTTAACCGTGATAAGTATGAGTTTTAACTCTCTGACCCCCGTCCGTCCAGGTTCTCTGGTGTACGAACAGCTGGGGTACAAAGCCTTCGGGATTCCAGGAAAACTGGCAGCGTCTTGCTCTATCACCATGCAGAACTTTGGAGGTACGGCCAGTCGTGTGAACATGCAGATAACACAGACTTTGGTTTGGTTTAAGGCACTAACGTGTTTTCAAACTCTGTTTTAAATCCCAGCAATGGCGAGCTACCTCTACATCGTGAAGTACGAGCTACCCATCGTCATTAAGGCCTTCTTAGACCCCAATGACAAGTAAGATTTCACAGGCTGATGTTGTTGTTGTTGTTGTTGCGCTGGAATGTTTTTCAGCGCTAGAACAGTGTGAGCGCTTCATTGTACAGCTGTCCGGCCGGGGGGGTCTGAGCGTCTGCTCAAAGACGTCGATTGAGAGCTTCGTGACAGTGACCTAATACAACAAACACTGACATGAAAGATTCAGACCCCTACATGGAGCCTGAAGGCCCCTGCATACAAAACAACATGATACGCGGCCCCAGACAGAACTGAAACACCGCAACACCGTTTGGAAACAGGATGTTGCAGAACAGCTGCGTGTCACTTCCTCAGCGCTGATATCAATCTTTGTGTTGTGTTTTGCAGCGCGTGGTACACTAACGGAGATTACCTGGTTCTGATGGTCACCGTCAGCATCATACTGCCACTCTCGCTGCTTAAAAACCTCGGTAAGTGTGCTCGCAGGACAGTGAAACTCACCAAAATAAATAAGGGATTATATTTTGCACAAAGGCAATTAATATTAGTTAACACTTTATTTTACAATCTCCTTGTTACACGTTACATGTAGTTACTATAGAAATTACTATACTTTGTACATAATTACATGCAACTAAACCAAACCCTATAGTAAGTACATGTAGTTAATTATTGTTACTCGATACTTAAATGTATAATTACACTGTAACACGCACACCTTAAAATAAAGTGTAACCTAGAATTATTATTATAATATTTTTATTATAAAATAAAATACATATATTTATATATATATATATATGAAATGTGACAATTTTGTGATAATAATAAATACATTAAATGTTTAATAAAATAAAAGTATTATTGTTATAATATAATTATTGTAATTATTATGTTTTGTTGTTATTCTTATAAAAATGATAAATTAAAAATATAAAATAAAAAAAATTTCTACAACAATTATATATGTATAATATTATATACAAGTTTTTGTATTCATAATAAATAAAAATTATTATTAAAATAATACAATTATTTATAATTTATGTATTTATTTTATTATTATAATAAAAATAAAGTTAAATTATAAATAAAATTATAAATATAAGTATAATACAATTTTAGAAAAAAAATATATATGTGAAATGTAATATTTTTGTGACAATTGTAAATAAACACAATTATGAATAAAATTATTATTAGAATTACAATAACAATATTATTATTATTAAAATAGAGTAAATGTAAATGTAATACAATTTTAGATTTTCAATTTAGTTTGTCTGTGGTGTGTATGTGTGTGTATTTAGTGTGTTTTGTGCTGACCTTTATGGTTTGTGTCTCTTTCCAGGTTATCTAGGCTACACTAGCGGTTTCTCCTTGTTGTGCATGGTGTTCTTCCTCATTGTGGTGAGTACTGAGATAATCATCACAAAATGCTAATAAACACATGCAAATGAGAGCGAGAGTGTCATGCGAGCTGCTATTGTTAGTCTGATGAGACGTTCCCTCCTGCTTTTGTTCCTCAGGTGATCTACAAGAAGTTCCAGATCCCCTGTCCACTACCCGAGAACTTCATTAACATCACAGTGAACGTCTCTCAGCCGCAGGTCAACACCACTGAAGAAGAGTGCTGCAAACCCAAGTACTTCGTCTTTAACTCACAGGTGCGACGAGGATATTTGCATTCAGATATTTGCATTTGAGTTAGAGGAGTGTGCGGTGATCTGACTTTATTGTTGTGTCTTAGACTGTGTATGCGGTGCCCATTTTGACCTTTGCATTCGTGTGCCACCCGGCTATCCTGCCCATGTACGCGGAGCTCAAAGAGTGAGTAACATTTATGCTTGAATATAAAATATTTAAAGAGGACCTATTCTGCTTGATGTTGTTTTTGGGCTCTACTAGAGCAGGTTTTCCTGCTTGAATGTTCATTATTTTCCCCATATTCTCCATTGTTGCGGCTCCTCTCTTCCCAGTCTGTCAGTAACGCTCTGTTTAGTTCCTGTCTCTATGAAGCTCCTCCTTCTGAAAAGCACAATGTGCTCTGATTGGTCGGTTGGAGCAGTGTGTTGTGATTGGTCAGTGGTTTGGGAAATGCCCCTTCCCTTACCATAACCACCAGTTACAACACACTACTAACTAACTCAAACAGGCCCCGCCCCTTTATTTTGCGGATGAATTATTGCGGGTGCAGTGTGTAGTATTTATGAGGCTCTATTGACAGAAATGCAATATAATATACAAAACTATGTTTTCAGAGGTGTATAAAAACCTTACATAATGAACCGTTATGTTTTTATTATCTTAGAATGAGCCGTTTCTATCTACACACACCGCGGGTCCCCTTACAGTGAAATCGCCATTTTGCGCCGCCATGTTACAGTAGCCCTAAAGGGACAAACTTCTCTACAGAGCGCTAGCTACTCTCTGCTGTCTCAGACTACAACATTTTTGTCCTGTGTCGGCCACCGTAGCTTCTCTATGTGCTTCGAAAGAGAGGGGTGAGCGGTTGCAATTCACAACCTCACCACTAGATGCCGCTAAAACTTACACACTGCACCTTTAAATGAGGAATATTGTGATTTGTTCGTTCCTAGAACGACTACAACGGAGGTGTTTTTCATGCTTTTTCATGCTCAAACAGCAACATTACACACCAAAGAGAGATGAACATGGAGAAAAGCATTATAGGTCCTCTTTAATTAAGCTAGAAGTTGCTTTTTGTGAGTTTATAATCAAGAATGAATCATGGGAAAGCTAAGTCAAAAGGCGCCCTATACAAATTAAATCTTTCTCTACCTTTCCATCCGCAGTCGTTCCCGAAAGAAGATGCAGGGCGTTGCAAATGTGTCGTTCCTGGGAATGTTTGTCATGTATCTGCTGGCTGCTCTGTTCGGATACCTGACCTTCAACGGTGAGCAGAACGCAGACGCACGGCCACATCAGAGCCTGAACGGCGTCCAAAACACATTACGACACATTTGATAGGCCAATACTGGGTTGAACTGTACAGTGAGTCTGTTTGTTTTAAACGGAGGTGTGTCCACTAAAGCGCTCCGGATTGAGCCGGCAGAAGGCCAGCGTTGAACCTCCCGTCTGTTTTTAAGTTTTGGGAAAGAGTGAGAGATGTTCAGCTGTTTGCTGCAGCTGATAGACAGGAAGCGTTATGTAACGGAGGGATTTCTCAGACTCGGCGAAGGAAAAATAAACATTTTTGTGGGATGAGTTGTTTAATGTTCTGGACAAAGTTATAACACAACTTGTTGACAATAAAATGGGGTTTTCACCGTTCAGAGTAGGGTAACTAAAATTAAAACCATAAAAACATTACTAAAACGTAAATAATCTTCTTTTATTTCAGCTTGTTGCCAAGGAAACATTTCTCATTTCCATTAAGTGTTTTTATTTATTTTTTGTCTTGAAGTAAAACTTATTTGACTAAAATAACTAAAACTAAAACTGATTGTAAATTAATAAAAATATATACATATATTAGAAAATGTAAATAAAAACCAAGTACACAATAAAATTACTAAAATTAAAATAAAAAGGCTTATTTTATTTCAGTTAGTTCCCAATGCAACATTTCTCGTTTCCTCAGTTTTTTTAAGTTTATTTGTTTTTATATAACAACTTGAAGTACTAAAATAACTCAAATTAAAAGTGATTAAAATTAATAAAGATATATAAATATTTTTATAATTTCAAAAACTAAAAAGAAACAAAATGACTAAATCTCACTAAAATGAAAATGGAAAAAAAAAAATATATATATATATATATATATAAAGCTTATTTTATTTCAGCTAGTTGCCAAGGCAACATTTCTCATTTCCATTTTTAGAACTTATAAAAAAAAAAAAAAAACGAAAAGCCATATACACAACAAAATTACTAAAATGAAAATAGTAAATATATAAAAAAGCTTATTTTAAATTTAATAGAAATATATATATATATATTTTTTATTATCTAAAACTATGGTCAAAAAACACAACAAAACTACTAAAACTCACTAAAAAATTAAATGTTTATTATAGTTTATTTCAGCTAGTTGCCAAGGCAACATTTCTCATTTTCATTTAGTGCTTTTATTTTAGAACTTGAAGTACTAAAACAAAACGGATTAAAATGAATGAAAAACAAAATTACACAAAAATGAAAATATAATCATAAAACAATAACATAATGTCAGTGTTGTTTTAGTAAAGATGTGTTGTGTTTGTGTTCGACAGAGAACGTTGAGCCCGAGCTCCTGCACACTTACTCAAAGGTCTACAGTTTTGACGTGGTGCTTCTGATCGTGCGCTTCGCCGTCCTGACCGCCGTGACGCTCACAGTGCCCGTGGTTCTCTTCCCAGTGAGTATTCCAGCACATTCACAGGCCTTGACACACACACACACACACACGTTGCAGGTGTGTTGATGGAAGGTTTCTTCTCTGTCTCAGATCCGCACCTCAGTGAACCAGCTGCTCGGCGCCTCCAAAGACTTCAGCTGGCCGCGTCACATCTGCATCACCGTCGCCCTGCTGGTCTGCGTCAACATCCTCGTCATCTTCGTGCCCACCATCAGAGACATTTTCGGATTCATCGGTAGGTCATTTTAGGACCAGTAATATTTCGGTTTTTATCATTGTTTTTTTTTGTCTATATACACACAAAAATAATTGGTGTAGGATTTACTTTGATACAATTTGAGCAATTTTCACACAAATAATTACAAGGAAATGGCAAATAACACTTAAAGTAGAAAAACTGAAATATGATTTTCTTGTTAAACATACTCCAGAAATATTTGTTTTATGTACAACTTTTGAAAAATTATTTAAAAAAACCCCATCTGAAATAAAATACGTTTATATTTTATTTCAGTTAACGAAAATGTTTTTTTTTTACAACTTTCAAAAATAATTTTTTACAATAAAGTTTTTATTCATTTTTATTTCCGTTTTAGTTATTTAACTTAAACAAAAATACGTTTTTAATATCTTATTTCAATTAACGTTTATTTTATTTCAAGTAACTAAATGTTTTTACAACTTTTAAAAATAATAAAATTTTTGCTTAATATAAAATAATAAACAAAAAAATAAGTTTTAAGTTTTTAATATTTATTTTTCAATTAATGTTTATTTTACAACTCTATTTACAACTTTGAAAAATCATTTTTATAGTATTGTTTTTATTCGTCTATATTTCCATTTGCGTTATTTTAGTACTTCAACTTTGAAAATTAGTGTCAACTATCTGAAATAAATTATTATAGTTTATCATTTTTAATATTTTATTTCTATTAAAGTTTTTTTATTTCAAGTATTGAAAATGTTTTTTATAACTTTCAAAAATAGTTTTTTACAATATAATTTTTATTTCCATTTTTGTTATTGTAGTACTTCAACTTAAACAAAAATTTGTGTCAACTATCTGAAAAAAAAATTTATGTTTATTTTATTTCAAGTAATAAAAAATGTTTTTTACAACTTTAAAAACAATGTTTTTACAATATAGTTTTTATTAACTTTTATTTATTTTTGCTATTTTAGTACTTCAACTTAACACGTTTTTAATATTTATTTTTCAATTAATGTTTATATTAGTTGAATATATTTTTTTAAATTTTTATTTCCATTTTAGTATTTCAACTTAAACAAAAAATAAGTTCGTTTTTAATATTTTATTAATAAAATGAATAAACCTTAATAAATGTTCATTTTACAATTCTATTCACAACTTAATAATATTAATTTAATATTAATATAATAATTTATTTAATATAAAAATAATTTATACAATATAGTTTTAATTTTTATTTCCATTGTAGTTATTTTTAGTACTATCTGAAGTTTATGTATATTAACGCTTGAATATTTTCCGTCTCTGCAGGTGCGTCCGCTGCCGCTATGCTGATCTTCATCCTGCCGTCGGCCTTCTACCTCAGACTGGTGAAGAAAGAGTCCATGAAATCTGTGCAGAAGATCGGGGTAAGAGACTCGCGTCCGTCTGTCCGTGTGTATGTGTGTGTGTGTGTGTTCATGAGGACGAGACTCTCATCACACTCTCGCTCTTCTCAGGCATCATTGTTCCTCGCCATGGGCGTCGTGGTGATGTTCAGCAGCATGAGTTTGATCGTCCTGGACTGGATCCACAACGCAGGATCTTCAGACGACCACACCGACGGACACTAGTAGGCGTGTCCTAACGCTAAGTGACATGCAGAAGGGGCGGAGCCGAGCCGCTGACTCTGCAACTGAGAACTGCAGCTGCTCTAATATCAGCTCAGAGCAAAGACAAACATCCCATTCTGAGAGAATGTCCTGAACTTTTGTACAGTATGCTGTTAGGCCACACAGATGGTGATCCACTCGTATTGTTGTGCTTCTTTCCCCCCCCCCGTTTTTTGTCGATTTGCTTTCCTTTTGTGTTGAGTTTCGGTGGTACGCCGCACAGGAGCGTGTGCATTATCCACCGTCTTCAGGTTTAGTACTCGCAACCAAAACCGCACTGACTTCACCATCAACAGCGAACGGAGACAAGTGTTCGCCATCCGTTCGTACCTTTGCCAAAAAAATATCAGTGTTTGTTTGTACGTGGAAAAGCACTTACTCTTTTTCAGCGAATGTGAAAAACTGTTATTCCACACATTTTGGC
>CM077207.1:2115381-2223281 GCA_039654625.1 Rhinogobio ventralis
TCGTGTTTTATTCATCGTTGTTGATTTATTTAAATAATATGTTCATTGAATAAGGTTTTAAAAGACTTTTATTTTGTTTTTTTCCGGGAGCAGTTCAGCATCCGCCATTCTACTGAATTTTACTTCTGCGAACCTTAAACCCTACGCGATGACGCGTGAGTCTCCCATCATGCCCCGCAGCAGCGCCCCACAGCGGTGAAGAGGGGGAACTGCAGCCTCTGACCCACATGTGGCTGGGCGCCTTTAAATCTATCGCAATTACGAGCGCAAGTGCTCATGAAAGTGCACGAAAAGTGTGTGTTTTTGTGCTAAGGAGCGTCCTGCGTGCTATTATATGATCTGAAGGCCGTGGAGCGACCCGCGCGGAGGTGAGTGCGCGCTAATGACAGCGGATGCTAACACAGCTAGCCGCGTCACACTGATAAACAAGAGTCTGAACTTATAAACACGACATGTTAACATCGCTGTGTGTGTCTAGGTGTGTTATTCTTATTAATTATTCATACGGGGCGGGTTTAAATTAGTATAAAACGCGCTAAACGCTCTCTGTTATCTCTAAAGACTGCTAATGAACAAGTCAAACTTCAGCTGTGCTGAGACAGCGAGAGAGAGAGTAAATAAACAGAGCAAATAAAGACACAGTGACAGAGTTACGTTGTCATTATGAAGATGTTAATGTATCTTTATTATGTTTCTTCTTTAAACGTGCTGGTAGAGTAAACCAGGGCTCAGAGCTGCTGTGACCCGGAGCCAAAGATGCAAGAGGGGCCAGGAAAGGGTGAGTGGGGCTTTATGCTCATCTACTTTACACACACACTAAACTGGACAAGGCTGAGTAGTTGAATTTGAATGCATTGCATGTTTTAATGCATGATTATGTTGTAGAAGCTTTTTAATCAAACTAAGTTTGTGCTTTCCAGGCGGGCAGAACTCAGAGGGCAGTTTGGAGGATGAGGAGGACCAGCGGTGCCCGATCTGTCTGAACCGTCCCAGACGGACGGATAGAGCCGTGCCCGACTGCTGCAGACACGTCTACTGCTCGGCCTGCATCCTCCGCTGGGCTCAGGTTAGATGTTAGGTTTAAACACTTCCACATACTCATACATAAACGCACACACTTACACTACTTGACAAAAACACAGTAAAAACTGTGAAATATTATTCCAATTTAAAACTGATTTTTTTCTATGTGAATATATAGTAAAGTGTAATTTATATCCTGTGATCAAAGCTGAATTTTCAACATCATTACTCCAGTTTTCAGTGTCACATGATCCTTCAGAAATCATTCTGATATGCCGATTTGCTGCTTTAAAGGTGCAGTGTGTAAATTTTAGTGGCATCTAGCATTGAGGATGTGAATTGCAACCGCTCAAAGCACATAGCCCCTTTCGAAGCACATAGAGAAGCTACGGTGGCCGACACAGGACAAAGATGTTGTCGGAGAGAGCAGAGAGTAGCTAGCGCTCTGTAGAGAAGTTTGTCCCTTTAGGGCTACTGTAACATGGCGGCACAAAATGGCGATTTCACTGTAAGGGGTCCCGCGGTGTGTGTAGATAGAAACGGCTCATTCTAAGATAATAAAACATAACGGTTCATTATGTAAGGTCTTTATACACCACTCAAAACATAGTTATGGATATTATATTCATTTCTGTCAATAGATCCTCATAAATACTACACACTGCACCTTTAGAAAATACTTAGAGAACTTGTTTAAGTTTTTTTTTTTTAAGTAGAAAGAAAAAAATACTTTTATTTAGCGAGGAGACATTAAATTAATCAAAGGTGACAGTAAAAACATTTATAATCTTACAAAAGATTTCCATTTCAAATATATGCTGTTCTTTTGAACGTTCTAGTTATCAAAGAATTATGAAAAAATTAATAAAAATTAAGCAGCGGCATCTGTATAGTTTCTTTAAAGGACGCATTATTAAAATAATTATATTTTTAGAAATATGTCGATAATACTATATTATTATGTTTATATAGTATATATTATTAAAGGCACAATATGTAAGATTTTTGGATTAAAATATACAAAAACCACTAGAACAGTGTTATATATTTTGTTGACTTGTGTACTTGCATTGTCCCAGATGTTTCAATCCAGAGAAATAACCAGGACACGGGCCGTGCGTCGCCTATCAAAGACATCATACCCGCGTTACCCTCGATTTCCGGTTTTATTTTGTAGTAACCATGGAAACACCAAAGACTCTTTAATATATGATGTGTTTTATTAGACAGGTGAGCAACTGTTTGGATCATTCATGGACAGAAACTAATCATTGTTCTCCAGCTCAACACAGTTAGTCTTATTGTTTAGATCTGGTGTTCTTGATTTACCGCGAGTATCATGTTTTACCATGCCTGATATGATCTGAAGTGTCTCATAGTAGCGCCGAGAGAACGCACAGAGTAGCATTATAACATCACTTCAACACAAATGTGTGTAATATGATAAAACAGCACACACGAGCAGAAGAAGCGGAAGCGCTCGGCAGCGACAGAATAATAAAAGCTCCTTCAACATTTTCTCACATTATCAGTTTATTCGCTATAGTTTAGAAAATGGTAATAAAATATGACCGAGTTAAACTGTGTCAGAACAAATTAATCTTGATAATGTCAGATAACTTTGATAGAAGGGTGTGTAATGGATTACAGTCAGATGTTAAATTTAAGTGCACAATTGGATAATACCAATTTAGCTCAACCAATGACCAAGCAATGCTTCATTTAGTTCAGTCTGTGGTGTCAAAGGTCGCATTAGCAATTAAAGAAAAAACACTGAAGCAAAACATGCTCAGCTCAAAGTGTCTGAATCATTTTGTAAAATCAATTTTACTGGTAGTCACTGTATGAGGAATTTCTGGGTATAATATGTCACGGTTTACTTTATTTTGCTCTCCTCACTTACATAAATGAACTATGGCGTCCTGCACACACTAGAGAAACATTATATCTGGTGTCTGAATCATTTTTGGTTTGACTGTATATCACACACACAGGTCAGTGACAGCTTGTATACTGTAAATAATCTGCATGCTACCCAGGAAATATATACTGTAATGTGTGATGTTGTGTGTGATGGGTCACAGATGGTTCAGTCCTGTCCGGTGGACCGCAGACCCTTCAGCGCGATCTACTTGCAGGGTTCCTCGCAGCAGTGCATCAAGGTCAGACGTCCTCCTGATGTCATGTGTGTCTCTGTAAGAGCCTCTGATTCCTGATGAAACTCAGCCGAGCTTCTCCTCTGTGTTTCAGCTTCCTGTGAAAGTGGCCAGACTGTCGGAGCTGCACACGTGCTGCAGTCCGGACGGCCAACGGATGCGACGTGTCTCTGTGTAAGTGCAAAGGTTATTTTGCATATGTTCATTTTGCTGTTCATCTGATTATTTAAGAGTTGATTGTGTCATTAACAGGGCAGATACAGGAACTCAAGAGAAAAGAGCTAATGCCAAACAGAAATGCCACAGAAAAGGTATGTGCTTAAATATTGATTCTTGTCTTGTTCATGAGGTGTTGATATTTCAATATAAAAGATATTCCATGTTAAATTCAACTTAAGTTCTGATGATTAAACAGAAAGTACTCTGGACTTGTTATACAATATATACAATAATACATAAATTAACAATGTAAATTGTATAAGTGATGTGTATGTGTTGCAAAATTATTATTTTTTATTATGGTACTACACAATATATTTACCCATATATTTCCATCGTAACTTATACTGGTAAATGTTTTCACTTGTTTTTCACAAACTAAGATACGTGTTGAAATTGCCACCGATGTTGTCAGGAGATAAAGTTGCATAAACGAGAATATTGCCTTAGAAACGACTCGCATTAGATTATATTTGAGGAAGAGCTGCATGATTAATCATTAAACAATAGAATAAATCAACCTTTAAAAGTAACTTGACGTTTCGAATATTATTGATTGTATCAATTACATTGTTAGTCCAGTAGGTGGCGACAGGTGACTGCTAAAAAATGTATTTGTCACTGAGTTATTCATTCAAGAGATTTGTTCAAAAACGCAGATTCATCCAGTAATGAAACAAGTGACGTCTTTATGAGTGAGTCATTGAATTATTCATTCAAACCGATTTAAAAAAAAAAAAAATTTTTTTTAATGAATTAAATATTCTTCAGCAAAAAAACATTTTGTCAGAACCTTTAGTAAGTTACATGTCATTTTGTTTAGTTGTCTGTTCAGAATCGTGCAGCTCTGGTTTGAAGTGCAAGAGCTTTGTCACAGATTTGCTTAACAGTTGGTTGTGGTTTTGAACTCTATATAACAGAAATGATCAACATTTAGCGATTTTAAGAGTCTTTTGTTCCCCGGCAGGTGACTCGGATGCATCTGTGGATAAAAACAGAAAGGTTAGCATTGCACTATTATATTCCTCCTTTTGGTCTCATTTATTGCATATGAATTAAACAGGAAGTGTTTATGTGTGCAGGTGAGAGGAGACTCTTGCCACTCTCTTCTGCTCGCTCAGCATTTTCACTCATCACTACCCAGCCAGCAGGGAGCGACGTTCGGCACGCTGACGCAGATCATGTGAGTGCACACTGACCTGACGGCATGATGGACCTATTATGCTTTTCTCCATGTTCATCTCTGTGTGTAATGTTGCTGTTTGAGCATGAAAAAGTTCTCCATATCAGTGTCAGTGTTTCTGAACTCCCTGGAACGCCTCCATTGTAGTCTTGAGTTTTCCTCCGGGAACCAACACGTCACAATATTCCTGATTTAAATCATTTAAACGCAGAATAAAGGGGCGGGGCCTGGTTGAGTTAGTTAGTAGTGTGTTATGGTAAGGGGTGGGACATTTCCCAAACGTGCTGGAAGCACTTGACCAATCACAACACACTGGTCCAGCCGACCAATCAGAGCACAGTGTGTTTTTTTAGAAGGAGGAGCTTCATAGAGACAGGAACTAAACAGAGCGTTACTGACAGACTGGGAAGAGAGGAGCCGCAACAATGGAGAATATGGGGGAAATATTCAACATTCAAGCAGGAAAACCTAAAGTGTTTTGTTTGTGGTTTTCTGTCTTGCGCTGTAGGGCAGGATCTGTTGAGGTTTGTGAGGAGGGTCCAGATGGCGTTCAGTGGAGGAGATTAGAGAGGAAACGCAGGTGGCTTCCTGCCTCTGTACCTATCCTCTCTACAGGTGTTCCCAGGTGAGGAGTGCGTTTCAAACAGTCTGTTCACTATCAGTCTGATGCATAGTGCACTCAAAAATGGCAAGAACAGCTGAAACCGCCAGTTCGAATCTTTAACCCCTTAACTGTCACTGTCCCGCTAGTTTTTTTTTTTTTTATCAGCTTTTTTTCATATCACATATTTTAGTAATCATCATAAATTAGTATAATTCGAAATCTTACAAGCTCAAAATTCATCCTGTGAAAACCGCTTTGAAATTAGATGTTTCCATGGTAACGCAACGGTACTGTAAATTCTTTTAGCGGGCTCCTCCCCTAGTGGGCAGTGTCATGTTTCATCTTACAAAATAGATTTTAAATACTTTATATATACAAAACGCATATCGACGGAAAGGTCAGAGTCTCAAGGTTCCATATTTGGTGACTGTTTTGTGATAGAAGTGATATTTGGAAAGAAATGTATTAATTTGTTACAGGAGAATGCATAAAAAAATTATCAATAAAATGTGGGTCACACCCGGTGGTTATTTTTGGTATAGCGCCTAAACAAAATCTCATGGGAACTTAAATTTTTGTGATATCAATTTTAAATTTGGAACACAACTTGGTTAGACATATGGCTTTGACATTGTAGTAATTTTAGAGTAAACATTATTTTGTAAAATATATTATGTATAAAATAAAAAATATTTACAGTATATTTACATAACTTTTTCAATTGGCTGCTATTTGCCTTTGTGTGCACGTCTCTTATTTTGGGTTATGAACCTTTGTTTATTGACTTTTAGGGTGTTACTCCACTCACATCTGCTTCTGTCAGCTGTCTCCGCCTCTCTGAATCTGCTGCTTTCTGAACACACAGGTGAGTTCACTTGAAATGGAGTTGGTTGTTAGTTGCGTGTAATAATCTGGTTATTTTTAATTATTTGACTTTTTATATGCAACATATAATACGTGTTAATTGCAGTTTCATTATCAAGTTTTCGCTTATTTAGTTATTTCAGTTTTAGTGTGTTGTCAAAGTTAATGTGCTAACTAAGTAGTTATTAGGGATGCACGATCGGCCACCATATCAGTATTGGCCGATGTATGTTAAGCACAGAAGGTGTGTGGGCATCTATTGTAATCGCTGGCACTCTTCTTCCGCTCTTGAGTCGGAAAGTTATGAAATTTGGCACACAGATAGAGGACAGTCTGAAATGTCACCATAGCAAATTTGGAATTTCTAACTCAAACCCACCTAGCGCCACCAACTGTCCAGAGTTTCACTCCTGTTTATGCTTATAACTTTTGTCTAATAACCGCAAGGGCTAGAAATGTAATTCTTCCTCTGAATTTTTTTTCTCTGGTTCCTTGGCTCAAGACGATTCGATTGCACCCTATGACCCTATCCTTTTCCGTCATGAAAAAAACTTTTTCAAACTCCTCCTAGGCCGTTGCTCCGATTTTCACGAAAATGGAACCAGATCATCTTCAGACAACGCCGACAGAAACGTATGGAATTCAGGTTGATTCATCAAAATCGTTCTCGAATAACACGCAAAAAAATGTACATAGCACTTGCGAAAATGGACATAAGGCTGCATCTCCGCAACGTAGCAGAGTTCTTTATCGTATTCCGACCAAACTTGGTACTGATCATCACAAGCATGACCTGAGGCAACATGCTGCGTTTCGGCGCAGCACCACCTACTGGTCCACAGAGACGCCAACTTCTGAACGGTTTAAAAGTGGTGACTTTAGATTTAGGGTGGCATGCTGAGTCGAATGATATCCAATTTTTCCATATTGCCCATTTTGGGTGTCGGCCATTTTGAATTTTGTAGTAAAATGCTGTATTTCATGAATGCATTAGCGTATAGTTACGAAACTCAGTATGGATCATTGGCACGATGCCCTGAAGGAGCCTGAAGGAGTCTTTTCACAAGAGTCATATCCTTAGATTCCTGAATCCTTGCCGAGTCCAGAAATATCAAACATGCTAGGTTTCGCCTGACGGTTTGTTCAACATTGTGATTTAGCGTTTAAACAACTTTTGCGAATATCTTCGAAACCGTTAGTCCGATCGAGACGAAACCACCGTAGAAAAATTGGAATCATAGCGGGTTTTTGATGTTTTTGGTCAAATGTCAAAATTTTGATAGCAAGTGGCAAAAAATGCAATCAAAGTCAGGTGGGTTATTTTTTTATATGCTCATAAATAAATGTCTTTAACTCCTAAATGAAATGAGATATTTTCACCAAATTTGAGATGCTTGTGTATGGGGGCACTCTGAGGACACACACAAAAAGCGGTGGGACTGCACCACTTGGTGGCGCTATAATTAAACAAAACATGAAATTGGCTCTATACAACTCAATGTATTTATGGGTTTTCAACCTTTTTGCTTAATTGTTTCCAAATGTCTTTACTCAGTTTTGCAGTTGGTCTGCTGCTAGCTTCCTTCTTTGCTTCTGTTGTGCTTGGCCCAATAAAAGCTATATGTTTTTAATGTTATCATTAGAGGTTGACCGATTCATCGGTTTTGCCGATTAATCGCCACCGATAGCTGATTGGTGGAACAATCGGTTATCAGCAAAAATCCATACCGATAGTTTTTCTGGGTTGCGTCCATTGCTGAAGCGGCTGAGAAGGGTGCGACGTCATTACACAGTACGAGAGATCTGAGAAGGGTATGCTGGCATTATATAGCACGAGAGCGGCCTCTAGAGGCGAAATAAACACTCACTGATGTTGTTTATATTAACACGTGAGGCTGCGTGCTGCACGGAGAGTGCTGACACATCAGATGTGCGTTTAAAACACTGACAGCGAAACGGTATGCCTACAGAACACTTCAGTACATGTTGCCAATTCATTATAAAGTAATTAATTTGTTGACTAGATGCTGCATTAGCAGGGAAAGAACAGCAGTATGTATGCACTTTGTAGTCGAGGCTGAGAGGACGCTAACTTTAGCAGTACCTCAAGCAGTTAAAACTATGTAACCGCTAGTGACATGGGAAAGAACTGTATCGTCATGCAGCCGACAGAAATATAAACAAATCAGAAATGCATTCGATTTCAATACATATTTTGTTATTTTGCTTAGATAATCGTCAAGTGTTCTAAAAAAGCAGACTGTTTGGATTTATGTGAAATGATAACACTTATTCCATTTGTAACATTAACTAAGGTTAATAAATGCTGTGGAAGTATTGTTTGTTGTTAGTTAATCTGTTAATGCACTATGAACTAACATGAATGATCAAGGTACAGTTGTATTGATCAAATATTAATACATGCTGTAAAATGTATATTGCATAATGCATATAATTCATGTAAGCTAGCTAAATAAGCTAATACATCCTTGTTAACAAATGAGACTTGCAGTCTGTTACCTATGACATTTACATGCATGTTTCTAGGTTATAGCTAAAGAAACATTTATTTATAATATTTTAATGGTTAAATTATTTTCTGTAGAATTTGTTCTGTTAGAACTTCTCATTTTTCATGGTTCAGTACTGTTTTTTATTTTTTTATTTCTTGTAATAAAGTTCAGCACTGTTTTACTTTAGAATGTTATGTTGTTTAAAAAAAAAAAAAAAATCCAGTATCCATTTGAAAAACTATCAGTCGATTAATCTAGTTATCGGTATGCATTAGCCTAGCTCGGTATCTGTAAAATCCACTGTCGGTCGACCTCTAGTTATCATTGTCGGCTCGAAAAGAAAATTTGGCTGATATATTAAAGCCAATTAATAATGGATTATTTCTTTCAGCTGAGACACTTCAGATGCTCAATGTTCGCCATGATGATGGTTTTGAATTGCTTGAAATATGATTGGAATCACTTTAAAAAGTGCAACGTGCAGAGCAAGTCTGTCATATAGGCTATGTAAAATTATAATGAGAACATTATAATTGTGTGCTTGGGACATGGCTTTTAATGGTGAGAGTTTTGTTTTTGTAATCTCTCTAAGCTCTCAAAAATTATAAAAAAATTTGAATTTAGATTTATCGGCCAATATAAGAATTATCGGTATCGGCCAAACTTACGAAACTTACAAAATTACGGGACATCCCATGTTCTTTAAAAATTATTAACAGCGTTAACTTTCTCTGGTGGGTTATAAAGCTTCCATAATTATAATAGTAAAAGTTTCATTTATATATTGGCCCAATAAAATGTAAGCTAAAATTAAATTGTGGCCATGTTTATTTTCAGTTAGTTTTAATTTAATTTTCCCCTCATTTTTCCCTGTGTTTCTTAGTTCCTCATGGCATGGTTTGTGCCGTCACCTGCCCCAAAGGTGAGGAGAGAAAGGGAACCAGGGGTTCTGGGTCAAAGACCTCTGTGAAGCCAGAAGCTACTGCGACCAGACGTTCCTCTCGACACAGTCGCACTGAGGCAGAGGATTCCTCAGCTGCACAGTCGCAATCGACAGATTCAGACACCACCTCTTCTACACCACAAACCATAAACGATACTCCTGCTTCTACGAGCAGAGGACACCAGGGGAACAATCAGAGGTCTGGAGCGAAGAGGAAAGGACGCCCGAAGAAGCCGGCGGTGGAGAGACATGAAGACGAGGAGGTTCGGATTCATGAGGACGATGGAGTCAATGAGGAAGCAGAATCTGAGGAACCAAAAACAGACCAGAAAGCAAGCTCTGATCAGATTGATGGCGACCAAGACCCAGTGGATACGGAGGAGAAGATGGAGGTGGAGAACGAGATGAGTCCAACTGAGGCCAATAACCAGGAAGAGGAAGTGGCAACTGAGAGTATGGTTGAAGACAATCAGATACTTTCACAAGAAGATGGCAAGAAAGAAGTTGAAACAAATGATGCAGACCAAGTTGAATTGGTGAATGTTTCACCAATAATGGAGGAAGATTGCCTATCTCTTTCCTCTGCTGAACTGGAAGAGTCTCAATCTGATTCCCAGGATGTTGAATCATCTCTGCAAGCGGAATCAGCAGCTGAACCTCCTACAGTCGCTTCGGACCAGATTGCAGATCTGGAACCGGAGTTTGACACCACTGAAGACAATTCCGACAAGCAGGAATTGAGTAGCCTTTCACCTCTCCAAGAGATTGAGGATCTGAAACCGGAGCCTGATACCACAGAAGACAATTCCGACAAGCAGGAATTGAGTAGCCTTCCACCTCTCCAAGAGTTTGCGGATCTAAAACCGGAGCCTGACACCACGGAAGACAATGCCGACAAACAGGGATCAAGTAGCCTTCCACCTCTCCAAGGGATTGCGGATCTAAAACCGGAGCCTGACACCACGGAAGACAATGCCGACGAGCAGGAATCCAGTAGCTTTCCACCTCTCCAAGAGGAACAGAGCGCCACTCTGTCGGTTCTTGGAGAGAAAGCCAGTCCTGAAACTAAGGACACTAATGCAAGTCCTCAGGACAACACTGACCTCATTCCCATGGAGTGCGATTCTCCTGTGTCCGAGAGTGCTGCTGAAGCTGAAATTGATCCCACTGCAAACGTGGCTCAGACGGCCGATCAAGAGCCCAAGATTGACTTCTGTAAGGAAGAGAAAGGCTCGGACAAGAAGGAGCGAGAGGGGCGATCCCGCAGATCTCGCTTTCACTCGCCTACGACCACTTGGTCGCCTACCAGGGAGTCTAAGAGTGAAGGGACACGCAGATCAAGGTCTCGATCACGGGACCGTAGCCACAAGACCCGGTCCACATCTCGGAACCGCGAGTTGCAAGAGGAAGAACGGGAAGGCCGGCGGAATCGCAGCCGCAGTCGTAGCAGGGAGCGGAGTCACAGGCGACGCAGTCGTTCCAGGAACAGAAACCGACCCGGACGCCGGAGCCCATCCCAGGAACGTGATGATCACGGCGGCCACTCTCCTCGCAAGAGGGAGTCTTGGGGCACGGATGGATGGCGGAGCAGGGGTGGTGGTGGACGAGGTTTCCGCAATTCCAATTGGAGGAACAATGCGGAAAAACCTGGGCATTTGTCAACAAGAGATCCTGTTTCATCCGACAACGGCAACTTCAACGAGGCATCGCCCGATCGAAGCAGGGGCGAGAACCCGGACTGGGTAAAAGATAGGGAGAGGCTCTGGCCGGACACTGATGCTCGAGGGCGTGAGCCGCGAAGGGACGAAAATGTGGGCAGTCCACCTGCGGATTCCTGGTCTCGGGGCGGCTGGAACGCTGGTCGCGGTAGAGGAGGTGCACACTGGTCGTCCAGCCAACAGGGCGAGCCAGCAGATAATTGGAGGCAACGTGCTTCTTTCTCAGGGACAAATAATGCAGACTCCTATAGTCGCTTCAATGAAAACCGAGCCGGAGGAAAGAGAAAAGATTCTGAGAGCGGCGAGTCGGCGATGGATCGTTCTGGGTGGTCGTCAGCGTCGAGCTGGGCCGTGCGGCGAACTCTTCCCGCCGATGTGCAGAACTACTACTCGCGCAGGGACCGAGGAGGCGGCAACAATACCTGGAACAGACAAGAGGAGGATCAAGGTGCACCAGGTGCCCCAAAACAAGCAGGTCTGTTTTTATCCAAATAATGGCCTGTTCTCGCTAACACAAACGTTTTTCGGATACGATTTGTCTGTTCTGACCAATGCAGATGGGCTGATTGAAAATGCATTTACACTCGCTGATAATAGATGTAGGGCCCTATAAAGTCAGTTTTATTATTTCTCAAATTCCATTTTATTTTTATTCAAATTCTGTTTTTCCATTTGAATTTTTCAGGATTCTGGCTTTCTCAAGCCAACATCAAAGTTTGTATCTTTATCTTCTAGGCCCAGTTGTTCAAAAGTAATCTGATTGGATTTCAAAAATAGAAAATGGGTTATTCAAAAGAAAAAAAAAAATTCTGAAATCGGATTAGATCACAAAATACAATCCTGGTTTTGGTCTGGATCAAATTGTTTGCAAGATTTGGATACCTTTGATCCAAAAATAAAATCAGGATTATACTGATCCCAGCTGAAGGGTTAATTTCAGGAACAAAAATATAATAACTGGTCAAAAAATACAACATTTGTTTCATGTAATACACACATTTTTAATTTTTGATTAGTTTAACTGTTAAAGTAATAAATTAGAAGTAGGCATTAGGCTACTTATTAAGCCTTTCGGTCACCTACAGTAAAGAAAAAAAGAGATTTTGACGCCATAAAATAATCCCTGAACAGCTGTAAATATCAAACAAAAATATTATATTTAATTTAAAGTGTTTTTTTATCACTGTTTGTAAACTACATTGGCACAATTATAAGAGATGAACCAGTCAAAAGTCCAAAAGCGAACAGTTTCTCGGGTGAACGTTACGTGAAACTTTTCTGAGAGAACGCAAAAGCATTAAAATATTTTGTCCCCTTAGGGGCTCCGTAGAGCACTAGTAATCCAGATTTGATAATCTGAAAAAGTGTGTATCTGGATAAGGATGATCCAATCCAATTTTGCTCTGAAAAACCAGCACAAAAGTAAGATGGATTACCTGATCCTGGATAGCACAACATGGGATTTCCAAATCCAGGTCATTCTGATCCAGATTAAACTTTTTGAACAACTGGCCCCTGTTTTTTCCATTTTTATTTTTCTGGATACCATACCTAACTTTAGTAATCAAAAAGCATTTACAATTACAAGTACAATTTAACAACGAATTATTAAAGGTTTAACAAAAATGGAATGTCCTATAAAATCTTTTTCTGGATTTCCTTTTAATGGTTGCATTTAAACCTTAGTAATCATCAACTGGAATCATAAAACTTTTACAATTTATTCATTCATTTAAAAGAAATTCTCTGGTAATGAACGCCACCAAGGCTTACAGTCAAACCAAAAATGACACCAGATATAATGTTTCTGTAGTGTGTGCAGGACGCTATAGTTCATTTATGTAAGTGAGGAGAGCAAAATAAAGTAAACCGTGACATATTATACCCAGAAATTCCTCATACAGTGACTACCAGTAAAATTGATTTTACAAAATGATTCAGACACTTTGAGCTGAGCATGTTTTGCTTCAGTGTTTTTTCTTTAATTGCTAATGCGACCTTTGACACCACAGACTGAACTAAATGAAGCATTGCTTGGTCATTGGTTGAGCTAAATTGGTATTATCCAATTGTGCACTTAAATTTAACATCTGACTGTAATCCATTACACACCTTTCTATCAAAGTTATCTGACATTATCAAGATTAATTTGTTCTGACAGTTTAACTCGGTCATATTTTATTACCATTTTCTAAACTATAGCGAATAAACTGATAATGTGAGAAAATGTTGAATGTCTGAATACATTTGGTTTGACTGTAGTTTTATGTAACAGCAGCGGCTCTGGACATCTGACCAAAAGTGTTAATCTTATTGGTTGGCCAGCAGTATTCACAGTGTGATGGGAAAGAGATTAAAACACCTCTCCGTAAAATCTGAATAGATTCGTTAACAGACATTCATTCCAATTAAAGTCATTTTCACATCAGTGTGATATCCTTGAAGCATAAGTATGCCGATTTTCAAAAGTGCATTATGGGTGGATGCCACAGCTCATATTTGCATTTATATTACATAGACAGCCAAGTTTAATTAAAAGCCCATTTTGCCAGTGGTGAATTTCCCCTTTTATTATGTTTGGGTCACATTTACATTCATGTCTGTTTTCCATATTTCAGATCCCCCACAGAATGAGCCAAATGCGCCCCTGCCAACCGAGGCTGTGCCAGCCCTACCGCCCACCCTGATGCCCCACCAGCTGGGTGTGATGGGGGTCCTCCGTTACCCCATGGGTCCTCTGCTGCCGAGACCTCCCGCTGTGGGACTGCAGCCGCCTCCTCAGTTCAGTTTGCCCCCTCCAGTGCCAGTACAGCTGCACCCCACTGGGCCGCTCCTACAGGTCCCATCCATAGCCGTGCAGGGACTGCCTCCGCCTCCACCACCTCCTCCACCCGTGCAGCAGGGCGGCTTCACCGCGGTACCGCCTGAAAGCCACCCATCGCAGGTGAGCACCAGGGTTATTATCGTTAAAGGGAACCCCTTGTATGGCTTAATATTTCAGTAAGAGACATCATTTAAGTTATATGTAGTAGAAAACCCATGAAAGAGTTACGTTATTTAAAAAATCCATATCGTTTTATGTATATTTTGGACAAAGGGGGTGCCATTTTGTTTAGGTGCGCAGTTGATGGTTGCACTCGGCGAGCAACTGCTACTGTTGCTATTTTTACCACAACACAACTCGAAAAAAAACTTAGACGATGCCACATTGTGCGGCTTTTGGCTGTAATTTTCAGTTGAAGGGCAACAGGAGAAGCGATGTAAGTCTTCACTGCTTTTCTAGCGACAAGAAGAGGATGCCTGTGGACAAAGAAAACTTTCTAAACACCCGCGTCTCTGTTCTCTCCACTTCAACCCTGACGAGGCTTTTAGTAGACCACAGCTACTGAAAGAGCTTTCAGGTGGTGATGGATAGAAGCGTAGACTTAAACAAAATGCCGTACAATTGATTTTTCCCCACAGCAAGTCTCAACACCCCCGGATATAGAGTGAAATCCGCGCTGTGAAACGGCAGAGACAAGAAGTGCTAGATGCCATCCTGACAGGATGTAAACATGGCGACGCTTGTCGCGGGTCTTTAGGAAGTTCGTCCACAGGCATCTTCCCATTTTTTTTTTTTCTCCTCTTCTTGTTGCTAGGAAAGCAGTGAACACTTACATCGCTTCTGTTGCCCTTCGACTGAAAATTACAGCCAAAAGTTTTTTTGTGTTGTGGTAAAAATAGCAACAGTAGCGGCAGTTGCTCGCCTAATGCAACCATTTGATGCCATCGACTGCGCACCTAAACAAAAAAAAGGCACCCCCTTTGTCCAAAATATACATAAAACGATGTGGATTTTTTAAATAATGTAAGTCTTTCATGGGATTTCTACTACATATTTCAGTAAGAGACATAATTTAAGATCTATTAATCCATACAAGTCTTAACACCAGGGGTTCCCTTTAATAAAACTGCATTGCTAAGTTTTCATGCTTCTACTGCATGGACAGCTAAGTTTTATTAAAAAGCCCATCTTCCCCTTGCATGTGCTGTTTTAGTTGATTTGGTGGTAACATTTGCATATTTTACAGCAGGTGATGCCCAGTTTTCCTATACCAGGCAAAGCTTCTTTCAAGCCCATGCCAACCAAAGTAGTTGCAGGGCCTCCTCATCCTGTTGGGATGGCCAGTGCGGCCCAGCCGTCCTCCACCACCACCCAACCCACCACTCACAGCAAGGCCCATGCTGACAGCTCAAAGAAAGAGAAGGCAAGTGTTCATGTTCAAGCAAACATCTCCATGCTAATGTCCATATCCTGCACTGCACTTCCTAAACTACATTTTCCCCTTTCAAGCAGAAACTGCAGATTCAAGAGCGGGCCGTCAATGAGGTGAAAGCAGCGATTAAGCCATATTATCAGAAGAATGAAATCAACAAGGATGAATATAAAGAGATTGTACGCAAAGCTGTGGAGAAAGTAAGTTTCGACTTTTAATATTTTAATTGTGTGCCTTTTATTTATTTTATATATATATATATATATATATATATATATATATATATGTATGTATATATGTATAGATTATATTTGAATAATTTCATTAATTTTTTATAATAATATATATCACAATAATTTCTATAATAAAATAAATAATAAAATCGTTCAAATATAATCAAATGAATAATATAGAATGTATATTAAAAATATATTAAAAATGATTCATAAAATTGAGATATTAAATATATATAAATATATATATATATTATTTTTATTTTATGATTTTTATGATGTATAAAAAATATATTTTATATTTTTAATATTTTATTTTGATTATATCTGAATACTTTTTTATTTATAGTCATATTTATATATTAATATTACATTTATTTTTAATATTTATTTTATTGTTTTATAATATATATATATATATATATATATATATATATATATATATATATATATATATATATATATATATATATATATATATATATATATATATATAATATTTAGGCATATTTATTTATATTTAGGCATATTTATTTTATTAATAAATAAAAAAAATTTTTTTTATTATAGTCATATTCACTGATTCTCTCAGCCGCATCTCTTGAATCACAGTTGTAATTCAGTGTGATTTTAGTGTATCTATTCCTTGAATTCATGTTCATGTGCCGGCATAATGTTTACTCAAATTATGAATTTTGCACACGTGGCTTCATAAATACACACGGCACATGTCTTGCTCTTCCTCTCAGGTGTGCCACAGCAAGAGTGGCGAGGTGAATGCCGACAAAGTGGCCAACCTGGTGAAAGCGTACGTTGACAAATACAAACGCATCCGCAAAAGCAAATCCGAGAAGAGCTGAGGGTCGCTGTTCTGCTGACTGCACAAGTGCAATTTCTCCACCGCGGTGTCACTGACTGGAGCCGTTCTTAACACATTTGCATACAAGAATGAAGATTTTTCTAGAGATGACATATTTTGTTTAATTTGGATTTGATATAGTGCAAATGCCCTTTATTGGATTGTGTCTTGTGTGTGTGTGGGTGTGTGTGAGGGGGGGTGGGGGGGATTAAGGTCTGTAATGGTGTCGCTATAATTGCATTTTGCTTCTAAGTTTAAAGTAGCAAAGAAAATGATCAAGGCAAATGATTCAAGTGGTACGACTGGACCTGTCCTGTGTCTCTCTCTGTCTCTCTCTCTGCCTCTCTCTCTCTCGGTCTCTCTCTCGGTCTCTGTCTCTCTCTCGGTCTCTGTCTCTCTCTCTGCCTCTCTCTCTCTGTCTCTCTCTCTCTGTCTCTCTCTCGGTCTCTCTCTCTTTCTCTCAGTAGTTGAACAGAACAGACTTTTCCCTTTAGAAGCATTGAAACAATCTGGAGTACATGTGCATTAGCTTTATTATTCCCTGCAGATGCTGAATGCGTGTTTGAGTGTGTGTGTGTGTG
Organism: Rhinogobio ventralis; assembly: GCA_039654625.1. Classification (NCBI taxonomy): domain Eukaryota; kingdom Metazoa; phylum Chordata; class Actinopteri; order Cypriniformes; family Gobionidae; genus Rhinogobio; species Rhinogobio ventralis. The sequence goes on from CM077207.1 coordinate 2,132,534, forward strand.
ATTGTCATAATCTTACGTGGAAAGAACACGGGTAGTTTGTTGGTGAGCTGAGATGATTTTGTTGTCATATCCAGGTTTAAGTCCTGTACTTCTGTTTATGCAGTTCAATCACTGTGTCTGTTTACCCTCCCAGAAGCAATGAAATAAACCAGCTCTCTGAATCCCGTCCTGTGTCGAGTTACTGAGTTCAAATCAGAGCCGAGGAGGATAATTCAAGTCATCCTAGGTGTATATGACTTTCTTCTTTCAGACGAATACAATCGGAGTTATATTAAAAAATATCCTGGCTAATCCAAGCTTTATAATGGCAGCCCAAAGTTTGAAGCCCAAAAATGTGCATCCATCCATTATAAAAGTGCTCCACACGGCTCCAGGGGTTAATAAAGGCCTTCTGAAGGGAATCGATGGGTTTGTGTAAGAAAAATATCCATATTTAACATGTTATAAAGTAAAATATCTACGATTGTATTAGTCTGAAAGAAGACTGTCATATACACCTAGGATGGCTTGAGGGTGAGTAAATCATGGGCTAATTTTCATTTTTGGGTGAACTATCCCTTTAAAGCTCTCAAAAATGTTGAAAAGACAATGGTTGCATCTGAAATCGCATACTTCCCTACTATATTGTATGTGACGAGTAGTATGTCCAAATTCACAATACTCATACAGTTGGCTAAACAGCTGGAAAAAAGTATGCAGATGACCTAGTGTTGTAGTACTCGAGACCGGTCTTGAGACCATTTTTTGAAGGTCTTGGTCTTGTCTCGGTCTCAGACTTCGATGACTCAGGATTTTGTTTTATGATCGCTCAAGACTTCAGGCCCTATTTTACTGTTCTGAGCGCATGGTCTGAAGCTCACGGCGCAGGTGCACTTATGGCGTGTCCGAATCCACTTTTGCAGTTTAACGACAGAAAAAATGGTCGGCGCTCCAGGCGCATGGTCTAAAAGGGTTGTCCCTCGTCTCTTAATGAGTCATGGGTGTGTTTTGGGTGTAACGTGCAATAAACCAGAGTCTCATCTCCCGTTCCCTTTAAAAGCCAGTTGCGCTCGCACCATGGCGGATTCGCTATTTACATGCGAGCGGAAAGACTGAACGCTTCTCCAGAGAGGAAACGGATTTGCTCGTCCAATGACGTCTGCTTGCTCGTCATTACTGCAAATAGGTAGGCTAATTCTGATACATGCAATGACTATCCATTATGATATGTGCAGTTTTATATTTATGTACACAATAATAATCTTTTACATTTGAATCCTTTCATTTTTCATACTTAAAAATGTGTGTGTGCTGCTGCGCCCCTGTGTGTGTAATAAGCAGAGTGTATGTGCGTTGCATATAGACGCATATTACTAATGCACCCTTTAAATAACACAAAAAATACTGCACTATTGACTTTAGAGCAGGTTTGTGTTGGTCAATGGCGCAGTTGTTTTCAGTTCCTCACAACAGCAACGCTCCAACAATGCTCCTGAACACACCTGGTGTTCAGACCAGACGCCCATGGGTGAACAGATGAGCGGCAGTGCGTTTGCTATTTAAACAACGTAGAGAGGGACGAGAAAATGAGAACTGCGTCGGGCTGAAACTAGCAGAAAACACTTGCGTCACACCTGGCATCAGGTGTATGATAGGGTCCTACAACTCCTGGCATATTACTAAATTGCCAGTGCATTGTCTGATTTATTTATTAACATCATTAATGTGATTAAATTGTAAAACTTACTGCTTCAGATGCAATCATTAACTTATTTCTAATATGGTTTATTTATTGTGCCGGTTAAAAAAATGTATGAGGTATTGTGTCAAAAATGTCACCAAAATCATTACAAATGCTCACAAGATATTGTTGTAAAAAAAAAAAAGAAGAAAAAGTACTTGTATGAGATCTGGATTTTTATATTATAATGTGATATAATTAAGCAATATCACAAAAGCAAGAGAGCTGTTTTCGCAAATTTGAGCATGACTGCAAACATTATATTGCTTTTATACATTTAAAAAAAAAAAAAACATTACATTTGTAATTCACCAATTCAGATGCATCTTCTGTACCTCCTCTGCAGTGCAAAGATGAATTTTGTTGTTAATGATTTCATTTGATTGGTAACAGCTCTATATAGTGTCTTATTCTAATTATATTTATTGATTAAAAATAAGCAATTTCTCAGGCGGTAATGTAGATCTTCATGAATTTAAGGAGAGCTGATCTGATCTTGGTCTTGACTCTGTCTCGCCCTGCCTTGGTCTTGGTCTCAACACACATTGGTCTTGGACATGTCTCAACACACATTGGTCTTGGACATGTCTCAACACACATTGGTCTTGGACATGTCTCAACACTCATTGGTCTTGGACATGTCTCAACACACATTGGTCTTGGTCTCAACACTCATTGGTCTTGGACATGTCTCAACACTCATTGGTCTTGGACATGTCTCAACACTCATTGGTCTTGGTCTCAACACACATTGGTCTTGGACATGTCTCAACACTCATTGGTCTTGGACATGTCTCAACACACATTGGTCTTGGTCTCAACACTCATTGGTCTTGGACATGTCTCAACACTCATTGGTCTTGGACATGTCTCAACACACATTGGTCTTAGACATGTCTCAACACACATTGGTCTTGATCTCAACACACATTGGTCTTGGACATGTCTCAACACACATTGGTCTTGGACATGTCTCAACACACATTGGTCTTAGACATGTCTCAACACACATTGGTCTTGATCTCAACACACGTTGGTCTTGGACATGTCTCAACACACATTGGTCTTGGACATGTCTCAACACTCATTGGTCTTGGACATGTCTCAACACACATTGGTCTTGGTCTCAACACTCATTGGTCTTGGACATGTCTCAACACTCATTGGTCTTGGACATGTCTCAACACTCATTGGTCTTGGTCTCAACACACATTGGTCTTGGACATGTCTCAACACTCATTGGTCTTGGACATGTCTCAACACACATTGGTCTTGGACATGTCTCAACACACATTGGTCTTGGTCTCAACACTCATTGGTCTTGGACATGTCTCAACACTCATTGGTCTTGGACATGTCTCAACACACATTGGTCTTAGACATGTCTCAACACACATTGGTCTTGATCTCAACACACATTGGTCTTGGACATGTCTCAACACACATTGGTCTTGGACATGTCTCAACACACATTGGTCTTGGTCTCAACACACATTGGTCTTGGTCTCAACACACATTGGTCTTGGACATGTCTCAACACACATTGGTCTTGGTCTCAACACACATTGGTCTTCGACTTGGTCTCAACACTCATTGGTCTTGGTCTCGGCTTGGTCTCAGATTAGGTGGTCTTGACTACAACACTAGGATGACCTATTACTTCCAGTGAGATTCTGAACTGCGCATAAACCATAGACACTTTACTATCCCATGAGGCCACAGGAGAGGATTTGTGAATGGCAGTGAAGCGACTGGTAGGGCACATGATGATGACAACATGATAAATGCAGTATGTCCAGATTACATTTATACTACACACATTCATACTACATATAACATACTTTCATAGCAGTCGTAAAGTAAGTACTTGCTTAAAATAAGTACCTGTTATTTCGGACGCAGTTAACTTCAATGCATATTGAGTAGTCTTGATCTCTTGACCTGTTTAGTCCAGATCTGAAACAGGATTTCCTGCAGAAATGCTTGAAAACCCTCTGTGCGCCGTCAGTATCAGTGAACTGAATCATTTGAATCATGATGCCTGTGAAAGTGATTCTTAATTATGAGTAAACAAAATATCCCAGCCCCCCTATGATGGTGTTTCACTAGCTACAGACAATCATCCAACACAAAGAGTCCGGTTTAACGGCCTAACCTGACCTAATCGATTTTACTTGTATAATGGGAGATCACATGAAATCACATGGGTTATACTCAACAGGGGTTGTCTAAACATGTCTGTGTGCAAGACTAGGATGGACACAGGTTTGAATCTCACTTTAGTGTGTTGGCTTAATACTCACCCAACTTTAATTGGTTTTTCGTAAAATCACAGGTCACAACAGTGAAATATAAGTTCCAGTACATGTTAAGCCAAGAGATCTGTGGCTCACAGGTATGAGCGCTGCCTCATGGTTTCAGAGGTTGCTGGTTCGAACCCCAGTCAGATCTCCAAGAAATGGAGTGATTGGAGGATGGAGATGACGAGCTGACAGTGAAGAGGATCCCTAGTTGAGACCATGGAGGAGCAGCTGGTTATCCAGTAAAAGAGCTGGAAAATTGTTGACTTAGTCTGGAGAATGGATATTTTTTTAATAAGTAAACATCTTGATGTAATAGATAACCACAGCTGGTTATCCTCCCAGAAGTCCCCAGGGGGAGGCGTATTGGATATTACCTCCCCCCTTCGTTTCCAACCATCTCATCCTCCTGTCTTGATCTGATCGCTCCTGACACAGCCTGTCTCAGATCAGGATCAGGTGACCTTTCCAAACGCAACCATGCTTCAGTGACCAGGCCGGTTTCGAACCGGGAACCTCCTGAACAGGGAGGACATGCTCATACCACTGAGCCACTGGCACTTCCACACTTACACTTCTTTTTTTTGGGGGCATATCTTTTTTATTTGGACAGAACCAGTGAAACTAAAAATTTTCAAACAAAGAGTGAGATTCAAACCCTGATCTTCCGTCTGAGAGAGCTTCGCATAGACCACTGAGCCACTGAAGATTTCACTTTTGCATTGTTTTTTTTGGGGGGGGGCATGTCTTTTTTATTTGGACCAAACCAGAAACAAAAGCATTTTTAACATCAAGAGAGATTTGAACCTGGATTCTCCACATGACAGAGTGATGCTCATACCACTGAGCTACTGGAGCTTTTATTCTTAATTCCCTTTTTTGGAGGGCATGTCTTTTTTATTTGGACAAAACTATTTTTAACATCAAGAGCGATTTGAACCCGGATTCTCCACGTCAAGGAGCGACGCTCACACCACTGAGCCACTGGAGGTTCCTTGCTTAAATGTTTCTGTTTGTCTCAATTGCTCATTCAAACCAATAAAACTAAAGCATTTTCCACCGCAAAAGTGAGACTCAAACCAGGATTCTCCGCATTACGGAGCAACGCTCAGACCGCTGAGCCACTGGACCTTAGTCTCGCAATCCTATCTTTTTTGGAGATTTTGGGAGTTTTGTCTTAATCATTCAGAAATAATTAAACAAGATTTCCATTCATGGCATGAGATTCAAACCCGGATTCTCCACATCAAGGAGCGACCGCAAACCACTGAGCCACTGGAAGAGACACATTCAAATGTTGTTTTTTGGGGGCCAATTTTGTCTCAATTGATCATTCAAACAAATAAAACTAAAGCATTTTCTACCGCAAAAGTGAGACTCGAACCAGGATTTTCCACATTTAGCAGCGACGCTCAAACCGCTGAGGCACAGGCAATTCCACTCTTAGACCTGTTTTTTTGATGTAGTGTCGTTCTTATTTGGACTAAAGATTTTCACAATCAAGAGAGAGAGTTTCAAACCGTGATTCTCCACATGACAGCGCAACGCTCACACCACTGAGCCACCAAAGCTTTGTCTCGAAATCTGTTCTTTTTGGAAGGAGTTTTGTCTTAATCATTCAGAACCAATGAAACTAAAGATTTCCGTTCATGGCATGAGATTCGAACCCGGATTCTCCACGTCAAGAAGCGACACTCAAACCGATGAGCCACTGGAGAATCCAAAAGCACACCTCTTTTTTGGAGTTTTGTCTTTTTTATTTGGACAAAACCAGCAAAACTAATGCATTTTCACCACCAAGTGAGATTAGAACCCAGATTCTCCACGTTAAAGAGTGACGCTCAGACCGCTGAGCCACCAAAGATGTTTCAAAGCTAGTTTTTTGGGGGGGAAATTTTGACTCAGTTGATCATTCAGAAACAATGAGAGAAAAGACTTTGCCATCTCAGAAGTGAGATTTGAACCAGGATTCTCCATGTTAAGGAGAGACACACAGACTGATGTCCACATGACAGAGGTTCGCACAGACCACTGAGACGCTCCACACTTTTTTTTTTTTTATTTGGACAAAACCAGTGAACCGAAGGCATTTTTAAAATCAAGAGAGTTTCAAACCAGTATTCTCCATGTCAAAGAGCGACACACAGACCGCTGAGCCACCGGAGAACACATGCTCAAAAGTTGTTTTTTGGGGGTCAATTTTGTCTCAATTGCTCAATCAAACCAATAAAACTAAATCATTTTCCACCTTAAAAGTGAGATTTGAACCCAGGATTCTCCGTATGACAAAGTTTCGCTCATACCACTGAAGCTTTGCATTGCAGTCTTTTGTTCTTGGGAGGCGTTTTGTCACAATGAATCATTCAAAATTAATGAAACTAAAGAACTTCTTTCACCTCATGTTCTGTAAAATAAACAGTTCTTACATTGTCAGTGATGATCAAAGATTGAAATGGGATATTTTCCAGCATGAAGACGACCATTTTGAGGTCTAAAATCTAAAAAAAGAGACTATGCTGTTTGGCGAGTCTTAAAGCTCAATTATTTATTAAGGATTAATCATGAGTTTGGATTGTGGAGGACTAGTATGCAAATGCACGCCCTCCTGTGGTGAATTTTGTGAATTACACTGATGCAACATTCCTATTGTATCTGTAAAACACATTAGTCTGAACGCCCCCTCCGGTGGTGAACTGCAGGAATAACACAAAAGCAATTTATTTTTACATCAATAACTCAAGCCACATTCAAACCGTGCATTATTTCGCATAGATTCAGATTAATTTGATAAATTATTTATTATTCTGTGCAGCATCAAAAATATTATTGAAAAAAAACCTGTAGCTGAATAAAAGAGGAACTTAAAGGCACAATATGTAAGATTTTAGGATTAAAATATCCAAAAACCACTAGAGCAATGTTAAATATTTTGTTGACTTGTGTACTTACATTATCCCAAATGTTTCCAAGAATGTTTAAATCCAGAGAAATAAGCGATTTTAACCAGGACACGGACCGTGTGTGTGCGTCGCCTATCAATGACATCATACCCGCCTTACCCTCGATTTTTTTTTTAAGGTGAGCAACTGTTTGGATCATTCATGGACAGAAACTAATCATTGTTCTCCAGCTCAACACAGTTAGTCTTATTGTTTAGATCTGGTGTTCTTGATTTACCGCGAGTGCCATGTTTTACCATGCCTGATATGATCTCGCTCACTGCAGTGTGAACAAGTGTCTCATAGCGCCGAGAGAATGCACAGAGTCGCATTATAACATCACTTTAACACACTCAAATGTGTGTAATATGATAAAACAGCACTGCGTTAAACACACACACACGAGCGGAAGAAGCGGAAGCGCTCATCTGCGGCAGAATAAAAGCTCCGCCCAATCAAGTCATCAAGACACGCCTTTGTTTTAAATAAGCGACATCTAGTGGCGAAAAATGACATATTTAACTCAACAAGAGCACAAAATTAGTTTACTTTGATATACTAGTATTTAATAAATTGTTCATGATCATAAACATCTGTCAAATAACCATTTTTGTTTAGTAGAAATATATTCTTATATCTGTAATATACATTTAAAAACCCGAGTCTGAACGCCCTCCTGTGGTGAATTGTGTGAATTACATCGCTCCAATTTTCTTCTACGGCTATATCACGAGTAAAATCTTCCATTAATTATTTTACATTGATTACAAAATTATGTAATAACTTACTGAATGTCCTGTGCGGTCACAAAACATCTGGCAAACATGTATTTCCATAGAAATATAGTGTTAGATCAGGGGGAAAATGTGCAAAAAGTCCTTGCATGGATAATATGAGTCGTGTGTTATGGTTGTGTTCTATCTCCTGTTTTGTTAAAATAAATATATATTTTTTTTTTAAAAGGCAAGTCGATTGAACTTCGTGTTGCTGTTATTATTATTTCTACAGTTAGGCCTATAACTTGAGTCAGAAGAAAATCTTGCATTCGATTAATTTGAGTTAATTTAATATTTAATAAATTGTTCATTACCTTGTGAATCAGCTAAACATGTCAAATTACCCCCTTTATTTAGCAGAAATATATTTTTACATCTGAGCCTTTTCCCATTTCCGGGTTTCTCAAAGCGGAAGTCGTCATAGTTGGGTTAACTATTATAGCGGTGAATGAGACAATACATTAAATATATTTTTTGTGTCTCCATTTGCTCAAATAGCAAAAGAAAAACCCCACAGTAGTGATTACACAACGTTCAAAAAGAGGGGAAAAATAGAGTGAGATCGATAACGGCAGTGAAAAGAGAGAAAGATGTTATTTTTACCATCACGCCCATAGACGCTGTATTAGAAACACCCTCACAGCAGCGGTAAGTTGTTTTTTGTAATTTGATGCAAAAGTAATTTAATAAAAAGTATTAGTGTTACATATGTACATACATTTAAAAAAAAAAGAAAAATAAAAAAACTTTGCAGGATTTACGATATTGATGACCGTTAAAACGCGTCATCACAGTCTGTAAAAAGGGTCCACATTTTAATTAGGAGTTCAAGCGCCCTCCTGTGGCGAACCGTGTGAACTACACAACGGTTACTTCTACGGCTATATCTCGAATTAGAGGAAAATCTGACGTTAAATTCTTTTGGGTTCATGTCAAATTCATGTTTTTAATAAGTTATTGATTATTCTACGCAATGAAAACTTTCCTATTATTGTAAAAACATCTTTATAACATATATTTTTAAAACTTGCCAGTCAAAAGAACTCAACCGAGCGCCCTCCTGTGGTGAATTGTGGTGTATACTTACAAATACCATACAAAATACACATACATATTATACATTATACTGTGTGGCATCAAAACATATTTTTTTAGAACAAATGTTAGATTTATAAAATGACAAAATCATTGTATCTCCTGATTTGTTAAAATAATATATTGCCCTCCTGTGGTGAATTGTGTGAACTACAATCTCCAACTTATTTCAACGGCAAACCTTGCACTAAATTCTTGCATTGACTTAATAATAATTAATCAATTGTTGAGGACCCTGTGCAGTAACTACACACTTGGCATATTAGTCTATCAGTAATATACTGTAAACCCCGTGGCGATTTGATTTTGGCAAAATTATTATTACTATTATTATTTTTTATTATTCTAGAACAGGTGGTATATTTACAAATGCCATTGGCTACAAAAACATACAAACTATATAAGACAAAATATATACTAAGATCAGTAATGTACATTTAAATATGCGAGCCTGAGCGCCTGTGGCTATTTGTAGGAATAACACTGATGCAATTTATTTCTGCAACTATAACTCGAGCCAAAGGAAAACCTTGCATTAAATAATTTTGCGATGATTTAATATATTTTAATAAACGGTTTATGAACATGTGTAGCAGCAAAACATCTGGCAAATTGCGTTTTGTAGAAATATATTCTTATTGAACTCCCTCCAGTGGTGAATTATGTGAACTACATGGCTGTTACTTTACATCTACGGGAGGAAAACCTTGCATTAAATGATTTTCCATCAATTCACATTTATAAATTATTAATAATTTTGTGCAGCAGCAGGGTATTTTTTTTATTGGAGTGCACGTTTAAAAAAAAAATATATAATAATTTCTTTCGGATAAATTCTTTAAAACAAGGCAACTGTCCATTTTTATTTTAGTTACCTCGTAATTTTTTTTTTTTTAAAGTGATGAGTTTATTTAAAAATATATACACAGTTCAACCACAAAAATCTAATATGGAAAACACGGAAGTGGCGTACCTGTCACGTGATGCGGTTAATCGCCGGTGTAGTGACAAATTGGCTCCTCCCTCGAAATCGGGTCTCCCCAAACTATCAGCTAATGATTATCATAAGCATATATGAATGATATTAATTTAAATGCATACGAAAACACATTATAGTGCATAATAAAACCAACTGAACGTAATTTCTTTAACTCGATTAACTGTTAATTAAATAATAATAATAGCCTATTAAGTAGATAATCAAACATCATTCGTTTTATATATAACTGAATTATTTGGACATTTAACACTTAATTTAACCCATAATTACATTAAAGATGATTGAGAATAATATGTAGGATAAGTGCAAATGTGTGTATACTCTAAGCTATTAGGCTAATCGCTTATCTGTGTGCTATGCTAGTAACTTATATAAGATAACTAATACAGACATAAACGGTCATTATAACCAAAGACTTGATGCTGCGTCCCAATTTGCATACTATCCGTCCTAAATAGTATTCGAAAATAGAATTAGTACGTCCCAAAAGAAAAGAGTATTCCAAAAGATACCCGGATGGTCTACTATTTCCGGTTAGAATCTGCAGTGCAGATTAGAACTACAAACGCGGATAAAACGTGTTAAAAAACTACAAACATGGCGGATGCGCGAGTTCGACGAGTTTTAGATAAAGGTGCTGAAGTGATAAATTATCAGTATTTAACCTGACGAAAATATATTTATTCAATGCAGAATAAGGCATTAATATATGCTTTATAAGTATTAACTTTATATATAGGAAGACGGTGCACTCCATACTTATGAATGGGAGAAAGATAAATCAAAACGTTTCAAAGATGGCCGCCGAGTGAAATGACGTATCTTAAAGGGACTTTGTAAATCATAGATATACATATCTATGTTGTAAATGGTCATTATAACGTAGTTGAAACAGCATTTATCATAAAATGCTTTTATAGGAATTGTAATCAGGCGCTAAAGAGAGTACCTACTAAAAGCAATTATAACCAATGCGATCGCTGCTCCGGCGATTAACCGCATCAAGTGACATGTAACTTATATGTAACATTTTTAACGTCTCTGGCCATTCACTTTACGATAATTCTAATCAATCTTTCTGAATTTACGTGGTTCCAAGACTCTTGTCTCATTCCTCCCCCGCAACAATGGAATAATCTGTTTTGATATTGTACTCAACATTGCACATTCCTTCTACTCAAACACACCTGATTCAGCTCACCTAAACGATAATAATGCGCTCTTGAGTACAACTATTATTGTGTATCATGCCTGCTGCTTCACCCTCATTCTTTTCTTCATTCATGTCACTTTGAAAAGTTCTGATGGTCAGATAGATTTGTTGGTGTCAAGCTTTTTTTTCCCCCATCAGGTAAATTAATCACTTTCCTGACTCTCACATTAACTGATTTATGATTCAGAGGAACATCACAAATTTTTATTCTCATATGCAAATTGTTTTTCTGTTTCGTCTGAGCTTTATATATATATATACCAATCAGGCATAACATAATATCCTAATATTATGTTGGCCACCCTTTTGCTGCCAAAGCAGCCCCATACGCAACAAACTGAGATGCACTGTGTATTCTGACACCTTTCTATCAGAACCAGCATTAACTTCTTGAGCAATTTGAGCTCCAGTAGCTCGTCTGTTTGATCGGACCGCACGGGCCAGCCTTCGCTCCCCATGTGCATCAATGAGCCTTGGCCGCCCATGACCCTGTCGCCGGTTCTCCACTGTTCCTTCCTTGGAGCACTTTTGATAGATCCTGACCACTGCAGACCGGGAACACCCCACAAGAGCTGCAGTTTTGGAGATGCTCTGACCCAGTCGTCTAGCCATCACAATTTGGCCCTTGTCAAACTCGCTCAAATCCTTACGCTTGCCCATTTTTCCTGCTTCTAACACATCAACTTTGAGGACAAAATGTTCACTTGCTGCCTAATATATCCCACCCACTAACAGGTGCCGTGATGAAGAGATCAGTGTTATTCACTTCACCTGTCAGTGGTCATAATATTATGCCTGATCAGTGTATATTAGCAGTGTCAAATCGATTAATCGCATCCAAAAAAGTTTACATAGTATGTGTGTGTACAGTGTATAATTATGTATATTTGAATACACACACATATATATTTAAGAACTATTTGTTATATTTATATATGAAATATACATCATATAAATATATATACACAGTATATGCAAATATTTCTTAAATATATACATGAATGTGTATTTATATATACACATTATACATTAATCGATTTGACAGTACTAATATATCTATCGATCCATCTATCTATATGTAAAGATAAAATCTATTTAATTATTTAAATGTACTTTTTGCACCCGGTTTTTTTTCCCATATGCATAATAGAAGTTAACGCTCAGTTTAGCTCCTGGAGATCAAAAACACCTGAAACAATGATTGGGAGGGTCTGAAGAAAACAAGGCATGTCAACAGTATGTCAAAAATGTTCAGTCTTTTATTTAAAAACTATAAACAGTCACCAAAGTAAATGAAGCCAATCTATATCAGACTGTTAGATATATGTATCATCGCACACCCTACAGACACTGCAGAAATGGTTGGGGGGGGGGGGGGGGGTCACGACCCCGCTGGGATGCTAACACAACAGGCAGTAATAAATGTTACACAACACACAGCAGAGAGGACAGCCTGGGGTCCGGGAGCCGGAATGTGGCGTGGTCGTAAGAATGGATGAAAAAGAAAAAAGAAAAACGCAAAATAGTACAATAAAATCCCACACTATATTAAGATAGAAAAAAGGTCTGGAGGAAAATATCATACCTGCACGGAAAGCAAAGAACACAGGAGAAAACCTGTATAAAACTCCATGTATTTAAACCAATTTACAAATACAAAAAGAATCACGTACGGGCGGGCGGCTCGTACTCTGACGGTTACAGTGAATACAGGTTGAGGGGAATACCTTCAATATTTGTTTTTTGTCTCTTCTACAAAATGACATATGATATATTATTTCATACTCTTTCAGCCAGCAAAATGAGTTCTACAAGTTATAATAGTACAAAAAGGGGGAGAAAAACAAAAACAAAAATCACAGTTCCACAAAGAAAAACTTGTAGCCCTCTGCCAGCCCTCCCAAAACTTTACAGCATCAGTACCGTCGCAGAATATTTACAGGGTTTAAGTACATTCATCCACTGCTGAGTACAGAATCACATCTCAGACGAGTAACCAGGGGTGGAAATAAAAAACGTGAGTCTGAACCTACTAACGTAATGCTTCTGATACCAGTGGGCAGCAGCGGCATGAAGGAGGGTGATTTAACTTTATATCTATTCACAAATATTTACACAATTTTTTTTTCTCATTTACTCATATTGGTATTTATTTCAATAATAAATAAGTGAAAATATAATCGGCTCAAGTAAGAAAACCAAGCTATCAAGTTATAAAGAAAAAGAATCTAGCCACACCTCCGCCGCCCCGCCCCGTTGTCCACTTGCCCCGCCCACAGAATCCCCCCCCCCCCCGTCCAATCAGCGGCGCTCGTCCGGGACTATAAAAATGTGCTCGTTGGGCCAGGCGTGAAGAGGCGGTTAGAAGAGTGAAATGGGCGCTGGTTTCTGAGTGGCTGGTGGAAGACCCGTGGCAGTTTGTGAGGGAGGTGGGTGGAGAGGGACCGGCGGAATGGAGAGAGGGGTGGGGTTTTAGGGAGACGAGAGGTGCCGCCCCGTGACCCAACGACGCTGGCGACCTGTGTGGCGACCGGACTCTTCTCATCTGCTTCCGAAGGTTTTTGGGTTGAGCTGAGCTCAGGCCTGCAGAGAGCGTGTGAGTTCGTAAAGGCATTTAGCGAGCGTGGTGGAGACCTCCATAGTGCTCAGCGCCAGCACACACAGATGATTCTCATGCCGCCTCACCAGCCTGAACACAAACACACAGTCATTACACAATACATGCACATGCTGGAACAGGTCAATCTTAGGGTGTGTTCACACTTGGAGTTCGGTTTGCTTGGTTCATTTAGTCCTGGTCCGCTTAGCATTTACATTGGCATTTTTAACACTGAACCTAAAGGCATAGGGATACATTCTCAACCTGATTGGTCGGCTTTTATTATGTATATTTTGAGACGGAACTTAGCAAATCAATGCTGTGTGCGGCTAAATGCACTCGTTGTACGTGCGTAGCTACATAGGATGGTGTTTTGACCAGCTGAGAACTCGTGAAGAGCTTATAAAGTGTGTCAAGGAGTCAAAACAGCGGCAGGAATCCCTCCGTCTAGGGGCGGACGATCTTCCCAAAATTTCATATCACGATCTTATAACAAACAATCATTGAATCATGATCTTATCAATTTTGAGATTGTACGAGAAACAATCAGTTGTCATTATTTTGAATAGTTTGAAAGTGTCACTTTTTAACAGACAGAGGGTTTTGGGGTTAATGGGGTTTTCTGTAGGTACACCACAAGGTTGCGGACTCTCTCCTATTTTGTTCATACTATATACAAATGATTGTCAGAGTTCACAAGATAATAGTTATCTGGTGAAATATGCAATGATACTGTCACATTCAGATCAGGAATATGGTTCGGTTTTGTACGATTTTATTTTTGGTGTAGTAGTATGAAATTAGATCTGAATATATCAAAAGAGATTATTATTAATTTTAGTAAAAGAACACAGGCGCTTCAACCTGTGGTCATTAATAATGCACAAGTGGCTGTAGTAGAGGATAATAAGTATCTAGGCACAATTTTTGATAAGTTGAAGTTTGAAAATTCTGATGCAATTATTAGAAAGTCACATCAGAGATTGTTTGTGCTAAGAAAGCTTAAAGGGTTACTTCAGCGATTAGCATTAAGCTTTGTATCAGTAGAAACCCAGTAGTATATTCGAATGACCGTGCTTCCCTCCCTCATGTGCCCCTGAGACAAGAGATTTCTGTATTATAAGCCTTTTGGCTTTTTTTTGCCAGAGTCTAGAGACTACAGCCAGTAGTAGGAGCTAGTTTTGCATGTATTCAACCCACCCACAGGGGTGGGATCTCACTCACAGAATGTAAATGCACACGGCCGCTCGGGCATTCGTAACGGAGCGGTGCGGATTCATTGTGTTCTCAATGAATTCCTATGAAAGTTAAGCTTCCATAGGCATGAACTGAAAACACTCCAGACTGGACACGCACCGTGAATGAATGCCCGTGCGGCCGCAAGTGCAAGTGCATTCTGGGAGTTGTTGCCTTTGAGAAAAGCCAGAAAATGTATTTTTGGCTCATGTAGATGAGTCTAGAAGGCACCAACTTCAAAAATAATTTAATTGATAATTATTAAGAATAATTCATTCGTTGAAAGTATCTTTTCTTTTATTTGTTGGTTTTCATCACGGTCTACAAAGAACAAAAATCGTTTACAAGGTATTGTTAACTATATGCTCAAAAATGATGGGAGTTCCCGTACGAAGCCTTACATCGCACTATGAACAGCAAGTGTTGAGAATGCCGCACAAAATAATAGGAGACAACACACACCCGTTGCATTTGAGTGGATGCCCCTGGGGCGACGTTTAAGGACAAATAGATGTTCTACAAATCGTTATAAATGTACTTTTGTGCCTGAGGCACTTTGTTTATGTAACAAATTTGGCTGATTATTATTATGAATATTATTAGTTTTTTTTCTGGGTTATGTGTTTCGAGTATTTGAATGTATATGCGTCAAGTGTTATATGTGAAGCACCATGAGAGCCTAAACTAATAAATAAAGCTCTAAACAATTAAAGTAGTGGTCAACAATATTAGTTTTTTTGATGGCTGATGCCGATATCTTAAAGAGCAGGGTGATTTTTATTTTGTTTAATATTTTAATTAATATTTAAATAAATCATTTAAAAAATGAATTAAAATAACAGGGTTTCTACTCTTTTTCAGCGATCATTCCAGGACTTTTTTAATTTTACTACGACAGAAATAAGTCATTAAAAGGTGTAGAGTTTATTGCCATGACTTAGCTATAAAAACGGCTTTTAATGAGCTCTTAATCATACATTATGACTATGGAAGCTTGTTTCCGCCACAGAATAAAAAGAAAAGGTAATTGCAACTTTTTATCTCGCTATTCTGACTTTTTCCTCGCAATTGCGAGTTTACATAATTGTGTTATAAAGGCAGAATTGGACTTTATAACTTGCAATTGTGAGTTTATCAGCACTCCTGAACATCGCACTTTTTCTGCAACTAGCGGTAATTGTTTGGGCCAGTGATGAACTTTGTACTCGGCTGAAGAAAAACTGAAAAAAATAATTTTCAAGGACATTCTCTAATTTTCCATGTGTCTTCCAGGACGAGTGGGACCCTGAATAAATCTTTAAAGTAAACAGACTTACTTTAGATTTTAACTTTTTGATTCTGTAATCATATTACAGTATTTTTCACAAATAAAGTAATTGTTAAAAAATATATGAAGTAACCAACCAACAGGGCAATCGGTAATCTAAGTGTGCGCGCACTGGGAATCATTTTTCTTCAAATAAAGACAAGGTAACACTAATTTTACATACAGCACCGTGAAAATGACAGCGGGCAACTAAATATAGCACAGCATAGTTTAAAATAAAAGGGTTTTAAGTTTGTCGATAATGCGCCTCCATTTAAGCTGAACTCTCCTGTCTGGAGATTCACACGGACCGACCGTCACTTCAGAATATCTGACAGCTGGATTCGACTAAACCTCCAAAGTTTGTGAAATGAAATGTTTATTAGATATTCAAAGATTGGTTTAAATGATATAAATGCGCATCTGCTGAATGCTGACAGTAAATGAGAAAGTGTTTGCCTTTCTGTTACTAATAATATAAACGCTATGATACTCTTCCGTATGCAGTTTAATTTCTTTTTTTAATAGTTTAATAGTTCTATCCAGTAACGTATTAGACAACTAATGAAGAGAATGAATGTGAGCACTGTGAGCTCAGGCGCTGCCGTTTTCAGAGCCGTCAAAATAGAAGTCCCGCTATTGAGAGGACATAAAAGATCACGATCTCTACGATTCGCTTGAAAAAGTAGATTGTGGACGTCTTCAAGATCCAGATTTCCATTACAAAAAAAATTCCATACTTTTCCAGACTAAAATTTCCAAACCTCTCTGTAGATTTTCAGACCATATTTAACAAAAATATTTACAGATGACCAAATATAAAGCTGAAAATAATGCTGTATGAACCATTTATTTCCTCAAGGGTTTTTTTTTATTGATTCTCTCAAAGTGACAACATACAGAGCCCCTAAAAACGACGGTGGAGGCGGTGCCGGGGTGGGCAAGTGATGTAACCGCTGTTATGCCCGAACACCGGTAACACAGACTATCGCAGCAAGCGTAATATTACCCGTTATCAATCTAAATGAATCTACTGCGAAATATAGGAGCTTGTTACTGGGACGTTGAGACCTCTGTGTTTTGCATCACTAGTGCAGTGTCTGTTCTCGGAGCATGTAAGCCCTGTCTGCATGAGGCGTGCCGCTTCTCCAGATTTCTGCCTTTATTAGAGAGAAGAATATGTTCAGCCCTCTCCCTCCGAATATTTAGTGTGGATTAATACCGAAGCTTCGAAGCTCAAAAAAATGGTATTCGGACCAGCCCTAGTTAGCTTACGTGTGTTTGGTCAGTGTTGCGTTCATGTTTCAGTCGAACCGCACCAGAGTTGGTTTGGAAGCGGCGCGAGACCCATCTTTTCTGCTTGTTTGGTGGCACCAGGGTTCAGATGGCAGCGTTCACTTATTTAAATGAACCGCACCAGGGGTCGTTTTAATCCAACCAAACATGCCAAGTGTGAACATGCCCTTAAAATCATCTAAATCACATTTCACACCAAAATATAACAAATACAGTATTTACAACATTTTGACATTATGGGTAAAATTATAGTTCTCATTTGTTAATATTAGTTAATGCATTAACAGTGAGCTAAATATTTTAAGGATTTATTCCCCTTTGTTAATGTTAGAAAAATGTTCAAGTTAGCTAACGCTATTAACTAAATGTTAACATGCAATGTTAATTAATACAATGTATAATTAAAAATATGCTGAGATTAACATTAAGATTAATGAATTATGTAGAAGTATTGTTCATTGTTACTTTATGTTAACTTATATGACCCAAAATGTACTTGACACAATGTTTACATAAAAAGAAAATCTAACTTTGATCTTACACTATATCACTCAATTTTGTCATATATGATTATGATTTTATGCCACACGGTTTACTTACGTCCGTCCACAATCCGAGTACTTGGCGATGTTCTTTAATGTTAAGGCAGCAGTTAGTCTAATGTGTTTGGTCATTGGTCCCTCTTTATCGTCCTGAACAGATCAAACAAACACACAATCACAACTATAGTTCTTGTGTTTACACGTCTGAGAGCAGCAGATGTGCCGCTGTTGTTGGCACTCACCGTGAAGTCCCTGAACACAAGGTTCCTCGAGCCCCGGCGTAAAGCCATCAGAGCTGCACTGGGGTGGTTGACGAGCGCTTTCTGTGGTCTGGGATGAGGCGGAGGACTGCTGACCGCCGCCGGAGGAGACCTGCACATCGACACAGAAAATGTTCGTCACAATCATCTACGACCATAACCAAGAATGAGCTAAAGAAGGTCTACACACTTGGAAGTGTTGGGGTTGCTGCCTTGTGTTTGCTCCTCCAGTTTGAGTGCAGCTATGAGCGCTTCCCTCGAGCAGTGCTTATCCTGCAAAACACACTCTCGGATTAGTGATATTGTGAAACAAAAATATGAAGCAGCACAACTGTTTTCAACACTGATAATAATCAGAAATGTTTCTTGAGCATCAAATAATCATATTAGAATGATTTCTGAAGGATCATGTGACACTGAAGACTGGAGTAATGATGCTGAAAATTCAATTTTGCATCACAGGAATAAATTAGTTTACTACACCAATCAGGCATAACATTCCTAATATTGTGTTGGTCCCACTTTTGCTGCCAAAACAGCCCTGACCCGTCGAGGCATGGACTACACTAGACCCCTGAAGGTGTGCTGTGGTATCTGGCACCAAGATGTTAGCAGCAGATCCTTTAAGTCCTGTAAGTTGCGAGGTGAAGCCTCCATGGATCGGACTTGTTTGTTCAGCACATCCCACAGATGCTCGATTGGATTGAGATCTGGGGAATTTGGAGGCCAAGTCAACACCTCAAACTCATTGTACTCCTCAAACCATTCCTAAGCCATTTTTGCTTTGTGGCAGGAGCATTATCCTGCTGAAAGAGCCACAGCCACCAGGGAATACCGTTTCCATGAAAGGGTGTACATGGTCTGCAACAATGCTCAGGGGTCAGCATGGGCACCCTGACTGGTCTGCGGCTATGCAGCCCCATACACAACAAACTGAGATGCACTGTGTATTCTGACACCTTTCTATCAGAACCAGCATTAACTTCTTGAGCAATTTGAGCTCCAGTAGCTCGTCTGTTTGATCGGACCACACGGGCCAGCCTTCCCTTCCCTACGTGCATCAATGAACCTTGTCCGCCCATGACCCTGTCGCCGGTTCTCCACTGTTCCTTCCTTGGGACACTTTTGATAGATCCTGACCACTGCAGACCGGGAACACCCCACAAGAGCTGCAGTTTTGGAGATGCTCTGACCCAGTCGTCTAGCCATCACAATTTGGACCTTGTCAAACTCGCTGAAATCCTTACGCTTACACTACATCAATAAAAGAGAAATCTTGCCTGCAGGTGTGTGATGAAGGATAGTCTCTGTCGAGGAAACGGTTCACAGCCCTCCCATTGACACTGCCCTGGGTACATGTCTTTACTGCCATGATAGGTAGCCGCGTGGTAAAACACCTGTGATGGTGTGTCAAACCACCTGAAACACATCATGTTAAAGAGAAAAAAAAAGTATTAGGCTACCATTAACCATCCTCGACAAGAACAGCATCTATAAAACAAAAGCACATCAGATTTTCCTACCGTTTGCATGCTTGCCACAGACATTTAAAGTTCTGTCCAGGTTTGCGTGCTTGATCTGGAGAGAGGGCGGGTGCTGGAGAACTCTGATTGGCTCCCTGTGCAGCCTGATCCACTGGAGGCGGAGTCTGAACTGACATGGGCTGCTGCACAGATGGATATTCAGTGAGTAGAAGGCTTAAAAAGTTCATTTAAAATTGATTACGCAGTCTGAATACATCAACTATGGCACATAATTATAACAATAATAATAATACTAATAATAGACAAGCATGGTGTAAATTTGCATTTATGTTTTTACATTTTATTACATTTAAGTGCAAGAAATAGAAAATATAGTGCCTTGCACACCTGAATTATTCATATGTGCAAAGGATAAAAGTCCCAATATGAACTTGAGAAGATATATAAATCACACACCACTCAAACTGGGCACTTCTTTTGGATGTAGAATTAAGCGTTATCTTTTTAATCAGTCAATTGTGACCGGTGTTTTGACATTTGCTGATACTTTTGCATGATTTGTAATCCTGCGGAAGGTCGATTGACCGAAACGTTGCTAATAAAACTTCATAATGATGCAAGTTTAAGTAGTGTGCAGGATTTATACATTAAGTGCAAAAAAAACAATTTGAAGAGAAAAGGATACAAGGGTGAAAAAAAAGGTCACGTCAGTCCAAAAACAGAAAAATAGCTAAACTACATTTTGCATACAGAAAATAAAGCATTTAAGAATTTTTGCACATTTACCTCTGCAATAAGGAAAAAATTATTGCCATTAATTTTCATGAGATTCACCCAAATATCCCGACTGAGTAAGTTGATGTCAGTTCACACCACATGGAAAAATAAATCAAGAACTAACACGCATCTAAAATCAACAAGTAACTTGTTTCCATTCAGGCAAGACACTACATGTGAATAGGGTAAACATTTTAACTAATGGATATCAGCACACTTTCACCAGTTGATTAAGCACATTAAAAAGGCACAATATGTAATTTTTTGCCACTAGAGGTCGCTTAGGCCAGCTGAAAACGCCTAGCTGTAGGCGCTTGAGAGCGTATTGGCAGTGCGGTTTTTCAGTTGAGACACTTTGCTTGCTATGACACAGAATATCCGCAGAAGTGTAACTAGTATCTTATTTCACAGATAGTTGATTTCTGTATGGATTCTATATAAAAATGCCAATACAATGTGAAGTATTTGCTCTGGCTCTTGTTTTGTTCTGTTATTATTGCTTGTTGTCACCTGTTGAGGTTGTACAAGCAGAATGTGGCGGTTGGTCGGTGTTGTATTTGTCCCGCCTATCCTCCACTGTGATTGGACGGCTGGGTGAAAAGTGACAGTGATAGGTGCTGCGTTTTACTCAAAGTTGAACATTCTTCAACTCTCAGCGACCAGTAAAAAAAACAGTGCTCAACACTTGAGCGTAAAATAGAAGCTTAGCGCCTAGTTACGCTCATGCCGTTTTAAAAGCAACACTAGGTAACTTTTGGCGCTCTAGCGGTTAATAAACAAAAAAAGCATGCGTCTTGTGGAAGAACATTGTAGCCAGTGCTACTTCTCTCTGTTTGTCTATGACGAGTCACGCAGGTACTATGCTACTCCGCTGTGTGTATCGACCCGAACACGAAACTTACAGTGTGGTTTAAGCGCTAGGAGGCTGCTTGGGTATCAGGGGCAGAAGAATTTGTCCGGTTAAGAGCTGTTCTACCACTGAAATAATTTTAGGGTGGAAAAACTACATAGTGTTGCTTTAAAAACGCGACGCTCCCATTGAGACAATTAGGAAAATACACCAGCCGCGTGAAAAAATGCATTGGTGGACACACAGCCTTCTACAAATCTAAGTTGTTGCTTGATGACGCCTTGATTTCGTGGAATCATGGGAGACATTTGTATTTGAGTGTGTTAAAGTTATGTTATAATGCTACTCTGTGCGTTCACTCGGCGCTACTATGAGACGCTTGTTCACACTGCAGTGAGCGAGATCATATTAGGCATGGTAAAACATGGTACTCGTGGTAAATCAAGAACACCAGATTTAAACAATAAGACTAACTGTGTTGAGCTGTATAACAATCAAATCGTTTACATGAATCCTCAATGCGATTATAATGGGATTTTGGCAATATTGCGATTAAACTTTACCTCATGTAAACACAATACTTCGATCAAACTAATGCGATTAAGCTCATAATCGTAGTAACCATAAATTGCATGAAACCATGTGGTGTACGCCGATTTAATCGCAATAAACAGGCATGTAAATGCCTTAAATCGCATTATTACCGCTCTGACCAAAATGCGCATGTGCGCGTACGTACACTGATGCCGTGTGTTGTTCACACAACTTCATGAATGAACTCCGTGACATTCTTCTAAAGTTTTTTCTTCTACAAATCGCTAAACTCTATCAGCACTGTCAACTCACTGCGCAGTCTCTGCTCCGTATCTTCATCCTGACGGTGTCTGATATTATTTAGTGTCTGAGTGTGGTATAACCATACTTGTTAGCGAATAATCAGAATAATGAAAATTGCATGTAAACTGAAGTGAAGAGTTCTGCTCGTGTCATGTAAACATCTTACTGCGATTAAGACCTTACTCTGATTATCAGAAATAAATGCATTATTGGTGCACATGTAAGCGGGAGTCAAGGATTAGTTTTCTGTCGATGAATGTCTCTAAAGAGTTGCTCACCTAATAAAACACATCATATTAAAGCATCTTTGGTGTTTCCATGGTTTCTACAAAATAAAACCGGAAATCGAGGGTAACGCAGGTATGATGTCATTGATAGGCGACGCACGAACACTGTCCGTGTCCTGGTTAAAATCGCTTATTTCTATGGATTTAAACATTGTTGGAAACATTTGGGATAATGCACACAAGTCAACAAAATATATAACATTGTTCAAGTGGGTTTTGGATATTTTAATCCAAAAATCTTACATGGTAAACGTTGTTTTCAGATTACACAAAACATTACCTGAGCATTGGTTTCAGGAAGCGGCGAGGGCACACTTGGTCTCTGCTGTGCTGCATTCTCTATTGCTACTTTTGCTACTGTGCTTGGGTCTGCGCCCGCCGGCACGGCCACCATGGTGGCGCTGTTGCCAGCATTGTTGGGGTCACTGATGGTCACTATCCGTACACCCATTTTCGTGGGGATTCCAGAGGTACCTCTGTCCCCGTCCTCCAGCGGTCTCTTCAGCGGCCGGCTCTCCATGGTGCCGTTAGCGGGAGGCGGCTCGGAAACGGGCGGAGGTGGGGAGTGGTTATGAGGTGGGTGCTGTTGCCTCACGCCCAATGTCTCTGAGTTTGGGCCGTTGGAGATCTCAGCACCGTGGCTGGGCCCGTTGGCCAGGCGTTCTGCCTGCTCTGCTTTGGCAGTGTCCTGCTGAGGAGCAGCAATAGAGTCCGTGAGTCCATGCGCTTTCTGAGGCGACAACACCTCACCGTTTCCCATGTGTTTGGAAGCCTTATGATTTGGAATGTTTTTGCTCGGATGGGAACCAGTGTCCGATCGCTCAAAGTCACACACCCCGTTCACCATAAGCTTTTTAGGGTCGCAGGGCGTCTGCTTTCCAGGGCCTTCGCTGCCGCCCTGTGTCGCAGGGCCGTTCGGCGCCTGCGTAGCCTCTGCTTGGCTGTTCCCTGAGTGGTATGGAGGTAGACTTGAGTCGAATTTCCTCCCGTTGAGCAGCTTCGGCCCGTCCACCTCTGCCGAATCCCCGTTGCTGGCTTTGGCCGAACCATCGGCGACCGAGTTGTTTTCCATGACCTCGATCTTGCGCTCATGCACGTGTAGTCCCGTGGCGTCCTTGGCCTCCTCCTCCTTTTGGCAGATGATTTTGTCACCTCGGAAAGGTGGAATGGGCGTGGCTCCCGCGATTGGCAGAGGCGGAGTCAACTGCAGGCCGATTGTGGGCGGGTTCTGCGCTCCCTGGCCGGGGAAGCCAGAGTTTGGCACAACAGTGAAGGTAACTTGGTTGCTGGGCGCAGCCTGCAGAAGGGTGCCAGGGGTGGAGGTGGAAATGATCTGGCCTGGTAGGATGGAGATGGGAACGGCACCGGGACTCTGCATAAGCTGCACGTTCAACTGCGGTTGAGGTGGCACCGAACCGCTGTTGGTCACCTGGTATACGACTTGCGGACTGGGCGCCCTGGTGCTCGCAGGAGCGGGAACTTGTGGAGCGGGGAGTATGAGTTTTCCACCAGGGGTGGAAGGACCACGTTTCGGAAGCAGTAATTGTTTGATCAGACTGGATTCTGTGGAGGTAGGTTGGGCCGGGGGTGGAGGAGGGGGCGGAGTCTGCTGAAACTGCCGCTTGACGGACAGCATCTGACTGACTGTGTGTGGCTGGGCAGGGTTGGGGACCGGTGCGTTTGGAGAAGCGGGAGACGCCGTGGGCTGCGGCTGGATGGTCTGAGGACTGGGGTTGGTTAGTACGATTTGATGAATGGCTGGGGCGAATGCGGTGTTGGGTTGTTGATTGGGACTGACAATGACTAGGCTTTGCTGTTGCGTTTGCTGTTGAGGTTGTGGCGACTGCGCTTGAGGTGCTGGTTTGGGGGCGATGTTCTGAAATGCAACACGAGTGCTAGTCACGCCTGCAACGGTCACAACCTGCCCTCCTGCCATTAAGGAAGTGCATGGCGCACTCACATATTGAGGCGGCGCAAGCACCACAGCCTCTTGGGAGCGCTGCTGGGCCACCGAAGGACAAACTCCTTGCATTCGACCTGTAAATACGTGTCCCTGGGGTGGTGGCCCCTGCTGGATCAGTGTAAGAGGGGGGTGATGGAGCAAGGGCTGCTGGGAAGGTGAGCCGCTGTGGTTGGGAACTGCAGGTGCAACAGATGCCGTGGGGATGGAGCTCTGGATCATGGCCGTTTTGAGGATGTCATTGGGTCGTATGGGAACTGGAGCGGTGGCTGGCGGGCAAGGGGGAAGTGCAGCTTGTCCTGGCGGGTTCATCGGGAGTCGTGGAACAGTCGGCGCAGGAGCACTGGGAGCGTTGGCGTGTGACGTTCCGTGCATGGTGAAGGCCACCTGTGGTGCTGCCTGGCCGGCAGTAAGGCTTGGTGCTGGTGCCCGGACAAGCTGCCCACCCACACCAGGGGGCAGCGCTGCATGAATAAACAAGATGCAACAGGCTTATCAGCACTCATTTTTGATACATTTGTATTAAGTCAAAACCAAATCCAGAAAAGTAAAACAGAATTTCTGAAAAAATAAACCATTTCATAGGGAACTATTAGTGCAAAAACTTTAAATGTATTAATGAATTGTTAAAGTTAACAATTCAATTGATTGCACATCCTATTTGACCATTAATTATATTTAAAATATTAAAATCCAGAAGAAAAAGAGATTTCAAAAGGCCCTATGTTAGCTTTCTTTTTTTTTTACATATTTACAAGGTTAATAAACTTAAATTATTGTCTGAAGGCTTCTGAAACACAAAAATAATACTCTTATCATTGGCATCATTTTTGTTTTTCCTAAAACACTGAAAAAGAATGTGTGAAAGTTTCTGTGACCGTTCAAAGTCTATGAATATTTAATGAGTTTAGCACTGAGGCCGTTTATGATTGGCTGTCTGTTGCTAAACAACTCACTATAACATTATAAAACTTTCACGCTGTATAGTTTTGCCAGCAAAATTCGGTGTTAGCTCCACAAAAACAGTGTTTCATAAGCCAGAGCGCTAAAATAACAAGTATGAATGTAATTAATGCAGTCAACTAATAATAAAACTGTATATGTACCTGACTGGGCCTGAGGGGTTTCTGAGGGGGCTTCGTGTTTAGGAACTAGTGCAGGACTGGCCTGCTGCTGCTGATAATAAAGCTGGACAGGAAGAGGAATCGGCCTCTTCCGCACACCAACCACATGTATTTGAGCCTGCCCACTCAGCCGCGTGTCCTCCACACGTTTCACCGTGTGATTAGGAAACAGCGTCCTGAGAAACACACAAACACAGCGTTGATTTTCTGTTCCGAGTTCAACATGCACCATTCGGGACAGCATCTGCCCAACAGTTCCAGTAATCTCACCTCAGGCATTTGTAGAAGTTGTTGGATGTCAGCACACCACCCCGTGCCATCTTGCTGCAGGTCGCTAGATATTCAGAGTACATCTCAGAGCGAGAGACTGAGCCGTCTGGATGAACCTCAAAATGAGCATTTAGCCTACCAAGAGCAAAAAGCATTCATAAAACACCAGAACATTTAACGGATCTGAGAAGCGCAAGAACGAGAGACAAGTCTTACCACTGATTTGTGAATTTCTCTCCATCGACTTCCACAATCCCAGGCGGAGGCGTAGACTGCACAGGTGCCCTGTTTACTGCAACGAAAAACAAACCCAAACACAAATGTAAATAAACGCATTAGCACAGTTACTCCTCACTGTAGGAGTTAGGGATAGAGTCACGATACCAAAACTCCAGTAATCGGCACCAATACCATACAAATTTTTACGGTTCTCGGTACCAATTTCCATACCATAGCAAAAATTTAAAAACATTTTTTTAATTCAATTCAATGAGTTTATTATTTATGATGATAATCATTATAAGTAAATAATACATAAACATTTAAAGGCTACATGCTGTTTAAAAGTAAACATTGTTTATACAAAAGATGAAAAATAAGACAACCATCTAGGGATAATTATTATTATTATTATTAAAAGTAGCCTATTATTATTACATAGAGACGTAGCTAAATCTTTGTTGCCTGATATATTTCTGTCAATTTCTTCAAGTTAAACCAAACTTTTATTTTGACGGGTTGCCGTGAAGTCCCTTGAGTGTCTGTGCTCATGATATGACAGTTTTCTCAAATGAAACGGTAAATTTTCATGAAGTGACGGTTTATGCGTTCATGTCCTCATATAGTGACACGGCAGAGGCTAAAAAGACAGCGAGTGTCACGTGTGCGTGCGTGAGCTGCAAATTTACATTGAGACGCAGAACATGGAGGATTAATATTTAAATAGTCTTTTGCGGTTTAATATTCACAGACACTAATATATATATATATATATATATATATATATATATATATATATATATATATATATATATATATATATATATATATATATATATATATATATATATATATATATATATATATATGGCTACAGTCTGGAGCCCTGCGCTTAGATAAACACGGAAGCGACTGAACGCAGCTGCGGGTACCGAATATACTCGGTACTACCGTTACTACAGAAATGCTGGTATCGTCACATTTTTTACATTTCAGTACCGACTTGGTACCGAAGTACCGACATCCCTAGTAGGAGTATTCCTCAATTTACTATTTCAACTCACCCATTTTGTGGGACATTTTTAAACTATCTTAAGACTTAAAAGAGCACTTGTTCACAATACTATGCCAGGGTTCACACTACAGACCGATTTAGGCACAATCCGTTTGATGCAGTGTCGTGGTGATTTGTAAACAATGGCATCGGGATGCAAGAACGGATCATTTTATCTTGTAAAAGTGTGTCGTAGTCTGTGACGCTTCATACCGTCCCAATGGAAAGACTAGCATGTTTAATTTTATTCCGGTCATTACAAACATGCGGCCAAAATTTGTAAGGGTGCGACTAACATTTTTCCTACGTTGCACCGGTGCACCTAACGTCCTCGCATCCGCTGCCTCTCCACGAACAAAGCGTTTGTTCTCCTTTGAAGGAACTCACACTCATGGTAGGATCATATCGTGGTCTAAACCAATCAGAGACAGAGATGGGGCGGGTCTTTGCCTCTGATTGGCTGTGGTCCAGATATTCCTGTAGGCATACACTGCTCCGTGCTGTGTGATTGAAATTGCGACCTGAGCACCAGAGAATCAGTTACGGCAATCAACATCAGCAAAATAAACGCAAGAAAACAGACGACGAACAATGAAAAGAAATCGACCCATAAGGCATCTTCACACAGTCAAGTTAAGGCTGAACTAAAGCGGCTCTGTCTGCTCAAAATCCTGTGTAAAGACGCAATGCCGCCTAAAAGCAGTTTTAAAATACGCCGGGTCTGACCCACCTCAGCCCCTAGTATCAAAGGTGACGCTGAAACAGTGTGTGTGAGTGCAAGTGTGTGAGAGAATGAACGTGAACTTGTGCCGCCCTAAACTACGCCATTGTCATGACAACCGCCCATCAGTGTCAGCTCAGGCGGCGCGAGAATCAAGAAGCGGAAGACAAAACAGGATTAGCTCCATATGTTTTAGGCAAATTTAAAAAATGTCTACCATTAAAGTAAAAGAGTCCTGTACTTACATCGTCAAGCAAACCACTAAAATAATAGAGTCGTCGTGTGTAATAAATTGGCGTTCGCCGTTTGTAATCTTCCTTTTGAAGAGACTGGCAGATCGCGCTGCAACATTTCCCTCAGATACAGTAAATGCTTAACCCAGTCGGCGTCACCGTGAATTGTGCATTGTTATATTATATTCCAAAAATAATCTCTTTGTGAACGATATTTGCTGATATATCTACTGTCCTACCTGAAACGCTAATGTTAGTATCATTGGTAATTTGTTGTATTTTAGACCACTTTTAATCCTGCGGTGACCTACCCGTAATAATTCATAATTTCATTATAGCATTTGTTCCAGCTGGCACAATTTTATTAAGAAATATAAACAACTATAGGCTACCGTAGCCTACAATAGCCTTTCAGTAACGTTACCACATAATTATGACAATCATCAAAGCGTGAAATATAGCAGGCAGAGGAAATTTTAAATTCCGTATTTTTATTTATTATGAGTTGTATTTCATTGTTTATTATTTCATTATTTTTTTTTATTAATTTATAACACTTTGTTAAAACTGTAGTTTTAAAATAGTAATGTTCAAAGCATTGTTTCCTGTGATTTTAATTCCTGTGTAACTGCATATATTATGTTGTAATAATTCATAATATATATGAATGTATATGGAGCGTGATAAAAAGGTGACCTTGAAATTGTGGCGTTAAAGGTGACGTGAGTCGGGGAAAAATTTGGGTGTACCTAATTAAAAAAGTTAGTCTGGAGCCCTGAGTCAAGATCACATAATCTGACATTATTTAGTAACTTTGTTAAGTCTGAACCTGCCATTAAGCAATATTAATGCCAATTATTATTATCGTGATATGATCTTGTGATATTAATATCACAAGATCATATTAATCAATATCACATAACATTGATGAAGGAATTTATCTTGGTGCTTTAATTAAACTGCATGAAAAAATAAAAGATTGCAGCACTGATTTCCATAATTAATAGATGCAAATATACAAATCAGAGTGATTCAAAATGACTACTCACTGGTCAATTATTGAGGTTGACAAGTTCATCTAGATTTCTCTTATTTTTAGTATGTTTAAAAAAAAGGTGCTTTTAAGCCCGGGACACACCAAGCCGACGTTCGGCCACCTGGCAACGCCAGGCCGTTTTTGAGTGTCAACCGAGATTTTCCAGGGTGTTCTGCATCGGTGGCTCTAGTCGGACGCTGCCTGGGATTTTTGGGCCAATTTAACCTGTAGAATCGCCGACGGTGAGAGAGAGAACTCTGATTGGCTGTTCAGCTTAGTGAACGAGTCAGTGCACGAGAATAAGAGCAAAACTGCGAGCAAAGAAGTCAAAACGTACAGATAGAAGGCTGTTCTAATTTTACATCTTACCAAGTGTTCCTGGGTGAATATTTTAATATTAACTTGAGCGGAGTGGAATAAAAAACGTGATCAGCAGGATTGATATTAAAAACGGTAAGCACTTGCTGCTTTGTTTACTCTGTGTATCTGCAGCGTTGGTTTCACTTTTTGAATGACGAATATATCTGCAGAAATAGACAGTTGTCTCATTTACACGCAGGCGCAGAACGCACATGCTAGTCGGGTGTAGTTCTCTCTGTGTGTTCAAGTGCAGCTCTTTTTGCCCTGACGCCAGGCGACAACACAGTCAGCTTTTATCAGGGCTAGTTCTGTGGCGTTGGTTTGGTGTGTCCCTACCCTAAAGGGGATGAATGACTAGTGACTATCCATCTAGTCGATTTTAATATGTATATTTGATATTTGTATATGCTTATGTTTTTTTAACGCCAGGCCAGCTTCTTTGGCTATTTTCATGACGACAAAGACCTTTTTTGTTTTGTGTCTGTCCTACGTTGCATTGTGTAAATGACTCGTTCCCAATGGTTATTAAAAGAAAAAGCACTTCTTGTGATATTTCAAAAAATAATCACAAGTGACACTTACCAGCGCCAGGAGTGCCTTGCGTAGGAGGGGGAACGTGCTCCACGAGCTGCGGTCGAACCTCTGACACCTGACAGCTGGAGGCCTGATGCTCGATGAGTTTTACTGCCGTCAGGGCGTCGGGTCCGAACGTGTGCAGGTCCACTGACACCAACCGCACCAGAAGATCTGACATACATCAACACAAACTAGTCAGTTCACTGCTCATCATGGTTAGTGATGCACCAAAATGGTTTTGGAGGGCCGAAATCACTGAACGAAAATGTGTTTAGCACTTCTGGCTAGGTTGATATCGATTTCTCATTTTTAATTGATTCTCATTTTGATTATCAGATATTGATTCTTAAATTATTGATCTTTTAGTCACTAAACACTATGAAAGTTGCAGAATTTGAAAGCTGAAAAAGGCTCGGCTTTCAAATTGACAATTTTATAATTAAATTCAAATAAATGTTGTTTTCATGCTCTTTAATGTGGCGTGACGGATCGCTGTAGCGCCTCAGTTCAAACAGCACATGAACGATCGTCTCTCCATCTTTACTACCAGTTAGTAGCATGAAATAAACATGAATGAACATTACAAGGTATGCCAAAATAAACCGTACAACTTATGAAATGTATCATGTAATCGCTCAATCAGTGTTTCAACCACGGAGAGACAAAGCTTGTAAAAAAGAGTCAAGTAATGTTACATTTACCTCAGGAAAGCCATTCAATGTCCATAGCACATTAGTAAGCTAACACAAATACCTACAAAGAGGATAATTTAGCTAAATAAATGCACAATATTATATATTAATTATCTTTTTCTTAAAGGAACACGCCGACTTTTTGGGACTTTAGCTTATTCACTGTATCCCCCAGAGTTAGATAGGTCCATACATACCATTTTTTATTTCCGTGCGTGCCATAACTCTGTGTGGCGCACCCACCGCTAGCCTAGCTTAGCTTAGCACAAAGACTGGAGGTAAACGGCTCCTTCTAGCCTACTGCTCAATAAGTGACAAAATAACGCCAACATTTTCCTATTTACATGTTGTGATATGTATAGTTACATCGTGTACTAAGACCGATGGAAAATTAAAAGTTGCAATTTTCTAGACCGATATGGCTAGGGACTATACTCTTATTCCTGCGTTATAATCCAGGAACTTTGCTGCCGTACCATGGGTGCAGCGGCACAATGATATTACGCAGCGCCTTCTCGGTTTTTGGATAAATGAACACTTTAATTTTGGCGGTTCTGTATTTCGATGCATCACTACTGATAAATACTGATATTTAGCAGGTAAACGGGTACCTATGCTTCTCTCCACGGAGGAGATTTTTGAGCATGTGATCTCCCCGAGCTCGGCTAGCTGGTACAGAACCTCCAGAGCCGAGATGACCAGCATGATGTCCGGCAGCGTCAGGAGGGCAATGACTTCTCGGTATGACTCCTGATCCACATACTCGCAGATCAGGACGCCGTTATCCTCCACTTTGCTCAGGTTCCCCAAGATTTCCATGGCTGCAGGAACACAAATAGAAATATTTAGCAACTTTCACAGAAAACCGCAAGGTTC
Source organism: Rhinogobio ventralis (assembly GCA_039654625.1). NCBI lineage: Eukaryota > Metazoa > Chordata > Actinopteri > Cypriniformes > Gobionidae > Rhinogobio > Rhinogobio ventralis. The sequence continues at coordinate 2,164,172 of CM077207.1, forward strand.
AAACTCGCCCAAGAAGATACTCACCCCTCATTTTGAGAAAACGATCCCGTGACAACAAACATTTCGTGATGGTGTGAAACATCAGATGCGTTGTTCGGAAATCAACTGGATCCAACTGAAGCTGGAAAAGGACAAACAGACATGTTTAATAAAAGATCTGGTACAAACAGCCGACAGAACCACACATGGGGCCAAGAGAGGTATGACGCATTTTTGTAGGCCAAAACCTAGTATTTCTGGTTCCAATGTCCTGAAGTCAATGGGTTTTTACAATTAATGTGCCCGGCATGTGACATACTGTGGATTTACGCTCATCCAGACAGAGCGGGCGTTGCACGGTAGGGGAGGAGGAAATATATTGCAAAATCTGACTCTTTCTTGACCCAAGAAAAAAATACTTATTTGTTTTACATCACATCTCACAATGCAATACTCAGAGTCGTCTAGGTTGATGTCACTACTAGGGAATAACCTGATTTGTTTAATAAATGTGGAATATGGGACGGGATGGACAGGCAATGATATGAGAACTTTTATGATAACGATATATATCATGTAGTTATTTTATTTTTGTTATATAATAAAGAACAAAAAAGCTAATAAAAAACAATAGGACAAATATGATAGTTACAAATTAAATAAACTATGTTTTTCAGGTACAGTAGGTTTATTTAACATGTATACATTTATACATTAATGACACATAATGATGTAATATACTGACACATATCCGGTTTTCACCGAGCGGTTCACTTAAGCCATAACCGACTGTATTTATGTGAGATACTCCACGTGATGGGCATTTTGACAGCTGTGTCTGTATTTGACCATTCAGGCGCAAAAAGAACTGAATTCGGGATCGCACGCTGTGTGAGAAAGCACTTCTGGTGTGTGTCATTCAGCGCGATACCATATTGTTATTGTTTCACAACTTACTGTGCATAACTCTTTTTGAAGAGCCATGTTAAAATGTACACACACGCGTCTGACATCTTCACGTCTGACTTGATCTCCGCGCTTTCTAATATCCCGCCTTCGCTAACTGCAAGTTAATCGATAACGAATTGTGATTGGATGGTAATTTTGTTCTCCAAAATATACTATGACAAGATTGGCTATCTTTGATTAGGCTATTCTCGTGTGAGTGAAGACTGCTACTCGCTTTCATGTGATCACCTAGCAAAGACAATTTAGGAAAGAAGAAATACGGGACAAAACATGATATTTTCATAAGTCGGGATATTAAAAATAGAGCTGACATATGGGACTGTCCCGGGAAAAAAGGGACGTCTGGTCACCCTAACTCAACCATCTACTTGCACTATTTATACTATAAAACGACTACGCGAATTGGGACGCACCTAACGGTTTAGTGTTTACTCAACTTACTGGGTTATTTGTTTGCATGTAAACCCGGACAAAAGGTTAATTCAATAAGCTGATTTTTGGGAGTTATCATTGTACCAGTGCATATGTAAATGTGCTCATTGTCTGCAATAATCCAAAAGGCAATGAAAAAAATCCTATTAGGTTTTTGATAAAGGGAATCAGTGTGATACTAACTTCCAGGTTGGCCTACAAATATGTCAATCACAACCACACTCTATATCTTTTCGATTGCGAACTCTGACCTCTCCGGCGACGTTGCCGAGCGTGTCGAGACCCAGCTGCCGTAGCTGGATGAAGGTGCAGTGCGCACACAGCAAGAGGAAGCGCAGACATGTGCGATTAGCTGCCAGGAGCTTGATGTTGGCCTCCTCGAAGGACAAGTTCCTTAGAATCATTGCCACCTGCAACACCCGCTGGCCCTCGACGTCTCCGATGCCTACGCTACGTGCCGGGTGGAAGAGAGAAGTGCAGACGTCCCTCGTCTCCAATCCATCTGAAAAAAGCACTACGCACGCTTAGTGTTAAGTAATGCTCGGTTAAAACATCTTGACTAATCAAAGTGAAACTACACCATCACCACATCAAAGGAAACAAGAGTAGCCGATGCGTAAACAAATACATACTTTGGGTTGTGCAGCTCTTGTCTGAGATGAGATCTTTGACTTCATTGTCTTCTATGACATCTTTCCAAAACTACGAACAAGTACAAGTGAGTTAAGAGCACAAGGAAAGAAGAGCAATTTATACTGTTACAGTAAAAAGACAGCAAAAAGCATGCACTGATCTTCTCTTACCCTCACAAAGTCTCGTGATGTTTTCTCCCGCCAGTCTGTCCCAAATACAGCAGAAAAGCTGCCTAATGCTGAAAGACAAACACGCATGTAAATGTTAAAACACACGCAGTCCCGAAGCGCAAATACTCTAATGTCAGCAGAAGCAAACGTACAGTCGTCGAAGACTCCTGCGTGCGCCAGCAGCAGCGTGACGAGTTTGGGCTCTTTTTCTAGCTGCATGGCATGCTTGCTCTCGTTGGACAGCAGCGTGCACACGTTAATGGCAAAGTCCACCTCGTTCGGGAGTCCAGAAAGGAGAGACAGCACCAGTTTGTTGTAATCAGATGGAGGTACGAAATCCGTCGACAGCCCATAGCTTTGGCGGAGATAGTCTGTCAAAAAGAATAAGCAAAAAAGATTTTAAAAGAGGTGTCTGTGATTTGCCATTGTGTTCACACGCTCAACATATATATCTGTGATTGGCCATTGCGTTCACACACTTAACATGCATGTCTGTGATTTGCCAGTGTGTTCACACGCTCAACATACATGTCTGTGATTGGCTACAATGATCAACACTTCAAAAACATGTAGACAGCTTTGACTTTCTTCATGGAGCGCTTGCACAGATACACACGGGAGCATTTGAACGCAGACATCTTTCAGTGGATATATTAGGGATCCGCTGATAGACGCCTGCTCAGTGAAGAGCGTCAAATATGTCTATTTACAACATGTTTTTGAAATTCTGATCATTGAAGCCAATCACAGAAATATGTTGAGCGCGTGAACACAATGGCCAATCAGAGACACGTATGTTGAGCGTGTGAACACAATGGCCAATCAGAGACACGTATGTTGAGCGTGTGAACACAATGGCCAATCAGAGGTGTTTAAGAATCCATTCAACAGCCAGAGGGAAACGCTGGTATCGGCACAACAGTTCTCAAATTAAATAGTGAAATGCTGGTGAAGTGACTCATGAAGTTCTTATGTGGTTTCCTCATATAGTGAGACGGCAGATGCTGAAAACACCACGAGCGTCACACGTGTATGTGTTGTAGACTAAACTGCACTGCTCATTCGCACAAAGAAACGCAGAACATGCTAACTTTATACATAGTCTTTCTGTGCTTTAATATTCACAGAAACTAGACAATAGTCCAAGTATGAGTGGCTTAGAAAAACGGCACTTACAAAGGGTATCAAAAAATAGAAAATTTGACAATGCACAACAAGAAAAATGTACAACCTACACTAATCCTCATATAAAGGGAAATATCAGCTGTCAGTCTGACATGAGTGTGGTGGCAGGAGTACTATTTCCTTTGTGGCATTCATAGTTTTCACAGGTGCAGTTCCAGTGCACATTAACCCTTTGAGCCGTGTGTGTGTGTGTGTGTGTGTGTGTGTGTGTGTGTGTGTGTGTTATATAAAGCCTCAGAGAAGCAGACAGGACTCATCTGTACCTGATACAGTGTGTTGCTGGTAGTTGTATGACGTGGGTATTGCACCAATCGGAAGCAAATGTTTTGGATTTCCCGGCTGCTCCTCTTCATCTTCCTCTCCAAAGTGATGCACCTTTTCATACTTCTCTAAATAGCTGCAGAGAGACCAGAAAAAGACATCAACACACTGAATGACTGACAGATAGATATACGCTCATGATCCCGGGGGAAGTTCAAGAGACATAAAGACGTTAACATCCAGACACATTTATTTGCTGCCCAGTGAGCACCTGTTTAAAAGATTGAGTGGTTATAATAGTATCGTACACATTTTATTAAATGACCAGACGTCGGTTTCTGTACTCGGACGTGTATTTGGAGGGATAGAATGGGCGAACGTCATTTACTTCAACACAAACAAACATATTGCTCCAAACCTGCCTACCTCAGGGACTGAGAAAAAAAAAATGTTTTTGTTGGTACAGTTTAAGTGGTTGATGCCAATAGGAGATATTTAGAGTGGCTGATTGCCAATGTAATCACCATTTCATTTGACAAGATTTTGGAAGTAACACTAGCTCTTCCAACAGTTGCTGGCATAGACAATGACCGATTAATCGGCCTGTTAAATGCAAAGAGAATATGCAAATGTAAAGTCTGCACTGCACCATTCTAACAAATCACACGTTAAAAAGACTCAAACAAAACATCACTGCACATTACCATATCACACAACACAACATTCAGAGAGCATGAGCGGTTTATTCTGGAGAATCAGGGATCTAATGGTATTGTGAGTCTAATAGTAATATTCACAGTCCAGCTCCGCGTGTTTGAGTGTGACTCATGAGTGGTTCCCTCAACTGAATGAGCTTTCACTTTTGCGCACACACACACAGACAGACGCTTCCCACGTGCTACAATACAAACACTATAAATAGATATCTGCTCACCATAAACATTAGAAAACACACTGTACTGGACAGTGTATTTGGATTTTAATTAGTGATGGCTGATATTCAAGACAATAAAATAAGTGCATCAATTTCTTTAAATTAAATTTGTGAATTGAGTTGATATGCACACACTATATTGCCAAAAGTATTGGGACACCCCTCCAAATCATTGAATTCAGGTGTTGCAATCACTTCCATGGCCACAGGTGTATAAAATCAACCAGTAGGCATGCAGACGCTTCTACAAACATTTGTGAAAGAATGGGTCGCCCTCAGGAGCTCAGTGAACTCAAGTGTGGTACCGTGATAGGTTGCCACCTGTGCAATAAGTCCATTCGTGAAAAACAGTGCATAGAAAGATTCATGGAATGGGTTTTCATGGCTGAGCAGCTGCATAGAGCAGTGGAGACGTGTTCTCTGGAGTGACAATCACTCTTCTCTGTCTGGCAATCCCATGGACGAGTCTGGGTTTGGTGGTTGCCAGGAGAACGGTACTTGCCTGACTGCATTGTGCCAAGTGTAAAGTTTGGTGGAGGGGGGATTATGGTGTGGGGTTGTTTTTCAGGGGTTGGGCTTGGCCCCTTAGTTCCAGTGAAAGGAACTCTTAATGCTTCAGCATACCAAGACATTTTGGACAATTTCATGCTCCCAACTTGTGGGAACAGTTCGGGGATGGCCCCTTCCTGTCCCTCCCTGCACTCCAGTGCACCAAGGGTCGGTCCATTAAGACATGGATGAGCGAGTTTGGTGTGGAGGAACTTGACTGGCCTGCACAGAGTCCTGACCTCAACCCGATAGAACACCTTTGGGATGAATTAGAGCGGAGACTGCAAACCAGGCCTTCTCGTCCAACATCAGTGCCTGACCTCACAAAAGCGCTTCTAGAAGAATGGTCAAAAATTCCCAAAAACACACTCCTAAACCTTGTGGAAAGCCTTCCCAGAAGAGTTGAAGCTGTTATAGCTGCAAAGGGTGGGACAACTCCATATTAAACCCTACGGATTAAGAATGGGATGGCATTAAAGTTCATGTGCATGTAAAGGCAGATGTCACAAAACTTTTGGCAATATAGTGTATATCAGGGGTGTAACGATACACTCATGTCACGATTTGATACAAATTGCGATATTGAACTCACGATATGATACTACTATCACAAAACTTTAAAACATTTTAATAATATTATTTTATTAAAATCAAGAGGACCCACCAATATTCCCCCATTGCATTATTATACATTATATTCAGCACTTTAATATAGTACTGTCACTTGCATTTTTCCTCACTCAGTACTCGCGCTTTCAATGCAGGCATTCATTGGATCTCCTACACAGACTCTCCCGCTATTACTAATGCACAATACATATAAGAATAACCCATCTAAAACGCTTTGAATAATCATACTACTAAAACTAGATGTGATCTGGTGATATAAAAGATGTTTGCGCTTTCACTTTGAGTGCCGTTCAGATGATGTTTCACAGTTCTAATCGCAAGAAAGCGTCTCAAAATATTCCCAAACTGTAAATGTTTAGTTCATCCAAAAGCTTAAATTCTGCATTTACTCACTCTCATGTTGTTTTTGCACGAGCATCTGAACGTCCGTGTTTACTACATAATCTGTTTATCATATAAAGCCGTCGTGTCTCTTCAGAAGACTTGGATTTGGATTAGACCGCTCGATTATTTACCATGAAATCTCTCAGGTTTCATAAAAAATATCTTCATTTGTGTTTGGAAGATGAACGGAAATCGTATACGTTTTAAACGACATGAGGCCGTGTACATGACAGAATTTACATTTTTGGGTGAACTATACCCGAATCATCAACGATACATATCGTCGCATTTTTATATCGCAAACTCTCAATATAACAATGTATTTATATTTTTTGTATTTGTATATTTTTAAACCTTACTTGCTGCCATTGAAGATAAAGTCCACCCAAAAATGAAACATTCATGACTTTGCATGACTTTTTTTTTTTCTGCGGTGCACAAAAGGTGATATTTTGAGGAATGTTGGTCACCAAACAGTTTCGGTTACCATTGACTTCAATTGTGTTTTTTGTCTATGCAATGGAAGTCAAATGGGAACTTATTTGGTTGCCAACATTCTACAAAATAACTTTTACACTCCACTGAAGAAAGTCACACAAGTTTGGATATAATGTTTTATTTGTATATCAGTGTTAATTTTCACCACTTGCAAATATATAACTACATATCAGTATTGGCCACTGAGAAATTAATGAATGACTAAGAAAAAACTGTAGACGCTGATTATTTGGTTGGTCAATGTGAGAGTTCAGACAAACCCACAGCTGATTACAGGCTGATGTTTCTCGAGACACTAAATGAGGGCCTTCTGAAAGCATCCTTCTGTACAATTTCCTGCAAAGTTTAGCTCTAATCCTAATCAAATACACCTGAACCGGCTAATTAAGATCTTCAGTAGCACTCGATAATTACCAACAGGTGTGTTGGAAATGAACTTTCATCGAGTAGCCCAGATCGAAGAAATCTCGTTTTCACTCACAGACCTGAAAAGCAGTAAAGCAGGTTCAGTATCTGCCATCCAAACCAGACATGTATGTAAATACAGAAATGAAGCTGACAGATCAGGAACTACGGCATCCAGTCAGCGCTCACGTGCACGGCCCTGGGTCCAGACAGTGATTTACTGCCCCCTACTGGAGACACAGTGGAAAAAGGTCAGGAGCTGCTGAACATGCGTCCTGTGTCTGGAAGAACATCAAACAGGACTGGACGCTATTATACAACTAATATATACCCTCAAAACACGAGTATATGCACCGCAAAAAACTAAACCAAGTTCAAAGTATTCATATTAGAAATCATATATCATAACACGAGCATAAGGTTTCACATATTTCCATGTAAATGTGAAACAACAACGAAATTCACACTAATGGCCAAACCGAGAGCAGACGGACCACAACACATCCGAGTTCAGTCATGCATGAAGAGAGGAATGAAACTATTTATGCGTATAGACACTCAGTCTGCTTTCGAGGTTAATTTGAATCCAATTTTGAGAGTAAGTGATGTTCAGTCTGCATTTAAACAACGCATTCATAAAAATCACTTGACTATGGGAAGAACTTTGTTTGGGAGTAAAACGTGTGCGACAAAGGCATAAAGATCATTCTATGCTTATTTTAACACCGTGATAGTATTACAAAACATGCTAAATGTTTCTTGGAACACTTGAATTACGACTCAAAATAATCGTTTTGCTAAGCAGCTCATTGACATGAACTGAATCAATTGATACGATAAAAAGAATCGGAACGGAACAACGAATCACATCACACATGCTCCGATACGCCGTGCATAAAAGCTGCCCTGTCCTTAAAAATTGACTATTTGCTATTTACTAAGACATCGACATGTTTAGTTTAGGGCTGCAACTAACGATTATATTTGATTATCCCTTTACAGTTACTACTCTCATAAAATACTTCAATTACATGCTGACCTTTAAACCTAAATTTAGCATCCAACAGCAGATATTGCAGCTAAATGAATGTTTTTGCGCACCCTCTCGACTGCGTTATGTCTGTTTGACGCCGGCGCTCGTTCAGTGAAGTTTAAAGCTGTCAGGACGCGCTTTCACGCAAAATGGAAATACTCGTGTGAATTAGTAGCATTTACAGATGAGGATATAACCTGTAAAATGAACGTTTTGTGCTGAGAACGCACATGCATATGTCAAAGCACATGGCAGGGTGTGTTAAACGCTAATGCATTTGCTTGAAGCTTAACAAAGAATCCTCATGTTTTGGGCGCTTGGATCATGTTCCTTTCCCGCATCAGCTCAATCTGTTTCCACTACACTATTTCTAGATGCATTTTGTCCATAGAAATGCGTTATTCAGTGCCGTAATTTGGCGTGACTGGTGGAAGCTTTGCATACAGAGAGCAGACCAGACTAATCGATAATGAGAATCATTGTCGATGATTTTCATTATCAATTTTATCGACTAGTTGTTGCAGCCCTAGTTTACTTGCTGTTGGCAGACTGAGCACAGACGCCACATTTAAATGACTCATTTCACACGCTCCCATCGGTGGCGATCGGTTCAGAGGAAAGCGTATCACAACACGAACCCAAGGACCCAAGTTCAAATCCCTCGCCAGCTCTTCCTCAGCTATGACGGGGAAAACTCCTCTTTTCGGCATGAGAGATGAGAATCCTAATTCCTAATGGAAACACCTGTTCTACTACAATCCATCAAAAAGAAAATGCCAAATGTAATTCCGTGTGTGGTGATAGTAATATCTGACAGAAATGAGTCCCTTCGGATGCAGAATAGCCTGGATGGCTTTTCCCTCATGGGATGTGTGTGGGACTCTCCCAAGGTCTTTTTTCTGCGGCTTTGGAGATGAACCTTGAACAGTTCTGGGAAAAGGTCTTTGTAATTAAAACATTCCCGCATCCTGATCCAATCAAAACACCTGCAGCTTTAAAACACAGGGCTACTAGTTTTGCATAAACAGGGATAATTTTGTTCCACTGCAAACGCCACACAGATTTTCACTCACTTGACTTGATGTTTCAAGAGTCCCCATCACAGGTATTGGGTTTCCTCTGAACAATAATGTGCGTCTAAACTTTTAAAGCTTTGGATGCGAGCGCTCCAAACTCCCTAAGAGACGGATTCACCTCAACATGACAAACCTCTGCAGGATTTCCAAAACTACCGGCATTACATCAGAATTGAGCAGCACTTTTGATTATGAAAATTAAACCAAGAGAGCACGTCTAATAAATCTATGCATGCCCGGTACAAATAAAACCAGTTAAAGGGTCATAACACACACAGTTTCTGCCAGTCTCGTGTTAATCGTGAGTATCTATAGAGTAGTGTTGATCCTTCATATCTCCCAAGAGTCTTTAGTTTATCATATTTATAAAAGACAGATACACTGTACCGATTCTTTCAGAAAACAGCCGAGCTCGTGGAGGTGTACAGTGGGTGGAGCTAAAGAGTCACAAGCGCGCACACACACACACACACAAAATACATCATGGCATTATCCCTGGATAACTCTCGATTCTCTATACGTTGGTGTTGTTCACATTATATGCACTTGCACGCCGATTGCCAGCAAAACACACATTTGATGCAGTTTCACTCACCGCCTGCGGTTTCCACTCATGACCGGAAACAAACACACACACTCGCAGAACTCTGGAAACACAAACTGCATCCACTGTTCCCTTAACGCTAGGTTATTTGGGAAGCTGAACAAGGTGACACCAGAACCACACTTCTTTAGTGACATTGTTGATTTTGTGGTCTAAAAACAAAATGACAGTGTTGCCAACGGCTCCGTAACCCGAAAGAGGTGATGTGAAAGTGTGTGTGCGCTTATCCGGGAGAAGTGCCCATATAAGGAATTCCACCCTTTATGACGTCATACAGGGCCATACTCGAAAAAAAACTTTCCGAAGCTTGTTTGAATCCTGAAGGAGTGTATTTGGCACAGAGATACTCCGTCATACGTCCAACAATTTTGTTTTAATGTTGTCCATGTTTAGCATGAGAATCAACTCTTTAACAGTGTAAATAAGTCAGAATGCATGAAATAGCATTAGACCCCCCCCCTTTAAAGCTCTGAGACGATGAAACACACTATTCTGTCCTCACGAGGAAGACACACAGGAGAACTTAGTTTGCATCCCTCAGCATTTTCTGAGATCATCTCACAAACCACCTCTCTTGCAATGACTGAAGACGTTAAAGGAGACTTTGCAGAATGATAATTACGTTTAGTCCGTTGCATGGCAGGTGTACGTCTCCTCACGGCCCACACAGGCTAAACGCTCCCTGCTGCCAAGTCTGTCTCGCTCTCACTCCCTCCACAACCTACTAAACTAGAGAGAAATGCACATGGAAAACGAGCAGCTCGCTGACAACACTGCTACGGCGTACTACTAATATACAAGAACGGAAAGATTTTGCATGTGCAACAGCTGGTGACATCTTTGGTTGTTTACAAATGAATCAAGGGTGTGCGTGTTGTAAAACACCATTAACCACATTCATAAGAACGCAGATACCAACCTAGAAAGCACAAAACGAGCAAAATAAAGCGACAGTTAAATTCTGAACACACCAACACGGGTCCAAAACAATCATCACATGCATGTTGTGAAATGCAGACTCTTATCAAAACCACAAAACCCTGCCTCTAAAACAAAATACTCTAACAGACCAAAGCAAATGACAGATGCATGCTTTAAAGTGACTCAAAATAATCATCTAAGACTGTAAAACATGCTGGTTAAGATTGCATTTGCCATGTAAGAAGCAATGCATAGCAAAGTGTAAAAACTAAATATCTTATTAAACATACAGGAATAATCAAATGCACTGTGAAACGTATAAAAAAAAAAAAAAAATCACAAAACAAGGCCAATGCATCATGCAATGTACGATTTAAAATCCCCCATATTAAAGCACAAGTAATGTTGCATTAGGACATTTTAGAGAAGCATGTGTAAAACACAAGAAAAATGATCTAAACTTAAAGTTCAAATGTACATGCATGTTGTGAAGCTTGTATAAAAAATAAACAAAGTACTATAGGCCAATGCAAGTGACTGGTGCATCCTTAAAAGAGACCCAATATGCCACTGATTTAAGTTTCATTTGTCACTTAAATGATGCATGTGTAGAACACAAGACGACGAAATTAATGAGAGAGCAAAAACTATCTAAAGTCTCTTTAATGCAACATGCGATCCCCCAAAACACAGGCGTTTGAGTCGGAACCGAGCCGCGTTTGAGTGCACGAGAGCAGAGAAGCGTCTGTAAACACTGAGCACATGTGCAGGAGCTGATCAGAGAGGGAGAAACTGAATAAGAAACACTCACCGAAGGTAGTACTGTTTCAAAACAAAAGCAGCATTCGAGCAACTCCTGGGGAAATTGAAATCCTCGCCCAGTTCGGACCACTGGTTCTTGTCGGACACCTGTAGGGTGATGAGACGGATGAGAGAGGTTCGGTTCAGATGCAGGACAGTGTGTGTTAAGAGAGATATCTCTCTGTGTGTGTGTGTGTGTGTGTGTGTGTGTGTTGTGTGTGATGTGTGCATGCTAACTCGCATTAGCACTCCGGCTAACTTACACTTCCCCATGTGAAATGAATAAATCAGACCCGGTGGTGAGAAACAACGCAAGGCGAGGGGAACCCGTCCGAACCCGCGCGACTGTACCGTGGATCTGGCGCGGTCGGTTTGCGGGTGTATTTACAACGCGGAATACACAGGCCTGTGTGCGGCCTACGGGCTCGCAGTGCTCCGCCACACGGGAGGAATAAGCCCGCTGATGCACACGGCGAGTCCGGACGGGGTTCGGTGCCTCAGCTTCGGTTCTCGTGATCGATGTAAAAGCCGCCCGGTAATTTTGAAGTGAGTGTGTGTGAAAGAGTGTGTGCGCCAACACACACACACACACACACACACGCACTCGCTCACTCACATACTCATACATACACTCACACAGGCCGATGCTCGGCAGATCCGCCGAACCGGGCCGGAAGAGTGTGTGTGAGATGAGAAATGTTGAGTTTAGTGAGTGTGTGTGTGTGTGTTTGTAAGGAACTTACCTTCGCGAAGCCCCCTAAAGACACCACTCTCACATAGAGAGCTCCCAGGTCCAGCTCCTTGCCACCCACCACGGGAACCTTTCTAAACGGTGATCTGTGGAGAGAAAGAGCCGAATGAGCACCCGTGATCCGTCCGGACCCCCTCACGCGCCCGGCGCGGGTCACTCAAGTTATAATAAGCGCGAAATTCCCGCTCGCTCACCCTCTGCTGTGGTGAAACTGCCGCAGCTCATCCAGGAAAGCCTGTCCTTTCCTCCGCTGCTCGGGGAGGTTTTTCCCCGTCGAGTTCGCCATCGTTTCGCTGAAATTCGGTCAAACCCCCGGCTCAGATTCGGTTCCTAAGAGTCCGGGGATCCCATGCTCCGGTCCGGCGCGGCTGCGTGTTTTTGAAAAGTTAAAGAAATGACGGAGGATGAGAGTGGAGAAACCGCTCCAACGGCAGCCCGAACAGACCCCGCGCGAGCTCAGCCCAACCGCCGCGCTGCGCCGCTCATGGCTGCACGGGAAAACAACGGTACCGGCTGCGCTTGTGTTGGGGTTTGGAGTGGGTTTTTTGACAGTGCGGGACGGACGCGGCTCCGGTTTAATCGCGCACACTGTGAAGCGGCAGCGGGATCCAGTTCAGACAAAAAGACCCGAGGCCGCGCGACTCCGCGGCGCCCCCAGCAGGCAAGCGTTGGTATTGCAACCGCCACAGCGCCGCTCATGAACAATAGACGGAGCTCGCTGAAGGAAAGGGGGAGTCTCGAAACTCCCCCAAACCGTTAAAAACGGAAACCAGCCACGAGCGTCGGTGGGGGGAAGGGAACTGTCAGATAACACTAGCGTCATAAAAATAATAAAACTCAAGTGTTGACTATGAGAAAGAAGCTTAAATGAATATTTAAAACTTTTAGTCTTTTTGTGATAACTTCCATTAGCTTTATTTCCATCCAGCTATTTGAATGCAAATTTTGGGATGTTGCGTTCAAAAAACATTGGATGGAAACACATCAATTCTAAAAGTGCGCATAAACTACGATGGAAACACATTTTTTAAGTATAATAACTCCAAACACAACATGACATTTATTAAGACGCAAGTAATTGATGATGGAACAGTGGCTTTCCCGAATTTCCCGGGAAGGAAATTGCACTTTATTCGCAGATGTTTTATTGCAATAATCCAATTTTGCAACTTTGGATGGAAATCTTTTTTTTTGTGCTGTCAAATCGATTAATAGCATCCAAAATAAAAGTTTGTTTACATAATATATGTCTGTGTACGGTGTATAATTATGTATATATACACACTCATGTATATATTTAAGAAATATTTGCATATATATTTATATTATATATAAATATTTTATACATAAATATAAAAAAATATTAAATATATACATGAATGAGTGTGTATTTATATATACATAATAATTATACACAGTACACAGATATATATTATGTAAACAGAAACTTTTATTTTGGAAATCGCGATTAAACGATTTGACCACACTAAAAATTGTCCATATACACTCACCTAAAGGATTATTAGGAACACCATACTAATACTGTGTTTGACCCCCTTTCGCCTTCAGAACTGCCTTAATTCTACGTGGCATTGATTCAACAAGGTGCTGAAAGCATTCTTTAGAAATGTTGACCCATATTGATAGGATAGCATCTTGCAGTTGATGGAGATTTGTGGGATGCACATCCAGGGCACGAAGCTCCCGTTCCACCACATCCCAAAGATGCTCTATTGGGTTGAGATCTGGTGACTGTGGGGGCCATTTTAGTACAGTGAACTCATTGTCATGTTCAAGAAACCAATTTGAAATGATTGGAGCTTTGTGACATGGTGCATTATCCTGCTGGAAGTAGCCATCAGAGGATGGGTACATGGTGGTCATAAAGGGATGGACATGGTCAGAAACAATGCTCAGGTAGGCCGTGGCATTTAAACCATGCCCAATTGGCACTAAGGGGCCTAAAGTGTGCCAAGAAAACATCCCCCACACCATTACACCACCACCACCAGCCTGCACAGTGGTAACAAGGCATGATGGATCCATGTTCTCATTCTGTTTACGCCAAATTCTGACTCTACCATCTGAATGTCTCAACAGAAATCCAGACTCATCAGACCAGGCAACATTTTTCCAGTCTTCCTGTCCAATTTTGGTGAGCTCGTGCAAATTGTAGCCTCTTTTTCCTATTTGTAGTGGAGATGAGTGGTACCCGGTGGGGTCTTCTGCTGTTGTAGCCCATCCGCCTCAAGGTTGTGCGTGTTGTGGCTTCACAAATGCTTTGCTGCATACCTCGGTTGTAACGAGTGGTTATTTCAGTCAAAGTTGCTCTTCTATCAGCTTGAATCAGTCGGCCCATTCTCCTCTGACCTCTAGCATCAACAAGGCATTTTGGCCCACAGGACTGCCGCATACTGGATGTTTTTCCCTTTTCACACCATTCTTTGTAAACTCTAGAAATGGTTGTGCGTGAGAATCCCAGTAACTGAGCAGATTGTGAAATACTCGGCCCGTCTGGCACCAACAACCATGCCACGCTCAAAATTGCTTAAATCACCTTTCTTTCCCATTCTGACATTCAGTTTGGAGTTCAGGAGATTGTCTTGACCAGGACCACACCCCTAAATGCATTGAAGCAACTGCCATGTGATTGGTTGATTAGATAATTGCATTAATGAGAAATTGAACGGGTGTTCCTAATAATCCTTTAGGTGAGTTCATATATATATATATATATATATACCCACACACACAATATAATTCATAAAAACGTATCAACTTCTGAAAGGCAAGAGTAAAAGCCTGTTACAAAACATCACATATCTGGCACTGCGCGCTGCTCAGAAACAAACATTAATAGCTTAAGTTAGACGGTGATGTCTGCAATTAAAGTAGTACAATCTGCGCTTTGTTGCAGTGGATGGATGGTAATTTACTCCCGGTCCCTTGCGATAACCGCCGGGCGGATATAAACGACACGGGGTGACTACATTCAACCATTACACGCACCTCTCTCGCAAGTTATTCTGCTACAAAATGGCGGAGCTCGACGCGAAAGACCCCATTTTGTCAAGCAGACGATACGAACAGCGGGGGGACAAAGCGGAATTTTATATTTCTAACGATATTTTGAGCGAGTTTTGGGGAGCGTTCCGCCGCGCGTGCTGATATGTTGAGGCGTCGCGCGGCGGAGTGCAGAATAATGTCCGCGCGCTCGGGGTTTGACGCAGAGCGCTGCGCGAGCGAAGGCACTATCTTACAAGCTAGATTACATTTACATCATATTTTAAATGACAACTAGATAGGGAGTCATTTTATCTGAAGTCTTGACTGTGTAATGTTTGGATTTGATCCGTTTATTTGTTATATATTAATAATCTGTGTATATTTTATGATATGTACTGCAAAGTTGTGTAGCTACTTATATATCTGTTAAGAAATGCAGCTATATATGTACATCTGCGCGAACCATGCATTTATGGACCGGTTTCTCAAGGTGATGGAAAACCTAAAAAAATATATATATTTTTAATTTGTGAGATATGATAATCTCATAGTCAGATCAGTATTCCATCAATTGTTATTTTGTGAGTGCAATCTCTTTAAAATGATTTTTGAAAGACTGGAGAAGTCATGCAACCATTGCATATTGGCATAAAGATTTAAGTGCATGCAGATTTACTTCAGCAAACTCAAAATCCTGCATCATCAGTAGATATTAGCCACTGTGCCAGGCTGTTCACCGAATCTGTTTAGTATTAGTCGATCATCTGAAGGACGCACGAGTAAAACATAAATTATTATGTCTCAGTCAATGCTGAACTCAGACAGCAACAGATATTAAGTAATATAAGAGGTTTTAAAGGGGGAAAGACGAGATGCAGGTAGATATAATTTGGGAAAGTGCGCCTTCTTGTGGTTAAACATGGGAAAAAAGTGTATTTATTAATACACGTGTTTAATATATATATATATATACACTGATCAGGCATAACATTATGTCCTAATATTGTGTTGGTCCCCCTTTTGCTGACCCGTCGAGGCTTGGACTCCTCTAGACCCCTGAAGGTGTGCTGTGGTATCTGGCACTAAGATGTTAGCAGCAGATCCTTTAAGTCCTGTAAGTTGCGATGTGGATCGGACTTGTTTGTTCAGCACATCCCACAGATGCTCGATTGGATTGAGATCTGGGGAATTTGGAGGTCAAGTCAACGCCTCAAACTCGTTGTGCTCCTCAAACCATTCCTGAAGCATTTTTGCTTTCTGGCAGGAGCATTATCCTGCTGGAAGAGACCAGCCACCAGGGAATACCGTTTCCATGAAAGGGTGTACATGGTCTGCAACAATGCTTAGGTAGGTGGTACGTGTCAAAGTAACATCCACATGGATGGCAGGACCCAAGGTTTCCCAGCAGAACATTGCCCAAAGCATCACACTGCCTCCGCCGGCTTGCCTTCTTCCCATAGTGCATCCTGGTGCCATGTGTTCCCCAGGTATCCACGCACTCAGCCATCCACGTGATGTAAAAGAAAACGTGATTCGTCAGACCAGGCCACCTTCTTCCATTGCTCCGTGGTCCAGTTCTGATGCTCACGTGCCACTGTTGGTGCTTTCGGCGGTGGACAGGGGTCAGCATGGGCACCCTGACTGGTCAGCGGCGATGCAGCCCCATACGCAACAAACTGAGATGCACTGTGTATTCTGACACCTTTCTATCAGAACCAGCATTAACTTCTTGAGCAATTTGAGCTCCAGTAGCTCGTCTGTTTGATCGGACCACACGGGCCAGCCTTCGCTCCCCACGTGCATCAATGAGCCTTGGCCGCCCATGACCCTGTCTCCGGTTCTCCACTGTTCCTTCCTTGGAGCACTTTTGATAGATCCTGACCACTGCAGACCACTACATTACAATGATGTAATGTAATAGAAACTAAATCTTTTACACATTTATTATAATAAATTATATTTTTAATATCCTCCTGGGACCCTGAAAAATTTAGTATTTTGTCATTGCATTAAAAAAAAATTGGGGGGGATTATATTTTATTCATATGTGACCCTGGACCACAAAACCAGTCATAAGGGTCAATTTTTTAAAATTGAGATGTATACATCATCTGAATGCTGAATAAATGAGCTTCCCATTGATGTATGGTTTAAGAGAGGACAATATTTGGCAAAATCTGGAATCTGATGGTGCAAAAAAAATCTAAATATTGAGAAAATCTCCTTTAAAGTTGTCCAAATGAAGTCCTCAGCAATGCATATTACTACTAATAATACATTTTGGATATATTTACGGTAGGACATTTACTAAATATCTTCATGGAACATGATCTTTGGCATAAAAGAAAAATGGATAATTTTGACCCACACAATGTATTGTTGGCTATTGCCACAAATAAACCCGTGAGACGCACGACTGGTTTTGTGCTCCAGGGTCACATACGTTATGCTATATCCTCGTAAGTGGACACCAGGACTCATGTATAGTCAATGGGAATTATTTTTCATTCACCAATCAATTTTTAGGTTTCAGGATTTTTATTTTAACCAAACTTTGTTTAAAGATGATTCTCAGCTATGTTATGAAAGATATAACGGAATCAATTGATATACCATTTTACTTTATGTAATATGTGTGTGTAAAATGGCCATACATGGGTTTTCCCATTCAATAAAATGTATCTATACAGTGGATCTAATTGACATATCAATGTGTTCTTAGAGCAACGTGTAATGAAAAGTGTAATAATTGGCAACGTTTTCATAATATCTAATATTTCATAGGAATATTGATGTGTAATTTCTTTCCCTATTCACTTGTTGTCTCTCCAAAAAGTCCTGCATGTATGAAATCAATGCCCTGTTTTGTAACAGAAAGTCGTATTTTGATCAGAAACCTTTTTCCTGAGATGTTGATTTATAACAAACAATTTGAAAATTAATCTTAAATGATAATTACAAAATATTATATTTCCATAAGAGTGCTAAATAAAGTTGATGTCCTGGTGAAACCTCCAAACAAATGGTATCTCTGAAAAGCCCTGAATGTGCTCTTTAGATGACATCCAGACATAAAACTGTGGCATGTATGTTGCCAGAGAAATTCACTAAAATATAATGTCCTCTACAGTGGACAAAAGTCTGTTCCTGGGTCCCAGGAGGATATAAAATGCAGGCAGTTTGAACCCTCAGCTTGAAGTTTGTCTTTTTAACCACTAGGATGCAGCACCTTCACACAAATCAACTGTTATAATCTCATTATATACACTCACCTAAAGGATTATTAGGAACACCATACTAATACTGTGTTTGACCCCCCTTTCGCCTTCAGAACTGCCTTAATTCTACATGGCATTGATTCAACAAGGTGCTGAAAGCATTCTTTAGAAATGTTGGCCCATATTGATAGGATAGCATCTTGCAGTTGATGGAGATTTGTGGGATGCACATCCAGGGCACGAAGCTCCCGTTCCACCACATCCCAAAGATGCTCTATTGGGTTGAGATCTGGTGACTGTGGGGGCCATTTTAGTACAGTGAACTCATTGTCATGTTCAAGAAACCAATTTGAAATGATTGGAGCTTTGTGACATGGTGCATTATCCTGCTGGAAGTAGCCATCAGAGGATGGGTACATGGTGGTCATAAAGGGATGGACATGGTCAGAAACAATGCTCAGGTAGGCCGTGGCATTTAAACGATGCCCAATTAGCACTAAGGGGCCTAAAGTGTGCCAAGAAAACATCCCCCACACCATTACACCACCACCACCAGCCTGCACAGTGGTAACAAGGCATGATGGATCCATGTTCTCATTCTGTTTACGCCAAATTCTGACTCTACCATCTGAATGTCTCAACAGAAATCCAGACTCATCAGACCAGGCAACATTTTTCCAGTCTTCAACTGTCCAATTTTGGTGAGCTCGTGCAAATTGTAGCCTCTTTTTCCTATTTGTAGTGGAGATGAGTGGTACCCGGTGGGGTCTTCTGCTGTTGTAGCCCATCCGCCTCAAGGTTGTGAGTGTTGTGGCTTCACAAATGCTTTGCTGCATACCTCGGTTGTAATGAGTGGTTATTTCAGTCAAAGTTGCTCTTCTATCAGCTTGAATCAGTCGGCCCATTCTCCTCTGACCTCTAGCATCAACAAGGCATTTTCGCCCACAGGTCTGCCGCATACTGGATGTTTTTCCCTTTTCACACCATTCTTTGTAAACTCTAGAAATGGTTGTGCGTGAAAATCCCAGTAATTGAGCAGATTGTGAAATACTCAGACCGGCCCGTCTGGCACCAACAACCATGCCACGCTCAAAATTGCTTAAATCACCTTTCTTTCCCATTCTGACATTCAGTTTGGAGTTCAGGAGATTGTCTTGACCAGGACCACACCCCTAAATGCATTGAAGCAACTGCCATGTGATTGGGTGATTAGATAATTGCATTAATGAGAAATTGAACAGGTGTTCCTAATAATCCTTTAGGTGAGTGTAGATTTAAGAGGTTAAATAGATTATGACAGAGAATGGTGTAGTTACTGATGTAGTAAAACCCATTTCCACTGAAGGGATTTTAAAATTGTGTGGATGTGATGGAAATGGATGTTAATCTCTTACTCAAATTAAGCAGGTAGAAATTATGGAAACTTGTTTCTGGCACAGAATAAAAAATATAAGGTAATTGCGTGTTTTCTGCAATATTTTCACTGTAATATTATCCTGATATTTAGCACAGCCATAATATGTACGATTTTTGGATTAAAATATAAAAAAAAAAAACACTAGAACAACGTTATATATTTTGTTGACTTTTGTACTTGCATAATCCCAGATGTTTCCAAGAATGTTTAAATCCAGAGAAATAAGCAATTTTAACCAGGACACGGACCGTGTGTCGCCTAATGACATCATACCCGCGTTACCCTCGATTTCCGGCTTTATTTTGTAGAAACCATGGAAACACCAACGCTGCTTTAATATATGATGTGTTTTATTAGACAGGTGAGCAGCTGTTTGGATCATTCATGGACAGAAACTAATCATTGTTCTCCAGCTCAACACAGTTAGTCTTATTGTTTAAATCTGGTGTTCTTGATTTACCGCGAGTGCCATGTTTTACCATGCCTGATATGATCTCGCTCACTGCAGTGTGAACAAGTGTCTCATAGTAGCGCCGAGTGAACGCACAGAGTAGCATTATAACGTCGCTTTAACACACTCAAATGTGTGTAATATGATAAAACAGTGCTGCGTTCCCCCACATACGCATGAGCGGAAGAAGCGGAAGCGCTCGGCAGCGACAGAATAAAAGCCCCGCCAGATCAAGTCATCAAGACACGCCTTTGTTTTGAATAAGCGACATCTAGCTGCGGAAAATTACATATTGTGTCTTTAACACTAAAATCATACGTACCTGGTATTCTTAACTAATTAATCGATGTTCAAATGCAGGGAGTTATACAATGTATAGACCTTTATTTGAGCACAATCAAACAAACAAAAACTACATTCAAAACAAACATTTTCATAAAGTGCTGGAAGAATTTCTCACACACAATCTGACACAAACATACAATAAAAAGAACCACATCCCCCAAAAAATTAACCATTACACATACAATTTATATTTTATAATAACCTTTCTGTATAGACCACAACTCTTGAAGGAACTGAAAAATATTTTCAGTGTGATAAAATAAAAGCTCGGGTGTTTATGGGCATCAGTAGTATTTGTGTGGCGTAAAGGAGGTAGCAGTTCATATAATAACAGCTGGCTGCTTGACCAACTTAAAAACACACTAATTAATCCTGCCAAACTAACCCAATAAAGATGATGTTCGTGGGTGTATATTCCAACAAACACAAACTTAAGGCACACAAACCCTAATACTCTAAAAATGAGTTTAAAATGTGCTCTAAAAATATGCAATTTCGCTTTGGTTGCCGTAGAGAAGTGTATATTATGGGCTATTTCCATCTACATATGTATCTTATGTAAGGCGCTCTCAATGTAAATATGAACTGGAAACAGTATCACGTGATCTCACATCATACATGAAGACACACATGAGTCTAAACCAACACACACACACACACACACTTCCTGTAACATTCTGCTGGTTATGAGTGCAGAAGGAAGATATTAACATACAGTGAATAAATGATCCATGGTAATAATCAGTGATGTTGATCCAGATATAACCTAATCAGGAGTCAAATCAGATCATATAACAGACATGGGCTGATTTTGAAGAGTAGCAGATATGAAACACAAACATGAGTTCGTAACCATGCATAATTCTACACAATCTATAACCTCTTAGCTAAAATAATGATAATTACAGTAGCTAAAGAAGAATTTAAAAAAATTGTTAAATCCAGTCAAATGTATTTCCTGATGATTTTTTGTATGGCACACACACAATGTTTTGACACATGCAAAGAAAATAAAAAGCTTATAGGCATATTTAGTTTTGATGTGAATTAAACAAGGCTGTTGAAGACAGACGTGCAGGTTGTACTGTATTAAAAGTCATTTTCATGTTTTCCATCATTAGAAACTAGTGCTGTTAAATCGATTAATCGCGATTAATTGTATCTAACATAAAAGTTTGTGTTTATTTAATGTGTGCATATATATATATACATATTTATGCATGCATAGACACATACAAACAAACTCTCATGTTAGATGCGATTAATCGCGATTCATCGATTTGACAGCCCTACTAGAAATACATTTTCAATCTTCCAAGAACACAACCAACTAAATTTAAAAGCACGCACACCCTCATTTTCATTCAAATCTAATTAAATATAGTATCCGGTCCATAAGTGAAGCGCGACCCTCAAAAAAAGACTACATATCCCAGAATTCTCAGTTCTTTACCCTCCTCTTATTGTTCATCTCAAAGTAGGGCTCCTCGCGTCTGCCGGCTTTAGTCCGTGCGGTGTGTTTGTGGGAAGTGCTCGTGGGTGCCGGTTTGGCAGTGGTGCTCACAGCGGGCGGGTTACTGCTAACCAAAGGTTTCCTGTGCGTTGTTTTAACGTTGACAGGCGCGACAGCTGCGCTCTGCTCTACAGATTTACTCTTGCCGGGTTTCGCGAGAGGAATCGCCTGTTTGGGGTCGTTCGGACGTCCCTTTCGGGAATCTAATGCGGGGGAAGGAGGGCGTCTCTGGGCGAGCCGCGAGCGCACAGGTGCGGGAGGAGGTTTCTGCGCAGACGGTGCCGAAGGTTTTGGCAGCTTGCAAGTGGGTTCGGGGCAGACGGGACTGCGAGGCTGAGATGGGGATCCACGCGGACGCAATTTGGTCTTGGAGCCAGGGGCTTTCTGAGAAGTTGGGATTGACTGGGGAAGCGGGCTTCTTTTCGGGATGGGCGATGAAAGAGGGGTGGTTTTCGGGGAAGCAGTGGGCGTGTGAAAAATCTTCTTGGGTGCAGCAGCCTTACGTGGCATGGAGGGCGTGGACACTGGCGATTGGGCGTAGCCGCGCGGTGTGGGCGTGCTGGGTTTGGACACAGACGTTGTGGAGGCTGAGACTGATGATGATGAGGAGGACGACTCTGGGAGGAGGTTAACGGCTGCGATGGGGTCCATCGTGGGTGGCTGCGCGGTCTGTGTGCTGAGGGCGGGGCCTGGGCCGGACGGCCCTTTCTGATAGGCTAGAATCTTCTGCTCTAGAGTCGTGAACTGCAGCACGCGGCCCGGGTCGTATTTCAGCAGAAACCCTTTCAGAGTGTCCCAACCTCCACCAACACGCACCATCACGTGCTTCCCATGAAGCATCTAAAGAGAGAGAGAAGGATATTATTAACTAGTGAGGAACCTAATGAATTTGCCACACTGAAATAAATACACAATTTCAAATGGCATCTAGTGTTTTATCAGAAAGCAAGATTTCACACAGCATCTGCTTGTGTGAATGTTCTACCTGATCTAATTTGAAGCGATTGAGTTCTCAGGGAAATTGTCTAACTCTTCACAACTTCTAAACATTCTTTCATCGTGAAAAAAAAATCCATTCAATTATAAAAAATCCCATACATGTCTATATGATAGAATGTTTTCTGTTTACATGCAATACATTTCTACAAAGATAAATGTTTGTATGTTTGTTTATTTTTATTGCCATATCAGCATCTGTGGCTATTCTCATGGCAAGATCAATATATTAAAATAAATATATAAAGTTGTAGTAAAAAAACAACACTTCATAACCATCTCACATAAATATAACAAACGTGTAAGATCTCTCATTTCACAAAGATAAATGTACTGTATACAATATATATAATATGCTCAGTGTGATACACAAAATCTAGACAACATTTTTGACTGCCATGATAAAGAAATAAATAAACAGTACGGCTGAAACAATAACAAAAGCTCTTCATTTGGGTGGCATTGGCCAATTCAAATAACTAGGTTTTGAAGGATGAATTAAATGTTTTGGATGAGTTACTACATTTTGCAGACATGCAATAGTGTTTTGGTGTCCCCTAAAACAGTTGTGACAATTGCACTTACAGTTTATAATTTTCTAAATGAAAGTTATAGATCTTAGTGGTGAACAATTCATCCATGCATTTTATTTTATATTTGACCTCATAATGTAACTGGATCTTCCGGTAAAAATGACTTTCTGGTGACAAATGCTGAACTTCTCCAATCATTTAGTGCGCTTAACTCCGCCCCTGTAAGCTCACGCTCATTTGCATGCACGTTTGAGAGGCACGCCCACATCTCAACATCCAATCATAAACTGCTGAACAGAACCGCCCTACATTTATTCTTTTTAAATAATCAGTTACAGCTGGATGTACGTCACAATGCGAAAGAAAAGGTTTTATTGCAACTTTAAAGATTTTTAACAGCCCCTAAAAACTGCTCTTACCCTGATGAACAGGATCTTGTCTCCGAGCCTGTAGCGTCCCTCGGACAGATACTCAATGGAAAACTTCTGCGAGCAGTTACAGGGAGGGTCGTCCTGGTCCACACGATCCTACAAACCAAAGGAGTGTTTAGGGGAAGAAAAACTGGTAACACTTTACTTAAAGCCCTTATGCATTATACATAAAGGCTTTAAGTAAAGTGTTACCAAAAAAATTCACTCATTTGCAAGATAGAAAAATCTAGTTTATGAAGTCCTCAGACCTTCAGACCCAGGACCAGAGGGCGTCCCGCTGTTTTTTTGGCTCAGAGACAGTGAATTTGTTAACGTTTACAGTAAAAATGTTCCCCACATGAAGTCTCTAAACAACAGCTGCTGTTTACACACTCAACAAACAATAAAAAACTCAGCAGGAGATAACTGGAGACGCCGAGCCTCATCTAACAAATCTGATCAAAATCACAATATATTTACAATATTTCAGATCAAGCCAGCGATATTTTTAGTAAATACCCAGATCAGGCATAACATTATGACCATATGCTCATGTGCTGCCGCTTTCGGCGGTGGACAGGGGTCAGCATGGGCACCCTGACTGGTCAGCGGCTATGCAGCCCCATACGCAACAAACTGAGATGCACTGTGTGTTCACTGTGTATACAGAACCAGCATTAACTTCTTGAGCAATTTGAGCTCCAGTAGCTCGTCTGTTTGATCGGACCACACGGGCCAGCCTTTGCTCCCCACGTGCATCAATGAGCCTTGGCCGCCCATGACCCTGTCTCCGGTTCTCCACTGTTCCTTCCTTGGAGCACTTTTGATAGATCCTGACCACTGCAGACCGGGAACACCCCACAAGAGCTGCAGTTTTGGAGATGCTCTGACCCAGTCATCTAGCCATCACAATCTGGCCCTTGTCAAACTCGCTCAAATCCTTACGCTTGCCCATTTTTCCTGCTTCTAACTCATCAACTTTGAGGACAAAATGTTCACTTGCTGCCTAATATATCCCACCCACTAACAGGAGCCGTGATGAAGAGATCATCAGTGTTATTCACTTCACTGGTCATAATGTGTTCACCGGTCATAATGTTATGATGGTCTACTACTACTATTTTTTTAATAGCTTTTAAAGTTATTTAGTTTGAGTTATTTTAGAGCTTCTACTTAAACTAAAGAAAATGAAATATGTTGCCTTGACAAACTAGCTGAAATAAAATTCATATTCTTATTTCATATTTATTTTAAGTGAATATTTTTTAATAGTTTAAGTTCATGATAATAACCCTGAATTACCCTGTGAAATGGGTAATGACTTTCTACAGAAAACATATTAGCATTAACATTATATTATGAATGCAATAATAAATACTTTAGCAAATTGTAAAATCTCTTAAATAAATATGGTTATTTTGGATTCTTAATACAATTTTTAGTAAAGAAGCAGATGTTTATAATCACTTCCAGTTCATTCATTACACTGGATTTGGGAGGTCAAGTTAAGTGCATGCACATTTTCTAGGTATTATCTGGATAATGCATGCATAGAGAAATTTGCCATTTTGTGCACAGCATACAAACTATAAAAAGACAAAGACGATGCTTTTTCAGTGAGTGTTGGTGGTTTAATGTGTGTGATACTCACAGCGTGGTACAGGGCTCCATGCTGACAGCACACCGTGAACGTTTTCACCGGAGAAGAGTGATCAGTCAGCATTAGACTCTCCTCCAGTTCAATTTCCTTCTCCAGTTTAACCAAAACCGGAGGCTCCACCCCATACCTAAGCAACAAACATTACCATCAACAGACTGTCCTTTAAAGCAAATAAACCCTTTTACATTAGACATTATCCCTTATTGCTATGCATTATTCCTGAAATGCTATATAAAATTCAGATTTGTTTGGGATTCTCTAGGACACAAAAGACAATATCTGCTCTAATCCAATCCACTTAAATCCTGTAAAATTCACATAAATTCACCCCCGACCCAACTTCAAAGCCCCTGACCTCTGACCCCAAAGCACAATCGGACATCTGTCACCTGTGGGATCATCATCAGAGCCGCTCGACTTACCTGGAGACGATCCGTCCGATTTCCAGCAGGCACAGACACACCTGCCGAGGGTTTTTATGCAGAACTGAGGAGAGAGAGACAGAGTGAATGAGTGAGGGAGAGTGAGAGAGAGAGAGAGACACACCGCAGGTCAATAGGTCAGTTTAACTAACAGATATCATAATACTTTCCCCAGTTGATTCATCTGCGTATGTTTTTTGTATTGAAATGTATATGTTTTCTGAAATGTTATTTTTAATATGAGCAAATGAGGCTTTATTTAATTAAAAATGCACTGATTTGCACCCATTTCCAGTCTCATTTTTGTTTTGTGATATTTATATAAAAATAATCATGTATCATAGCAAGCGGATCTATGAAAATCAGTTTTATTTGGTTTAATTTTTCTGGATTCTGTTTTAATACTTTAAATTATAATAATCAAAAAGCATGTCTAATCAATTGAATTGATAAAGTTTAAAACAACTTTATAATTTATTAGAATTGAATAGTGTCCTATGAAACGACTTTTCTTTTCAGAAATTCAGCCTTGACTACAAATTTATCATCAAAAACGGTGGTAATCGATTGCAGAAAATGTTAACAATTAAAAAAAATGGAAAAAAAAATGTACCAATTCCTTTTATCTTTTGGCAAAGTGCATATAAGTTAAATATTAAATATACAAATGAGGCCTTATTTAATTAAAAACACCAATTTGCACTCATATTCAGTCTCATTTTTGTTTTGAGATATTCATATAAAAATAATCATGTATCATAGCAAGTTTTGTTTGTTTGTTTGTTTGTCAGGTTTCTGTTTTAATACTTTAAATTACAATAATAAATGAAACAATTGAATTTATTAAAATAGAATAGTGTCCTATGAAACGGGTTTTATTTTTTTCAGAAATTCCACATTGACTTTTAATCTGTGTATTATGATTTAATACAAATTTATTATAAAAAACGGTGGTAATCGAATGCAGAAAATGTTAATTTATTATTATTATTTCTTAATGTAATAAAATGAAAAAGTACCAATTCCTTTTATCTTTTGGCAAACAAAGTGCAAATAAGTTAAATATGCAAATGAGGTATAATCTCATTAAAATGCACTAATTTGCATACATTTCCAGAACAGAACATTGGATAAAGCCAAGCTCAAAATTGGTTGACATATTTTTTAAAATCTCTTTTTAAAATTACTCCATAAATATGAAAATACAGTCAACAGTCAGAAAAATATATATTCACCATGTTTAGGAATATTTTTTTTTTTATAAATGAGTCGAATAATATATAAACAAACCTTCGGAATATAGATGGGAATAAAGCTATAAAGTTTGGTGTGTATAAAGCTGCAGAAGTGGATTTTCTGTCTCAAAACAGCATTTAAAACTGAAATCTACAGACGCAAATAGATAAAGTGTAATAGAATAAACACTTAAATGTCTACTTTGCATGCTTTCTTTCCACTAGTTATAGAAGCAAAAAACAACGGTTTTGCCTGTAGTGTCTTGCCTTAAAAGTCACAAAATCAAATAAAAGTATTATATAAATCATACTTTCGTGGCTTAAAACTCCAAAAAGACAATTTTTCGAAACCAAAAACCCAGTTGTTACTTATTTCTCATGTAAAGCCATTACTAGTACAGTACAGCACACGGAGTTCGGTCAGTTCCTGTCCCATAATGCACTGTGACACATGGACTAGTAATTCGCAGTCCTCAGGACACAAAGTCTCAGGGCCGTCAGGTTAATGACTTACACCCCAGATCCCTCACACTCATTAAGATGGGGGATTTACGGAGAGCCGAGGACATTCGGGGCCGCAGCTCAGCTGACGTACACGGCCACAGATCCTCTGAAACGATTACGCCCCATTAACCAGCTCAGAGAAAGACACACTAGCACAGAGGACGCTGGTCTCTGTTTAAACACATTAATTCAGCCAACATGATTAAAGTCCTGTTCTAATGGACTACAGCGAGAGACTGACGGACGCTGGCAAACACTCAACACAGTGGTTCTGTCTCATTTTTGTTATGATATTCATATAAAAATAATCATTAATGATAGTAAGGTCTATGAAATCTGGTAACACTTCACTTAAAATGCATTATAAAGGTATTCATAATGTACGTTATCTTTTCAGAAATAATTGAAAACCAAAGTTAAAATGCATTATAATATTTGCAGATTCTTTGTTACATGTTCTATATATACACCGATCAGGCATAACATTATGACAGGTGGTCAGGATCTATCAAAAGTGCTCCAAGGAAGGAACAGTGGAGAACCGGAGACAGGGTCATGGGCGGCCAAGGCTCATTGATGCACGTGGGGAGTGAAGGCTGGCCCGTGTGGTCCGATCAAACAGACGAGCTACTGGAGCTCAAACTGCTCAAGAAGTTAATGCTGGTTCTGATAGAAAGGTGTCAGAATACACAGTGCATCTCAGTTTGTTGTGTATGGGGCTGCATAGCCGCTGACCAGTCAGGGTGCCCATGCTGACCCCTGTCCACCGCCGAAAGCACCAACAGTGGCACGTGAGCATCAGAACTGGACCACGGAGCAATGGAAGAAGGTGGCCTGGTCTGATGAATCACGTGTTCTTTTACATCACGTGGATGGCCGGGTGCGTGGCTTACCTGGGGAACACATGGCACCAGGATGCACTATGGGAAGAAGGCAAGCCGGCAGAGGCAGTGTGATGCTTTGGGCAATGTTCTGCTGGGAAACCTTGGGTCCTGCCATCCATGTGGATGTTACTTTGACACGTACCACCTACCTAAGCATTGTTGCAGACCATGTACACCCTTTCATGGAAACGGTATTCCCTGGTGGCTGTGGCTCTTTCAGCAGGATAATGCTCCTGACACAAAGCAAAAATGGTTCAGGAATGGTTTGAGGAGCACAACAACGAGTTTGAGGTGTTGACTTGGCCTCCAAATTCCCCAGATCTCGAGCACTGTGGGATGTGCTGAACAAACAAGTCCATGGATCGTCCAAACGATCCATGGAGGCCCCACCTTGCAACTTACAGGACTTAAAGGATCTGCTGCTAACATCTTGGTGCCAAATACCACAGCACACCTTCAGGGGTCTAGTGGAGTCCATGCCTCGACGGGTCAGAACCAATACAATATTAGGAAGGTCATAATGTTATGCCTGATTGGTGTGTGTATATATATATATATATATAAAAAATGCATCAATTCCTTTTATTTTTATGGCAAACAAAGTGCAGCACAATGTGGCAGGAGAGATCCAGCATGACAGAAATAGAAACCAGGTGATGCACAAACTCTCATTCTTCTCAAGGCTGAATAGGACAAAAGGCTTTCACGTTTTTCGACTTGTCAAATCTTTGGTCAAAAGTTCTCAAACAGGTTCTCTTACCCAAACCCTCAGACTCAAACAGATACGTCTCGTCCACTCCTATATGACGACACCAGGACAGAAAATTGGCGGTGTTGTCCCGGGCGAAAAACGATCCAGGGGAGGCGTTTTTCTTGAAGTTAATCTTCTTTGAGGGCAGCTGTTAACAAAACAGAGACGGGAATTACAACCAAACAGCCCTGCGGTTACACGAGCTGTGACCAGCGTCACACGTTCCTCCTTACGCACTGGTGTCTCTGAATCCTGTGGGATTTTACTCTGAAGAATCCCAACCAGACGACACAGTTTGACGCCGTTGTCCAGCTCCTCCATGAAGCGTTCGGCTTTCACCTCCTCATCTGTAAAAACACAATGTTTCCACATTGTCAACTTGAGAATGATGATAATGACCATGTTACTAAATAACTAGTGGACTTTTTGATATGATATCACATCATATAATTTAAAGATAGTAAATATTTCTGGCAATTCATTTTTCATAATACGTGACCCTGGAGCACAAAACCAGTCCTGCGTCTCACGGGTTTATTTGTGGCAATAGTCAACAATACATTATGGGTCAAAATTATTGATTTTTCTTTTATGCCAAAAATCATAAGGATATTAAGATCATGTCTCATGAATATATTTAGTAAATGTCCTACCGTAAATATATTTAAAAAATGTATAATTAGTAGTAATATGCATTGCTGAGGACTTTAATATCAACTTTAAAGGCAATTTTCTCAATATTTAGACTTTTTTGCACCCTCAGATTCTCAAATAGTTGTATCTCGGAGAAATATTGTCCTAACAAACCATACATCAATGGAAAGATTATTTATTCAGCTTTCCGATGATATATACATCTCAATTTAAATAAATAAATAAATAAATAAATAACCCTTATGGCTGGTTTTGTGGTCCAGGGTCACATATTTACTAAAATAATTAGAAATAAATCATTTGAAAATGAATCTATTTGAAAAAAAACATTTGAACTTGATAGAATATATCTGTAAAATATACTGATTTATACTTTAGATAGTTATTTTATAATTCCGTCATTCTATTAAAGTAATCAACAGTGAACTGGGAATCATATCAACTAAAAAAATATTAAATTTGACAGTGCACAGTGACATATGACATGAATATGATATAGCAGCAAACTGGGTATAATTTGAGATCAATGATTAAATTTGCTTGCATTTACTGAATGCAGACAGTACATGAAAAAAGCATTCTAGCATTTACTTTCAATTAATACACAGTAAACTATTGAAGTCCTGTTTGGTTTTCAGCGCTGTCAAAATAAAAGTCCCGCTTCCGACACTTAAAGGGAAAGTTCACCCAAAAATGTGAATTCTGTCATCATTTACTCACCCTCATGTCGTTCCAAACCTGTAAGACTTTTGTTTATCTTCGAAACACAGATCGTGTCTCTTCAGAAAATTTGGACTAAACAGCTCAATCCATATGGATTAGATTTACGATCTCTTTTATGAACTTTCTGAAGCGTCAAAGTGGTAGTTGCGTAGCCGGTCAGTGGAGGCACCGAAATCACTCAGATTTCATTAAAATATCTTAATTTGTGTTGTGAAGATCAATGAAAGTCTTACGCATTTGTAAGGACATGAGGTTGAGTAATTAATTTTTTGGGTGAACTATCCCTTTAAGGCTTGATATACTTCAAGCGAAATCGAATAACGAACTGGTGTGACATCATTTTGAACAAAATCAGGCCAAAACAAAAGTTTGTTTGGAGGTTATTTCGGGAGTTCAAAACAGCTCCCCAAAGTGAACTTTCTGGAAAAAAAGTTTGCACCGACTGGTAAACGCCTTCGAACCACCATTGGTCTTTGTGGCAATGATGTAATAGGTAGATGTGGCTCTGAGGCTCCGCCTACTTTTATGCAGAAATCTTCTCCAGTTCATTTCTTCTGTTCAGTCCGTTGAGGTCAGATGCCTGCTTGCTTTAAAGCAATACATTGTATAAAGTGCTATATAAATAAACGTAACATCCACATCTCTATGATCAGATGCTTTCTTAACTAAGCATATATAACTTCCAATAATGTTATTTTTGATATTAAACAAAGTCTAAGCTTTCAAAATTCTGTCTATTTTATAAAGAAATTCAAACAAATGTGGTTTTGACACTCTTTAGATCGCAGTAGCCACTCCATGATCATCTCTTATTCTTTACTACTAGTTACAGCACAGAATAAACATGTATGAACAGAGATGTTGACAGATACTGAAAAGGCATTAGTGAAGAACGTAAAACAGTATATCTGGGCCAAACAGAAAAACGTTTTGGCTGAAAATTAATTATATATATATATTAAATTAATAATTAATAAATATTATAAAATAATATAAAATAGAATAAATAAAATAGAATAAATAATTAAATTAAATATAAATAAATAATATAATAATATATATATAATACATTTTTAAAAATTACATAAATAAATAAATAAATAAATAAAGTCAAGCATGGGGATATATCGGTCAACCAGCAAAAACTAACTTTTAATTTAATTTGCATCATTACACCATCATGTTCTGGTCATAATTCAATATATAACAAATAAAATTCACACTTATGACAGGGCATTCGCCAGCACCGCCATTGGAAAAATGTACGAGGTCAATAAGCATAGCGCAGTCACATTTTAGTATTTTGTTCAAATTCCTCGCTGAAAGAGGACAATAGGATTACAAGGGCTTAATCCAACAAAAAGCAACAAACAGGGCAAAAGGTTAATGGGGTGATCAAGCTTTTCTGGGTGACACGTTTTTTTTTCGGCCCACGTATAGAGCATGTAGACAGACAGGTAAGGGCAACACCCTCCATTATTCTACAAAGACTGAGAGATTGAGTTCTTGTTTCGGGGGTCGTATGTCACCATTATACGCGAGCGAACGTCGTTTCCCACACTTTTTTGCCTGATTTATGGGGCTTTAGGTTTCAGTTATTTGACAAAAGGAAAAGACGTTTAGGCTAATAATGGCAGTAATTCTTGGCTTTCATGCATTGAGTCACAGACGTCTTGTTTCGCGTGAAAAGATTTACCCAGCATGCCGCTGAGCCAGATAGCGAGATCCTCCTGCATGGGTACCAGCGTTGCTTCGTGCCGCACGGCCAACCACTGGTCATACTGGAACACATCAGCCAAACCGGGGCCGGGACGGGGAGACCGCAGGCTGCGAGGGCTCTGTAACGGGACATCGAACTTCTCGCCAAACCAAGCCTGAGGCAGAAAGAGGAAGAGAAGCTCAGCATGCGCACATATAGAAACACACTCAACTGAGACACAAAACTGTGTGTCGGGCCACAATGACCCCTCACACAGATTCCACGCTCCCTCTCCGGAAAGAGGGACACCCTGCTGAAATCAGGACAGTCATCAAAGTTAAGACTAACAAGCATGACTAATCAAATATAAAACTTACACAAGGAGGAGAGGGATTCAACAACAACATTTAGACAAAACTAGTGATGCACAAACATTTCTGAAATCATTGAACAAAACTGTGACGATTATTTATTACTTCTTTGATGGTGTCATTAGCTATGTTTCCATCCACCATTTTTTTTATAAGGATGCACCGATATTAAAATTTTGGCCGATAACCGGTAATTCTTTATATCTGAAAGCCGATATATTGGCCAATAACTCTAAATCCAAATTTTTATATAATTTTTAAGAGCCTGATTACAAAAACAAAAGTCTCAACAATTAAAAGCCATGTCCCAAGCACACAATTATAATTTTAATAAGCCTATAAATTACAGACTGTGCATGTTGCACTTTTTTTAAAGTGATTTCAATCATATTTCAAGCAATTCAAAATCATCATGATGAACGCTGAAGGAAATAATCCATTATTTATCGGCTACATCAGCCACATGTTCTTATCGGGCTGATAATGATAACATTAAAAATGAACATATATCGGCCGATACCGATATGGTGGCCAATGCGCTGTGCATCCCTACTTTTTTATGCAAATTTTAAGATATTGCATATAAAACCAAACTGCTGTATGGAACGCCAAGATGCTCATAAATTCTAAAAATGTGCACAAAAAAAACATATGCACTGAAGCGGATAACTGTGGCCGATATATTGTGCATGCCTACTTCATGCACATTTTAGGATATTGCATAAATAACAAACTGCTGTATGAAACACCAAGATGCTCATAAATTCAAAAAAATGTGCACAAATAATAATTTATTATCTGATAAGATGACGCGCGGAAACACATTTTTACCAAGTAAATCCCTTGATGCGCAAAAAAAAAAAACCCTCACGTGACTTTGCCGCCTTATGTGACTGGATAACTGGACTAACCAGCAGATCAATTCCATGGCACAAGATCTCAAAATGTTATTTACTTATTCTGAAATGCCTGAGCCAAAGTATGACATCAAAATGGTTCGGTAAAATGAAAAGCTTTTCACACAAATGCGTTCCCAAACACCAGGCATCCAAACAAGATTTCGTTTATTGCGTTTTGTCCGCTCTCTGAAGTCATTTATGAGTATGACGGGATGGAAACGGTGCTTTGTTCGCAAATGTTTTATGGAATATTACAATTTTGCTCAGCAGTTAAATTCGCAACTTTGTATGAAAACAGCTAATGTCTATATCATGCAGTCAACTTGTGTCAGCTGTGTGGACACTAGCACTGGGTTGATTATATCGATTTCCAATTTTTAAATCATAAAACCACAATAATGAAATTCAAACCAATTTGGTTTTGATGCTCTAATGTGGCATGCTGGATCACAGTAGCCATGAACCGATCAACTCTTCCTCTATACTACTAGTTACAGCACAAAATAAACACTTCAGAGTGTACGTAAAACTTACTGAAATGTATCATCGCTCAATTTAGCGTTTCAACCACGTAAAGACGTCAGTAAAACAGCTTGTGAAAAATTTTACGTAACGTTACATTTACCTCAGAAAGCCATTTAAATGTGTTGATATAAAAACTGCCTTATGTGCAATTTTTATATACAACTTTTGATTTGAGCTTTAATTTTTTGGTTTTGGTATAAAAACATTTCGGTGCATCATTAGACAAGGTTTATTTGCACTTCACACAAGTTAAATACTTGTGTTTAAGTATTTAAACAAACCCTTAACCACGAGTAAGAGCAATATTAATAGTGATGCTTTAGCAAATACCATTAACAACATCTAATTTCTGTCTCACATTCATGTGGCCCCTTAGAGACTGAGGCGGAACATCTGTTTGAGCATGAATCCTGTCGTTCCCACACATGCATCAAACTCCCAGGAGGAACAGAGCGAGCGAGAGCTTCAGGCTCCTACTAACACACATATGGAGCGTTTCTTCTGCTCGCGCACAAAGCATGACTAATAAACGGGAAAGTGTTTGCATGGGGGGTTGTTCTGTTCATATTATATAAAAGACATCCAAGATTACAATTCCATAGCAGATTACGGTCAGCTCAGCTCTGATAAGTTTTATTGAATGTTAATCTTTGCTTTTGGACAGTTAACTCAAAGCAAACACCTCCGCCTGTCTGGGGTGTTCAATATCACATGCAGAGTTTCAAATGCATCTGACATTACATAATGTGGTCAGTTCACACATGAAATCAGATATAGCACATATGCTGAATTACCCATCAGTTCTGATTCAGGCAGGATGGTATGGAAGCTTGTTTCCGCCACAGAATAAAAAATTTTTTTTAAAAGGTATTTGCGACTTTAACTCTATACCAAGCGATTCCGACTCTATACCACGCGATTCAGAATTTATCTCCCGCGATTCCGACTCTATACCACGCGATTCAGAATTTATGTCCCGCGATTCCCACTCTATACCACGCGATTCAGAATTTATGTCCCGCGATTCCGACTCTATACCACGCGATTCAGAATTTATCTCCCGCGATTCCGACTCTATACCAAGCGATTCCGACTCTATACCACGCGATTCAGAATTTATCTCCCGCGATTCCGACTCTATACCAAGCGATTCCGACTCTATACCACGCGATTCCGAATTTATCTCCCGCGATTCCGACTCTATACCACGCGATTCAGAATTTATGTCCCGCGATTCCGACTCTATACCAAGCGATTCCGACTCTATACCACGCGATTCTGAATTTATCTCCCACCATTCCGACTCTATACCACGCGATTCAGAATTTATCTCCCGCGATTCTGACTCTATACCAAGCGATTCCGACTCTATACCACGCGATTCAGAATTTATCTCCCACCATTCCGACTCTATACCACGCGATTCAGAATTTATCTCCCGCGATTCCGACTCTATACCACGCGATTCAGAATTTATCTCCCGCGATTCTGACTCTATACCAAGCGATTCAGAATTTATCTCCCGCGATTCCGACTCTATACCAAGCGATTCCGAATTTATCTCCCGCAATTCCGACTCTATACCACGCGATTCAGAATTTCTCTCCCGCGATTCCGACTCTATACCACGCGATTCAGAATTTATCTCCCACCATTCCGACTCTATACCACGCGATTCAGAATTTATCTCCCGCGATTCCGACTCTATACCAAGCGATTCCGAATTTATCTCCCGCAATTCCGACTCTATACCACGCGATTCAGAATTTCTCTCCCGCGATTCCGACTCTATACCACGCGATTCAGAATTTATCTCCCGCGATTCCGACTCTATACCACGCGATTCAGAATTTATCTCCCGCGATTCCGACTCTATACCAAGCGATTCCGACTCTATACCACGCGATTCAGAATTTATCTCCCACCATTCCGACTCTATACCACGCGATTCAGAATTTATCTCCCGCGATTCCGACTCTATACCAAGCGATTCCGAATTTATCTCCCGCAATTCCGACTCTATACCACGCGATTCAGAATTTATCTCCCGCGATTCCGACTCTATACCACGCGATTCAGAATTTCTCTCCCGCGATTCCGACTCTATACCACGCGATTCCGAATTTATCTCCCGCGATTCCGACTCTATACCACGCGATTCCGAATTTATCTCCCGCGATTCCGACTCTATACCACGCGATTCCGAATTTATCTCCCGCGATTCCGACTCTATACCACGCGATTCCGACTCTATACCACGCGATTCCGAATTTATCTCCCGCGATTCCGACTCTATACCACGCGATTCCGAATTTCTCTCCCGCGATTCCGACTCTATACCACGCGATTCAGAATTTCTCTCCCGCGATTCCGACTCTATACCACGCGATTCAGAATTTATCTCCCGCGATTCCGACTCTATACCACGCGATTCCGACTCTATACCACGCGATTCCGAATTTATCTCCCGCGATTCCGACTCTATACCACGCGATTCCGAATTTATGTCCCGCGATTCCAACTCTATACCACGCGATTCAGAATTTATGTCCCGCGATTCCGACTCTATACCACGCGATTCAGAATTTATCTCCCGCGATTCCGACTCTATACCACGCGATTCAGAATTTATGTCCCGCGATTCCGACTCTATACCACGCGATTCAGAATTTATGTCCCGCGATTCCAACTCTATACCACGCGATTCAGAATTTATGTCCCGCGATTCCGACTCTATACCACGCGATTCAGAATTTATGTCCCGCGATTCCGACTCTATACCACGCGATTCAGAATTTATCTCCCGCGATTCCGACTCTATACCACGCGATTCAGAATTTATGTCCCGCGATTCCGACTCTATACCACGCGATTCAGAATTTATGTCCCGCGATTCCGACTCTATACCACGCAATTCAGAATTTATCTCCCGCGATTCCGACTCTATACCACGTGATTCAGAATTTATGTCCCGCGATTCCAACTCTATACCACGCGATTCCGAATTTATCTCCCGCGATTCCGACTCTATACCACACGATTCAGAATTTATCTCCCGCGATTCCGACTCTATACCACGCGATTCAGAATTTCTCTCCCGCGATTCCGACTCTATACCACGCGATTCAGAATTTCTCTCCCGCGATTCCGACTCTATACCACGCGATTCAGAATTTCTCTCCCGCGATTCCGACTCTATACCACGCGATTCAGAATTTATCTCCCGCGATTCCGACTCTATACCACGCGATTCCGAATTTATCTCCCGCGATTCCGACTCTATACCACGCGATTCCGAATTTATCTCCCGCGATTCCGACTCTATACCACGCGATTCAGAATTTATGTCCCGCGATTCCAACTCTATACCACGCGATTCAGAATTTATGTCCCGCGATTCCGACTCTATACCACGCGATTCAGAATTTATGTCCCGCGATTCCGACTCTATACCACGCGATTCAGAATTTATCTCCCGCGATTCCGACTCTATACCACGCGATTCAGAATTTATGTCCCGCGATTCCGACTCTATACCACGCGATTCAGAATTTATGTCCCGCGATTCCGACTCTATACCACGCAATTCAGAATTTATGTCCCGCGATTCCGACTCTATACCACGCAATTCAGAATTTATGTCCCGCGATTCCGACTCTATACCACGCGATTCCGACTCATCCCACGATTCCGACTCTATACCACACGATTCAGAATTTATGTCCCGCAATTCCCACTCTATACCACGCGATTCAGAATTTATGTCCCGCGATTCCGACTCTATACCACGTGATTCCGACTCCTTATCCCACGATTCCGACTCCTTATCCCGCGATATTCTGACTTTATAACTCACAATTCTGAGAAAAAAAGTCACTCACGACTGTGAGATTAAAAAAAAGCAATGTTTTAAAATGTTTTATTCTGTGGCGGAAACAAGCTTCCATAGGATGGTGTAAAATAAACAATACAAATCCGTTTGGAATGTTCAGCAGATTCAAAAATTCAAAAGCTGGAAAAAGAATAACATTTAAATATTCAACCTATCAGTGGCTCGCAAAACACATCTGTTGAGATGCAGGATCTTGTCCCACGGTTTCAAAAAGCATGCAAAAGCATGAAACAAGGCATAGAATTGTACCTGCAAACCAGCCTGAACCGCCATCCTTAGTTACAAGAAAGATTCACGTCCACATTCTGAAAAAGAGAGAGACAGATACTGTTAGAAACAGACACACCAGCTCAGACGCGCCAGTTATTTCCTGTAAAAACACACACTTTACTCATCTTAAACTCTGTTTGTCCCATCACAGGATGGATAATCACCTGCAGCTTATTGTTAAAATAATTTTTAATAATGCCCCACCTCCAAAAAATACCCCAAAATCAAATAAAGAATGAGGAAAAAAACTAATCACTGTGACCGAATACCAGACAGAAAGAAGGAAGATTAAGACAGTTCAGTCAACATAAGCACAGCTGAGGAAACAAAGCAAATGCCTCCTTTCACCAAACACACACGCACACACACACACGCTGTCAGTGACACGCTCATGTGAATCCAAAAACCTCCATCTCCATCAGACCACAGCGAGACGCTCACCTGAGAAACACACTCAGAAGAATCCAGTCCACCTGACACACCTGAACACAGTAAATCCTAACACACACTCCTGCAACAACTCGCTGACAGAGGATATGAGCGCGAGAAGGAGGGGAGGAAACAGAGATTGACTAATGAAGCCGCTCAGCAAACCCCCCATCCAATCCCAGCCAAGCATTTACAATGGGCCTATTGTTACAACCCCCTCGATCAAACACTCAAACACACACACACACACACACACAGTCCAAGGTTCACTCACTCGCAAACTGCACAGTCCTTCACAACAAACTCCTCCATGACAGCGCACAAAAGAATCTGAACATTTTTTGAAGGGCACCCGAGAGAACCAACAATCGCTCTCTCTCTTCGGCCAGACACAGAATACCACAGAGAGAGAACGGGAGTTAATTACTGGAGGAACAGCATGAGAGCTCGAATCAAGTCCGTCTTCTGTGCACTTCAAGCCCACAGAATGTCACACGGCGGAGGAGATGAGAAACAGCAGAGGACACACACAAAACCCAGAATTGATGGCTGTGGCTTATGAAGTGGGTGGCAGTGTGGCTCCGGGTCTCAAGGGCCACATTCCTCCGTCAGAACATAACGGCCGGTGGAAAGAGTCTGTCACTAACGGACACGCGTCTGACCCGCTCGGTGTTTATTTACAACAGAATGTGTTGCTAAAATCCACGACGTCTCTTTAAAGGGGGGGAAAGGGTTGTTCCTCCTCCCTTAAATGTAAAAAACATAGTCATCATTTACTCACTCTCATGTTGTTCCAAAACACGCAATTATCGTTTCTCAGACAAGCAGGTATTTAGCAGATTAGCAGATAAGTAGATAGTGACTAATAGCTGCCCAAATAATGATGTTAAATTAACTATTGTATGGTAAAAACACACAAATACACACACACACGCACAAATGCACACACACAAATGCACACACACAAACACAAATGCGCACACAAACACAAATGCACACACACACACAAATGCACACACACACATGCACACACACAAATGCGCACACACAAATGCACACACACAAACAAATGCACACACACAAACAAATGCACACACACACACACACACACAAATGCACACACACACACACACACACACACACACACACACACACACACACACAAATGCACACACACACACAAATGCACACACACACACACACACACACACAAATACACACACACACACACAAATACAAATACACACACACACATATACAAATACACACACACACACACATATACAAATACACACACACACACATATACAAATACACACACACACACATATACAAATACACACACACACACACATAAATACAAATACACACACACACACACACACATACATATACATATATATATATATATATATATATATATATATAAAAGAGAATATAAAAATGATTCTCAAAAGCAGACAATGACAAATGGATGTCAAACTTCAGAACAAAAAAAGTATCAGAAAAATACATAGTGACTTAGTTAAAATTAACTATTGTATAACCATTTTGTGGCTTCAGAAAATCTAGTACATGAGTCTGGATTGGTTTTGTAATGTCCTGTAGCTTGAAAGTCCCCGGACACTGTTGGAATTTTAAAACACTTCACAATTCTATTTCCTTTTAGGTTCCAAACATTTGAAACAATATTACATAAACGGTGACAGAATTCTAATTTTTAACTTTCAGTCCAAACCAGAGTAACCTCTTAGCAGATGATTTGCTCGTATAAACGGCATCCTGATGAAAGACACGCCCACAAAAACAGGACCAAATAAAGACGGTGACTTTTCTTGCAAAAATGAGGCTGGGCAGAACAAAGCATCCTAACGTTGTAATCCCACTATAATGAACGTCTGTGTGTGAGTTACAGACGATTTGTTGCTTTAATTAAATGCAACAACACAAAGGAAGCGAGGGCTGGGGTGTCCACATGGTTCCTCGGGTCATCACATAATCACGTAAGAGGATCCAGACGCATCCCCGTTGGCCTGCTGCTCCTCCTCCCTCTAGACGTGAGCCGACACGTGGCACATGCATGTATGCATGGGTGTTTGTTTGTATACGTGCACCAGTGGCTCGCACATGGGTCCCAAAAAAGCCGGCCATCAATCAAAGCCCCTCCCCTTCCTGCTCTTTTGTGGTTTTGGTTGTGATCTTAATTGGCCTGTCAGTTGCTTTCATTAGTAGGCAGACCTCTCAACACACACACACACACAAACAGAATTAATGGTCCCGGAGAGGATGGGAGTCCGATAAACCATGGCTCAGAAGCCCATCCCCCGTAAACCAGATTAAAACCCCTCTTATACGCCTGCCACAAGCTCCGGATCAGTCTAAAACAATGCACACCTCACAGTACTTCTGCTGAATTATAAAATAAGGGTTAGGATTTGGGGAAAATAACCCCAAATGAACAGTGAGACACGTACTGAAGGTGGGCAGTAAGACAAATTCAGTATATTCAGCAAGAGACACCAGCTACGTCTTGAAATCTAGTGAGCTGCCTACATAGACAGCATCAGATGCATTCTGTTCCATATGGAAGCTCGTTTTCGACACAGAATAAAACAATTTAAAAGATAATTGTCTTTTCATCTCTTTATCTTTTTATCTCAGAATTCTGACTTTCTTAAAAAATAATAAAAGGTATTAAATCAGAATTGCACGATATAAACTCGCAATTGCGGGAAAAATAAAGTGTTGCGACTCTGCGGCCCTCGCGACTGCGACTCTGCGGCCCCCGCGACTGCGACTCTGCGGCCCCCGCGACTGCGACTCTGCGGCCCCCGCGACTGCGACTCTGCGGCCCCCGCGACTGCGACTCTGCGGCCCCCGCGACTGCGACTCTGCGGCCCCCGCGACTGCGACTCTGCGGCCCCCGCGACTGCGACTCTGCGGCCCCCGCGACTGCGACTCTGCGGCCCCCGCGACTGCGACTCTGCGGCCCCCGCGACTGCGACTCTGCGGCCCCCGCGACTGCGACTCTGCGGCCCTCGCGACTGCGACTCTGCGGCCCTCGCGACTGCGACTCTGCGGCCCTCGCGACTGCGACTCTGCGGCCCTCGCGACTGCGACTCTGCGGCCCCCGCGACTGCGACTCTGCGGCCCCCGCGACTGCGACTCTGCGGCCCCCGCGACTGCGACTCTGCGGCCCCCGCGACTGCGACTCTGCGGCCCCCGCGACTGCGACTCTGCGGCCCCCGCGACTGCGACTCTGCGGCCCCCGCGACTGCGACTCTGCGGCCCCCGCGACTGCGACTCTGCGGCCCCCGCGACTGCGACTCTGCGGCCCTCGCGACTGCGACTCTGCGGCCCTCGCGACTGCGACTCTGCGGCCCTCGCGACTGCGACTCTGCGGCCCTCGCGACTGCGACTTTATATCTCGTAATTGCGACTATATCACGCAATTCAGACTTTATTCAGAGTTTGTATCACGCAATTACGAGAAAAAACACCAGAATTGTGAGATGAGAAGCACATTACCTTTTATTTATTATTCTGTGCCAGAAACAAGCTTCCATAGTTTGTGACGCCCAGTCAGAGTGACGCCCAAGAAATGTTCGAACATGCTTACAATTACCCAAAATGCTGTCTAGTTAGGCAGATCACTAGGTTTTGAGACAATCATTTGGTCACCAAGACAGGGGTCAAATAATTGAGACACAATAGGCTTTAGAGAATCATAAGTGTAATCCCTATTGAAAAGAAGAGGGGAAAAACTACTTTCTCATGCTTCTACAATTACAAAACAAAGCAGCGTTTGACCAAAACAAAGCTGACTGTCGGATCAACGCAGCTCAACATAATGACCTCACCGCAATGATTCAGAAATAAAATATCCACAATTGCATGCCAATCTACAACGTCTAAAACATAAAACTCTTCAGGGTTGCATTTCCCAAAAGCATCATAAGCCAGTAGTTGGTAGAAACCATGGTGCCAATATATGAGTTTA
Organism: Rhinogobio ventralis; assembly: GCA_039654625.1. Lineage (NCBI taxonomy): Eukaryota > Metazoa > Chordata > Actinopteri > Cypriniformes > Gobionidae > Rhinogobio > Rhinogobio ventralis. Next base: position 2,207,194 of record CM077207.1, read on the forward strand.
TTACAAGTACAGGCAGCTCTCTAAAGAAGTCGATTAACAGGCACTTGAAAACCTCTACGGCACAATGTAAACAGAAGCCGTTGTCATGGTGATGCAATGGCATGTTATAAGACACTAACAACTAACCAGAGGGTCTGCTGCACCCCCCGTCCCACTAATCATCTGCTGGGTCATTAATAAACGAACAGTAATCCAAGATTCATAACAATGACCAGCATGTGCACCAGAGATCATGGGAAATTAATCCCAGCATTCATTTATTTCAGGATTTCCCCCCCTTTACCCCCCTCTGAAGCTCAAAAACCCCCTGATGCCACGTATCAGGCAGATGGTTGGTAAAGTTGCAGGAAATTGGGTGTTTTGGGGGCAGCTGACATGTGCTAGTGTTCACACAAACAACCACAGAAATAAAGCAAGCATGAAATGAAAATTCACATCATTTTCTAAATGCATGTTTTAGATCTTATTGTGAACAAACATAAGTGCATTTTCTTGACCTCAAAAAGACCTTTATATTTTTATCCCATAACTGGACCAAAACGTCAGACGATGTTTGTTATATTAGGATATACGTAACAATGCAGAAAAAATCAATTTGCAGTCATAAAACATTAAAAAAGCTCTTTTATTTGGCACTCATGTAATGGTTTCCTTAGTAGTTGATTAATGGGTCTTTCCCAATGTTCAATGCCAACACCGATACTCTTGAGATCAGGGTGGCAGATAACCATTCAAATTACAACATTTATATACAAAACAATTTAATAATGATAAAATGAGATTGAGACAAAACAGTGGAAAATCTATAAATAGATACTCGTTTTACCTGATATTTACTCATGTATTATATAGGGTTGGGTAAAAAAAACATCAGAAAATCCATTCAATGTCCAAAAACTTGTCAGTCAATTAGAAAAATGAACTAAGAGAGGAGCATTTTGATAAATACACCGATCAGGCATATTATGACCACCTTCCTAATATTGCGTTGGTCCCCCTTTCGCTGCCAAAACAGCCCTGACCCGTAGAGGCATGGTTAGCAGCAGATCCTTTAAGTCCTGTAAGTTGCGATGTGGATCGGACTTGTTTGTTCAGCACATCCCACAGATGCTCGATTGGATTGAGATCTGGGGAATTTGGAGGCCAAGTCAACGCCTCAAACTCGTTGTTGTGCTCCTCAAACCATTCCTGAAGCATTTGTGCTTTGTGGCAGGAGCATTATCCTGCTGGAAGAGCCACAGCCACCAGGGAATACCGTTTCCATGAAAGGCTGTACATGGTCTGCAACAATGCTTAGGTAGGTGGTACGTGTCAAAGTAACATCCACATGGATGGCAGGACCCAAGGTTTCCCAGCAGAACATTGCTCAAAGCATCACACTGCCTCCGCCAGCTTGCCTTCTTCCCATAGTGCATCCTGGTGCCATGTGTTCCCCAGGTAAGCCACGCACACGCACCCGGCCATCCACGTGATGTAAAAGAAAACGTGATTCATCAGACCAGGCCACCTTCTTCCATTGCTCCGTGGTCCAGTTCTGATGCTCACGTGCCACTGTTGGTGCTTTCGGCGGTGGACAGGGGTCAGCATGGGCACCCTGACTGGTCAGCCGCTATGCAGCCCCATACGCAACAAACTGAGATGCACTGTGTATTCTGACACCTTTCTATCAGAACCAGCATTAACTTCTTGAGCAATCTGAGCTCCAGTAGCTCGTCTGTTTGATCGGACCACACGGGTCAGCCTTCGCTCCCCACGTGCATCAATGAGCCTTGGCCGCCCATGACCCTGTCTCCGGTTCTCTACTGTTCCTTCCTTGGAGCACTTTTGATAGATCCTGACCACTGCAGACCGGGAACACCCCACAAGAGCTGCAGTTTTGGAGATGCTCTGACCCAGTCGTCCAGCCATCACAATTTGGCCCTTGTCAAACTCGCTCAAATCCTTACGCTTGCCCATTTTTCCTGCTTCTAACACATCAACTTTGAGAGCAAAATGTTCACTTGCTGCCTAATATATCCCACCCACTTTTTTGTTATGTACTGAGCCTGATAGGCCAAAATGAATCGATATTGAATCGAAATATAATCGAATTGGTGTCAACGCCCAGTCCTAGTATTGTATTATCCATTGATATGGTTGTCCAGATATCAGCTGAATACCAGTATTGTCATTGTACGATGCTTAAAATAAAAGCGTCTACTCCGTAAAGTTATTCACAACATAGCACAAAAGAATAATTCAGCTTCCTGAAATGTTTTTCTGGCACATTCAATCTGTTAACAGCACTTCAGCATGACCGAGAAAGTCTTTGGTGATAAACAGAATTCCCTGCCAGAGCTCAAGGACATGCTGAAACCTTTATGGCTGTAGTTCCCATCAGGAAACACCTGCAGTTTCCCCTCCTCTGTATATCCAGCACACATCTCTGGAAGTATAATACTCAGATACAGGAGCATCCTGAGGATGAATAGGAGGCAACATGTTTGGGCAGTTTGACTGTCCCTGTAGAAACATGTCTATCTGTCACTCACACAGACACAGACAGTTGAATATTTCAAGATATTAACTCAAACCATTAGGATATGCTCGTAAGCTCAAATATGCATATCTCGAAAATATCTCATATGTTTTACATTTTCCATGGAAAAGCCATGCAACTTCCTTGCTAAGAATCCTACTCTTTCAGTATAACTACTAAACATACACAACAACAGAGACCGTCTTTCATCCCTTAAGTCTGGTTTGTTGACATTTCATTTCCCTTTTTGAGGAAATTCTTCAGATACTCTCCAGATAAACAAAGTCCCCACTTTCACTAACTCCTGGGGGTTTGGGTTGGAAAAAAAGAAACAACATGCATACACTCACCAGGGTTAAATGCGTTTGTTTAGTTGTCTCAGTAACTAGTTGTTTCTCTTCAGTTGGCTGAGTTTGATCCACGTTTCGCTCCACGTTTCGCTCCACGGCTGCAAGGGCGGGCGGGCGTGCGCGCGTGGGTGCGTGGACGCGCATCAGATGAAGCTCGGCTGCTTTTCCTCCACGCGACTTGGAATGTTCAGTTGAGAGGGATTCGCGGTTCAAAACAGCCAATCAGAGCGCACATTCAGAAGCCTCAATGGAAAGGGGCGGGGACATGAAAGCAGGTGGGCGGGGACGTGAGAGCAGGTGGGCGTCATTCTTTTAATGCAGAACATTACACCACTGGAGAAAAAAAAAGAGAAATTCAGAAGAAATTAACATAACATGGTCGATAAAAATCCCTCCTTTTTCCTCTATTCCCTCCCTAATCTAGTTTGTGCTACTCTAAGCAATGTCCAAAACTTAGTATTTCGTAGTAGTTGTAAGTCGCTTTAGATAAAAGCGTCTGCTAAAGGAATAAATGTAAATATATATTAGCTATTGTGTTTATATATATATATATATATATATATATACACTGATCAGGCATAACATTATGAGAGGTGAAGTGAAGTGAATAACACTGATGATCTCTTCATCACCTGTTAGTGGGTGGGATATATTAGGCAGCAAGTGAACATTTTGTCCTCAAAGTTGATGTGTTAGAAGCAGGAAAAATGGGCAAGCGTAAGGATTTGAGCGAGTTTGACAAGGGACAAATTGTGATGGCTAGACGACTGGGTCAGAGCATCTCCAAAACTGCAGCTCTTGTGGGGTGTTCCCGGTCTGCAGTGGTCAGGATCTATCAAAAGTGCTCCAAGGAAGGAACAGTGGAGAACTGGAGACAGGGTCATGGACGGCCAAGGCTCATTCAGCAGGATAATGCTCCTGCCACAAAGCAAAAATGGTTCAGGAATGGTTTGAGGAGCACAACAACGAGTTTGAGGTGTTGACTTGGCCTCCTAATTCCCCAGATCTCAATCCAATCGAGCATCTGTGGGATGTGTCCGATCCATGGAGGCCCCACCTCGCAACTTACAGGACTTAAAGGATCTGCTGCTAACATCTTGGTGCCAGATATCACAGCACACCTTCAGGGGTCTAGTGGAGTCCATGCCTCAACAGATCAGGGCCGTTTTGGCAGCAAAACCAACACAATATTAGGAAGATGGTCATAATGTTATGCCTGATCGGTGTATATATATATATACACTCACCTAAAGGATTATTAGGAACACCATACTAATACTGTGTTTGACCCCCTTTCGCCTTCAGAACTGCCTTAATTCTACGTGGCATTGATTCAACAAGGTGCTGAAAGCATTCTTTAGAAATGTTGGCCCATATTGATAGGATAGCATCTTGCAGTTGATGGAGATTTGTGGGATGCACATCCAGGGCACGAAGCTCCCGTTCCACCACATCCCAAAGATGCTCTATTGGGTTGAGATCTGGTGACTGTGGGGGCCATTTTAGTACAGTGAACTCATTGTCATGTTCAAGAAACCAATTTGAAATTATTCGAGCTTTGTGACATGGTGCATTATCCTGCTGGAAGTAGCCATCAGAGGATGGGTACATGGTGGTCATAAAGGGATGGACATGGTCAGAAACAATGCTCAGGTAGGCCGTGGCATTTAAACGACTCATCAGACCAGGCAACATTTTTCCAGTCTTCAACTGTCCAATTTTGGTGAGCTCGTGCAAATTGTAGCCTCTTTTTCCTATTTGTAGTGGAGATGAGTGGTACCCGGTGGGGTCTTCTGCTGTTGTAGCCCATCCGCCTCAAGGTTGTGCGTGTTGTGGCTTCACAAATGCTTTGCTGCATACCTCGGTTGTAACGAGTGGTTATTTCAGTCAAAGTTGCTCTTCTATCAGCTTGAATCAGTCGGCCCATTCTCCTCTGACCTCTAGCATCAACAAGGCATTTTCTCCCACAGGACTGCCGCATACTGGATGTTTTTCCCTTTTCACTCTAGAAATGGTTGTGCGTGAAAATCCCAGTAACTGAGCAGACTGTGAAATACTCAGACCGGCCCGTCTGGCACCAACAACCATGCCACGCTCAAAATTGCTTAAATCACCTTTCTTTCCCATTCTGACATTCAGTTTGGAGTTCAGGAAATTGTCTTGACCAGGACCACACCCCTAAATGCATTGAAGCAACTGCCATGTGATTGGTTGATTAGATAATTGCATTAATGAGAAATTGAACAGGTGTTCCTAATAATCCTTTAGGTGAGTGTAGATATATATAGCTAATACATAATATAGAAAATACCAGTGAGTGCCAATGATAGATCAAATAAATATTACTCCTTAAAAAAAGTTATTAATAATTATAATAATAAATATATAATATATATTAACAATAATATAATAATATTATTATTATTAATAATAATTAAATAATTACTAAATAATTAATTTAAACTTTGGAAGGAAAATGTCATGTAATTCTAGTGTTAATGATATATTGAAATATTTAAGATCTGTCTGTGAAGGGTTATTATCCATATGACAATGCATTTGTGTTTCTGTCATTGTGATTTGGCTGTGTCGGAAAGTGAGTGTGAACAGCCAAAAGTCCCAAAATGCTCAAAATAACTTAAGGCAGCAGGAAAACAACTTTGAATGATTCCTCTATGATTATTAAACTGGATATTGGATATAATATTGAGTCATAATCACAAGGCAGGATTTGTTTGCACGGGTAAAATCTGATTAAACCCTCTGGATCACATTGGGGATTAAACTAGCCTCTCTCCATTTATAAACCCCCTCAAAAACAGTTAATAAAAGAACATTAGCAGCTTTATAATGGCATTTTGAGGCCAGAAACGTCTAGAGAATATTAGGTTTCACCAAAGGTATTTGCGTATTTTACAGTAATAAACATTCATATTACTAATCGCAGTTTAAAACATTCAGAAAGTGTGTCTATTGCGCCTTCATGTGGACGGTGTGCTCGATAATGCAGGACGTTTGCGACTACATCTCCCATAAGTCCTTGCGCGTGACGTCAAGGCCGCGGCAACAGGAAGTGTTCTAACTGATCCGTTGCTGTAGAAAGGTAAGATACTATTTACATTCGTTTAAAATGATTCACGGTGCTTTTGGTAAATAAAATAAAGCATTACGTCTTTCTGCCTTCAGGTCAGAAGTTATTTACACGATCAAGCATTATATTATAACAATGGTTGGTTTATTTTCGTAGCTAGCTAATGCTAGGCTTCTACCAAAACATTTGACACTTCTGAAATACATTTGTTTTTTTATTTCAGAAAGGGACATTGATCAACATTCATGAATGTAAATGTACCCAAATTAGTCTTCATTGGTAGTCAGATGTTATTAGGCCTAAATCTAGAGAAAATAAAAGAAATAAGAGAGAACAACAGTAAAAGCAAAACCTGTAAAATACAATTAAAAAACAAAACCAAAAGCAATATATATGCATTTATGTAAGAAGAGAAAAAAAAACCAAGATACTGTTATGGGTTAAATAATATTAATAATAGTACAGTTATTAATAGTAATAATAGAGGAAGCAACATTAATGTTCACATTGTTGATCAAGACATATAATGTCTACATTTAAGCCAATAATGGCAGTAAAAGAGTCTTTCACTGATCTGATCATCTGTAGAGTATCAGACGTTGCTTATTGGCTGTTTTTCTGCACATACACTATATTGCCAAAAGTTTTGGGACGCTTGCCTTTACTTTAATGACATCCCATTCTTAATCCGTAGGGTTTAATATGGAGTTGGCCCACCCTTTGCAGCTATAACAGCTTTAACTCTTCTGGGAAGGCTTTCCACAAGGTTTAGGAGTGTGTTTATGGGAATTTTTGACCATTCTTCTAGAAGCGCATTTGTGAGGTCAGGCACTGATGTTGGACGAGAAGGCCTGGTTTGCAGTCTCCGTTCTAATTCATCCCAAAGGTGTTCTATCGGGATGAGGTCAGGACTCTGTGCAGGCCAGTCAAGTTCCTCCACACCAAACTCGCTCATCCATGTCTTTATGGACCGACGCTTTGTGCACTGGAGCGCAGGGAGGGACAGGAAGGGGCCATCCCCGAACTGTTCCCACAAGTTGGGAGCATGAAATTGTCCAAAATGTCTTGGTATGCTGAAGCATTAAGAGTTCCTTTCACTGGAACTAAGGGGCCAAGCCCAACCACTGAAAAAAACCCCCACCCCATAATCCCCCCTCCACCAAACTTTACACTTGACACAATGCAGTCAGGCAAGTGCCGTTATCCTGGCAACCGACAAACCCAGACTCGTCCATGGGATTGCCAGACAGAGAAGCGTGATTGGTCACTCCAGAGAACACGTCTCCACTGCTCTAGAGTCCAGTGGCGGCGTGCTTTACCCCACTGCATCCCACGCTTTGCATTGCACTTGGTGATGTAAGGCTTGGATGAGCTGCTCGGCCATAGAAACCCATTCCATGAAGCTCTCTACACACTGTTCTTGAGCTCATCTGAAGGCCACAGACGTTTGGAGGTCTGTAGCTATTGACTCTGCAGAAAGTTGGTGACTTCTGCGCACTGTGACCCTCAGCATGCGCTGACCCCGCTCTGTGATTTTAAGTGGCCTACCACTTCATGGCTGAGTTGCTGTTGTTCCCAATTGCTTCCACTTAGTTATAATCCCACTAACAGTTGAGCGTGGAATATTTAGTAGTGAGGAAGTTTCACAAATGGACTTATTGCACAGGTGGCAACCTATCACGGTACCACGCTTGAGTTCACTGAGCTCCTGAGAGCGACCTATTCTTTCACAAATGTTTGTAGAAGTGTCTGCATGCCTAGTGCTTGATTTATACACCTGTGGCCATGAAGTGATTGGAACGATTCAATGATTTGGAGGGGCGTTCCAATACTTTTGGCAATAGTGTTTTAATATATTCATGACACCAAGTCAGTCCAAGTGTGTTTCTTGTGCTTTTCAGGAATGACCTGTACACTTGAGAAGGTGCTGGCCGATGCCAAATCACTGGTGGAGAGACTCCGAGATCATGACAATGCTGCTGAGATCCTGATCGAACAAACCACACTGCTGAATAAGAGAGTGGAGGCCATGAAACAGGTATCATTGCTTGTTCTCAGTCTGCCCAATTAATAAAATCAAGTCTCATCCTCAGATTTCTTGTTCTCTCAGTATCAGGAAGAGATCGAGGTGTTGAACCAGGTGGCGAGACATCGGCCGCGCTCTACTCTGGTCATGGGAATCCAGCAGGAAAACAGGCAAATTCGGGAACTGCAGCATGAAAACAAAGGTGTGTTTGGAGGGTTTGCAACTGAAAGCTCAAGTTTTCTATCTAAATCCTCACGTCTCTCTTGACAGAGCTGCGCTCGTCGCTGGAGGAGCACCAGTCGGCGCTGGAGCTGATCATGAGCAAATACAGAGAGCAGGTGTTTCGCCTTCTGATGGCCAGCAAGAGGGATGATCCTGCTATAGTCACACAGCTCAGAGAACAGCACACTAATGTCAGTACCGCAGACGCTTTTTCTGAGGTTTACCCTAATGCTGGTGCTCAAATAGGCATTTAATGTGTTTATGTTGCAGGAGATGCAAGCGCACATTGAAAAAATAAATGAAATGGCCACGGTGATGAGGAAAGCCATCGAGGTGGATGAAGGGCGACTGTGTGAGGATGAGGAGAGAATCAAACGTCTGGCGGTGAGACTCACTAAATTTCACAAAACGAGTAATTAGTGCTGGGCGGTATGACCAAAAATTTATATCACGCTATTTTTCTAAATTATACCGGTTTCGCGGTACATGACTGTATTTTTTTCCCCATGCATGACCGGGTATTAACCGCATTTTCTACTGATTGAGAGAAGAAATACTGCAGTAGATTGACAAGAATGCCCTATTTTACTGTCATGATGAGTGAATATTGTAGAAAAATTCCACACGAGTTAATACAGGTTTGCAAAGCCCCACAAAATGATGCTGTGGGGAGACAACCAATAAAACACTCATTACAGACACATGAATATTAAAATATGAACACGGAGAGAAAAAACAAAGTTGAGGGCACCTTATGCATTTTAAAAATCTAACCCTATAACAACAAACTGCTAAAACGAGGGAGACACGCGGAAAAACATTTAAAAGGTCTAATAATATTTTCAATACATTTAAGAGCACTACAGTCTCTGAACAAACGACACACGTCAGTTTAACACAGAAAGAATAAAGCAGTTACTTTTGCCCATTCTTTGAATTGTCGGTCTACATCATTATCTTCGGTGTATCAGAATAATCCATCGTGTCATTGCGTGTCACGGCTGTATCAGTGTCCTTATTTGCACATATATTTAATTTGAAGAAGACGTGATTAAATATGTGCGCATACACTGCTGGTTCATGTTTAGAGCACTAGAGTATATGAAATATGTCCATAAAAAACTTAAATGTGCTCACTCCGGTCTGTATCTGATCTATGATCCACGTGGTGAGTGATACACTATGATACACTCATCGCGGCGCTCCGCGCAGAAATCGTTCTCTTGCGCGCACCGCGTGTTGTTTGAATTCTCCGCTGTAATGCGATCTCAAACATGCATTTTAGCCTGGGACTAGTTTTAAAGCCTTGTCTGTGAAACCTGGGGACTATGGAGTTGTGATATTATGGTTTATACGTGGATGTTATTCTGTTGCAGCTGGAGAATAGCGGTCTACGGGAGCTGTTGGGAATCAGCCGCGAGGCGTTTCTGGTGCTGAAGAGGGACGACACGTCTGACAGCACGTCTCTGTCGCCGCTGCTCTCCAGCACAGACGTCAGTCTGAGGAAGAGCTAAAGGCCGTCAGAGACTCAGAGTTTACAAACCAACATTCAGAGCTGCCCTACAAATCCCACAATCCTCCATGATGACCTCACACGCACTCACTGCGCTTCCTGGATGTCCATCAGCGATTGACGGCTGTCATGAGGGGTTTTGCAGGAAGGGCCAAACACTGGGATTCAATTACTTTTCCATCTCTCCATCATCATGGCTTCAGTCTGGAAAAGTCCAATGACCAAATTGACTGATTCAGCCATATGAAAACAATAATTTGTGGAATGACCTATAGGCAGATTGTGAATGATTACTTTACCTGAACATGGGACTTTGTAAAGGGAATGTCACAATGTGCCATTTTAATGAAAAAGCTTGTTTCTTTTTTGCTTCTTGTGTTTGTAACTGTTTTATGTGAGTATGAGCCGAAGTAGCATTGAAAGTGATTAAAACCGGTGAATGAACAGTGGCTGTTTCATTGGCTGATTTAATTCAGGATTTCCACCATCAATAATTTAGTGTATTTAAATATAGCAGTGCATGTTATTCCAAAGAAAAAACAGTTTGGAAATAACTTGTTCCACCTTTGAAATGAATGTCCTTTTCTGCTAAAGTATCACCAGAGTTATTATCGTTGGCTAAAACCTAAAAACTTTTCTGTTAATTGAAATAAATCTGAAATAAAATATAAATATTAGTAGAAAAACGTAAAATAAATGAATATTAAAAATGTTGCCTTGACAATATCAAGTGTAGTAATTAAGCTTAAAGGTGCAGTGTGTGAATTTTAGCGGCATCTAGCGGTGCCGACACAGGACAAAAATTTCGTCGGAGAGAGCAGAGAGTGACTAGCGAAGTTTGTCCGTTTAGGGCTACTGTAGAAACATAGCGGCACAAAATGGCGACTTCACTGTAAGGGGACCCGCGGTGTGTGTAGATAGAAACGGCTCGTTCTAAGGTAATAAAAACATAACGGCCTTTATACACCACTGAAAACATAGTTATGTATATTATAGATAGATCCTCCTAAATACTACACACTGCACCTTTAAATATATAAGTTAAGTATATATATAAGATACAAGTTAAATATATAACTTAAGTACTAAAATTATTAACTGTAAATAACTAAAACTGAAATTGTAATAATAAAATGAGAAGTGCATTACTAAAAATAACTAACATGAAAAATAAAAGTATATTAATGTAATTCAAAATATTAACAAAACTAAAATAACACTGCTACAAACTCTTCCAGATGGTTAAAATAAATTCCTGCTTGACATTTGTGTCATTCAATATCTTGTTTCACTCAATTACATCACAATATGCTCAGGAGCCATGTCAGGAACGCGGGAAATAGGGTTGTAAATGCAACGCAAATTTGTGTTCATTTACATTTAATCATGTTTAGCATTTAGTCATTTATTTGTAATAAACACTTTAAGTTCGCTATTTAAAAAGTGTTATTTGTACGATGAATTATGATTTTAAAACGCGCGCGCAGAGTGTGACGTCATATTGTGACCGTTGAAGTGTGCGTACTGCGTAGAATAATTCGTCCGCTTTCTCCTGAGAGTAAGTCCGGTGTTGTGTAAGGTAGGCAGGTTTTTATGTTCATTGTATTTTCTGTCGCTGTGCAGGCTCTGTTATTGTATATGATAATATAGCCTAGGGTGACCAGACGTCCCCGTTTTCTGGGGACAGTCCCGGTTTTTGGTGTTCTGTCCCCGACTGGTGCTGTCCCCGGAATGTCCCCGTTTTACAGCTCGCTCAAAACAACCCGCAGATATATTGCAAAAAAAGCGCCCTACCAACATACAAGCAGCAGCTGGTTATAAGTAAGCAATTGTGTAGTGATTATTTTCACCAGCAGATGGCGCTGTGAGATACGCCGACTCTACTTGGTCGCGCGCGCGCCTCTACTATTTCATGAAGAACGTAACCAAGAGCAGAGCGTCATTATCGTTAAATAAACATTGTTATCGCTTTCAAGGTAGTAACATACTAACTATTGATGTTAAATTAACGTAATACTGTTTGTATGTGCTTTATAACAGCCGCAACAGGGTGCGGGATTGTTGAACCCAAAAGTTCTGCAGTCAAAGCAGTGATTACTGCACATCTTAACTATAAAAAAACCTAAACAATTAACCTTACACTTGCAACAATTACATGTGCAGAATACACATACTTTCTGCTTAAAATAAGCCTAAAATGCAAAATAACAAGATTAATTAAGGATAGTTATTTTCACGCACAAACGTAACAACAGAAAAAAAAAAAGTTATTTATATAGTATAAACTTGTGAAAATTAAAATATTAAATAGGTACAATTATAAAATGTTAAAATATTTGTTAAATAGTTTTATTTATATTTATGTTGTTTTTGTTAAGTCATGTTATAATATTGTTTTGAACTGCTTGTTGTTTACAATGATTAACTTTTGCGGGTGCGTTGAATTGCATTAAATCCAGTCCAAAAATCCTAATAATCAAACTAAATCTTAATAATTATTAATGTTAGTAAGAATATAGGGAGCCCACAACAACAACAAAAAAACATTCAAAAATGTATTGTCCCTGTTTTTTTAATTAATAGATAATAACAAATGAGATTTTAGTGATATTTTGACCACTCAAATAGGAAATGTCCTTGGTTTCCATTTCAGAAATCTGGTCACCTTAATATAGCCTCTTTGGCCCCTGTATTTTATATATTTTTTAACTTGAGATCAAACCAAGGGGCCGTTTACACGACATAATTTTCAACTAAAAATGGACAATTTTAAAAATGCTACCTTGTTATCATATCCGCAAAACTTAAACTACAAAAACGCAAATTGTCATGCGCATGTGTGTTACGCGTTACTAAAACAAACAAAGGAAAAACTTTTCCGTTTTTAGTACATCATTGCTGTGTAAACGTGTAGTACATTTATGGTAGCTTGTTTTTCTGCCACAGAATGAAACATTTTAAAAGATAATTGCGACTTTTTATCTCACAATTTTGAGTTTACGTCTCGCAAATTCTGACTTTTTTTTCTCAAAATTGCGAGATATAGTCAGAATTGAGTGATATAAAGTCAGAATTGTGTGATATAAAGTCAGAATTGAGAGATATAAAGTCAGAATTGTGTGATATAAAGTCAGAATTGTGTGATATAAAGTCAGAATTGTGTGATATAAAGTCAGAATTGTGAGATATAAAGTCAGAATTGAGAGATATAAAGTCAGAATTGTGTGATATAAAGTCAGAATTGTGTGATATAAAGTCAGAATTGTGTGATATAAAGTCAGAATTGTGTGATATAAAGTCAGAATTGAGAGATATAAAGTCAGAATTGTGTGATATAAAGTCAGAATTGAGAGATATAAAGTCAGAATTGAGAGATATAAAGTCAGAATTGTGTGATATAAAGTCAGAATTGTGAGATATAAAGTCAGAATTGAGAGATATAAAGTCAGAATTGTGTGATATAAAGTCAGAATTGAGAGATATAAAGTCAGAATTGTGTGATATAAAGTCAGAATTGAGAGATATAAAGTCAGAATTGAGAGATATAAAGTCAGAATTGTGTGATATAAAGTCAGAATTGTGAGATATAAAGTCAGAATTGAGAGATATAAAGTCAGAATTGTGAGATATAAAGTCAGAATTGAGTGATATAAAGTCAGAATTGTGAGATATAAAGTCAGAATTGAGAGATATAAAGTCAGAATTGTGTGATATAAAGTCAGAATTGAGAGATATAAAGTCAGAATTGTGTGATATAAAGTCAGAATTGAGAGATATAAAGTCAGAATTGTGAGATATAAAGTCAGAATTGAGTGATATAAAGTCAGAATTGTGAGATATATAGTCAGAATTGAGAGATATAAAGTCAGAATTGAGAGATATAAAGTCAGAATTGTGTGATATAAAGTCAGAATTGAGAGATATAAAGTCAGAATTGTGTGATATAAAGTCAGAATTGTGTGATATAAAGTCAGAATTGTGTGATATAAAGTCAGAATTGTGTGATATAAAGTCAGAATTGAGAGATATAAAGTCAGAATTGTGTGATATAAAGTCAGAATTGTGTGATATAAAGTCAGAATTGTGTGATATAAAGTCAGAATTGAGAGATATAAAGTCAGAATTGTGTGATATAAAGTCAGAATTGTGTGATATAAAGTCAGAATTGTGTGATATAAAGTCAGAATTGTGAGATATAAAGTCAGAATTGAGAGATATAAAGTCAGAATTGTGAGATATAAAGTCAGAATTGAGAGATATAAAGTCAGAATTGTGTGATATAAAGTCAGAATTGTGTGATATAAGTCAGAATTGTGTGATATAAAGTCAGAATTGAGAGATATAAAGTCAGAATTGTGTGATATAAAGTCAGAATTGTGTGATATAAAGTCAGAATTGTGTGATATAAAGTCAGAATTGTGAGATATAAGTCAGAATTGAGAGATATAAAGTCAGAATTGTGTGATATAAAGTCAGAATTGTGTGATATAAAGTCAGAATTGTGTGATATAAAGTCAGAATTGTGTGATATAAAGTCAGAATTGAGAGATATAAGTCAGAATTGTGTGATATAAAGTCAGAATTGAGAGATATAAAGTCAGAATTGAGAGATATAAAGTCAGAATTGTGTGATATAAAGTCAGAATTGTGAGATATAAAGTCAGAATTGAGTGATATAAAGTCAGAATTGAGAGATATAAAGTCAGAATTGAGAGATATAAAGTCAGAATTGAGAGATATAAGTCAGAATTGTGTGATATAAAGTCAGAATTGTGAGATATAAAGTCAGAATTGAGAGAGATATAAAGTCAGAATTGTGAGATATAAAGTCAGAATTGAGTGATATAAAGTCAGAATTGTGAGATATAAAGTCAGAATTGAGAGATATAAAGTCAGAATTGTGTGATATAAAGTCAGAATTGAGAGATATAAAGTCAGAATTGTGTGATATAAAGTCAGAATTGAGAGATATAAAGTCAGAATTGTGAGATATAAAGTCAGAATTGAGTGATATAAAGTCAGAATTGTGATATATAGTCAGAATTGAGAGATATAAAGTCAGAATTGAGAGATATAAAGTCAGAATTGTGTGATATAAAGTCAGAATTGTGAGATATAAAGTCAGAATTGTGTGATATAAAGTCAGAATTGAGAGATATAAAGTCAGAATTGTGTGATATAAAGTCAGAATTGAGAGATATAAAGTCAGAATTGAGAGATATAAAGTCAGAATTGTGAGATATAAAGTCAGAATTGAGAGATATAAAGTCAGAATTGTGAGATATATAAAGTCAGAATTGAGAGATATAAAGTCAGAATTGAGAGATATAAAGTCAGAATTGAGAGATATAAAGTCAGAATTGAGAGATATAAAGTCAGAATTGTGTGATATAAAGTCAGAATTGAGAGATATAAAGTCAGAATTGTGTGATATAAAGTCAGAATTGTGAGATATAAAGTCAGAATTGAGAGATATAAAGTCAGAATTGGAGATATAAAGTCAGAATTGTGAGATATAAAGTCAGAATTGAGTGATATAAAGTCAGAATTGTGAGATATAAAGTCAGAATTGTGAGATATAAAGTCAGAATTGTGTGATATAAAGTCAGAATTGAGAGATATAAAGTCAGAATTGAGAGATATAAAGTCAGAATTGAGAGATATAAAGTCAGAATTGAGAGATATAAAGTCAGAATTGAGAGATATAAAGTCAGAATTGAGAGATATAAAGTCAGAATTGTGTGATATAAAGTCAGAATTGAGAGATATAAAGTCAGAATTGTGTGATATAAGTCAGAATTGTGAGATATAAAGTCAGAATTGAGAGATATAAAGTCAGAATTGAGAGATATAAAGTCAGAATTGAGAGATATAAAGTCAGAATTGAGAGATATAAAGTCAGAATTGAGGATATAAAGTCAGAATTGAGAGATATAAAGTCAGAATTGAGAGATATAAAGTCAGAATTGAGAGATATAAAGTCAGAATTGTGAGATATAAAGTCAGAATTGTGAGATATAAAGTCAGAATTGAGAGATATAAAGTCAGAATTGAGAGATATAAAGTCAGAATTGAGAGATATAAAGTCAGAATTGAGAGATATAAAGTCAGAATTGAGAGATATAAAGTCAGAATTGAGAGATATAAAGTCAGAATTGAGAGATATAAAGTCAGAATTGTGAGATATAAAGTCAGAATTGTGAGATATAAAGTCAGAATTGAAGAGATATTAAAGTCAGAATTGAGAGATATAAAGTCAGAATTGTGTGATATAAAGTCAGAATTGAGAGATATAAAGTCAGAATTGAGAGATATAAAGTCAGAATTGAGAGATATAAAGTCAGAATTGTGAGATATAAAGTCAGAAT